>NW_010576776.1:191588-225581 GCF_000705375.1 Tinamus guttatus
AGAGTATGATGGCAAATATTATTGGCAGGCAAAGGCAATACAAGCTTGACTGTATTCTGCTCCCTTTTGAGAGCATGACATCTCTTGGTGAGAGGTCTCCAAGGCCATTATGCCTGTTACTGTTCATGCAGAGTGGCAATAAGAGAGCCAACGGTACCAATTATGATAATTGCCTGGCTCAGTGGCACTGAATAGAGGCAGACAGAGACATGTCACTTAGTGAGCTTCATATACAAGCTACTGCAGAAAATTGTACGGGAACAGGAAACTTTCCATCTACTCCCAGAAGCTGCCTTGTACCTGAAAAGCTCTTTTTTGCTCTTTTTCCTTTTAACTGTGGCTTTGTCTATGCACTACACTCATTACAATATATGCTTCAAATATTTACTCCAAAAAGGCTTCTGGAGCAGGAAAGAGTCTGTGTAGCATCTCTACATCTCTAGGTTATATTTGGAGCATATGTTGGAAGAGAATTCTTACAGATTCTTTTTCATGTATCACTTGGATAACGAGTATGCCTGAAATTCTAAATATAGGGTAAATGTCATATGCAAGAATTCATCCATGAGATAAGTTACAGGTTTATGATGCATAGCTCATTAGGTTTTGTTATCTGATTCACAAAGGTTTCAATGAAGACAGATTGCCAAACAGGAAAAGAGGCAAAGAGAATCCAGTTCAATTTATTCTGTGAGGGATCTGTCCTTTCTGTATGACACTGTGTTAGGGCAAGTCTGCTTTAAATCCAGGCATATGCAATTGGTTTATGCCACAGTTTGATCTGATGACACTTAGCAGTCTCATCAAATGGTATTTATTTCATCAAAGGAAGGGAAACAGAAACTTGTCCAGAAATTGGAAGCCTCGCTCATTAATCTAATGAGACTTGCTCTTCCTGCCCATTTCACTTTTATGCCTGTTGGGGACAAGGCGGCTCTTCATTTTATCATCATTGTCCATACAGCTCTCCCACACTGCAGAATCCATGATGGCTGCATTTTCGAGAGAGTATCTCCCCAAGGACTGTAATTATTCATCTTTCAGGAGACACAAGATCTATAATACACAAGTGCTGCAGACAAGAACTAGTTTACAGGTTTATCTCATGACTGAAAGTATAATCCATCTTCACTGGCATGATTTAGGAGGTGCAGCATAAGAAGAGAGAGAAAGTGGGTCAAGTCCATTTCAACTTGCATTCTGCAGTTCACATAGATGCTATTCTTTTAATTTCTCATCGAAGAGAGTTAACGTTTGAGTGAGCAGAAGAAATGAGTCCTATTTCATGTATCCTGAAATGCTTCGGGTAGCCGTTAGGGTTATGCATGCACCAGGACTGGACTTCTTTCCTTTCTCTTCCCAGCAATGACCTGGCCTGACATCACCTCTGCCAGGAACAAGCCCAACAAGAAACCCCTACTCTTGCTGGAGATGGTGATGTGATATCTGAACACTTTGACGTTGCCACAGGCAAAGAATTGAGCTGTAGGTGGGAAACTTGGCTGAACTAATGGGATTTCCCTAACAGTTAAGTAGCAAGACTAACCCCCTGAACAGGGCTTTCCAAGCTCCCTATGTTTTCTCTAGTAAATGATGTCTTAAGACACTTTTAGCTTTCCTCTTTCCCATCAAACCAGTTCATCTCTCACTTGCTTACATCACAGAATATTCCAGTAGCAATTACAGCAACCCCTTTCCCTCAAAATTTTGACCTGGACCTGTGCCTTCTGGCAGTTTTAGCTTTCTGAATTCCCTTAATATCTAAAAACACTGAAGAGATGACACTTTCATCTCTCTGTGCATCTCAGTTTGGAAACCGAATATGGCTTTCTAAAGGAAAATCTGAATGGATTTGAATTTGAATTGAGAGTTTACCTAGATAGCAGTATGACATGTCTTTTCTCTGACCATTTGCTTCCAAAGCTTTATTTTTTTTTAACTTTCATCCCCACATACTTCTAATTTTCATGTATGCTTAAAGTCCCCATTGTAAACAGCCCATTTCTCTGTGCTTCTCCCCCCACCCTACAATAACCATCTGTTTTTCCTAAAGCATAAACATAGCTTGTCATTTTCATGCTGAGGCATAAATTGTATTCAACAACCCCCAAAGATGTGCATTTTTTATACAAACCTTGCTCAAATTTACTTTCTGTGGTCTTATCTCCAGCCAAGAAAGTTAATAAAGGAACATTAACCCTGGTCAACATAGAGAACATGAGGTCTCTAACATCAGATACATTGGGAAGCAGGATAATAAGGCATCAGTCACGCGTGCTCGTATCACAAAGTATTTCAAATGACTGGAGTCAGACAGGCAGGAATAGCTAAACTTTCCCCCAGACATCTGAACTGAAGGATGAGCATTTCTCCTCATGCCGTGGCTGACGTTATTGATTCTGAAAGCAGCAGCAGGACTGTACCTCTCTGCCTTGCTTTTGGCATTAGAGATTAAATCAGCACTACTGGCTTTCTGTAGGTTGAAAGGGACCAAAACCCCCTTAACATATTAGCTCAAATTTACAGACAACATACTTCAAGAATAAAAGGGTCTAAATCCAACCACTTCTCCCTTAGCTGTCCAAACTTGTAGTTCATACAAGTTTCACTCCTCAAATATTAATGAGAAGGATGGAAACCCTAAATCTAGGCTTCTACCAGCTTGTATATTTGAATCTTAATATTGCCCCTTGAGGCTGTCTGTTTTGGAGATGGTTCACTGATTAAAGGCATAGCAGACAGTGTTGGTAAATCAAGCCACCAGTCATTTGTTAGGCAGAGTTACTTGCTGATTTGAATAGGGAGGCACACTTTAAAATCAATCCCATCATGTGGCCAATACTTAGGGAAAAAAAATGTCCTCATCTATAATATTTATAACTCATTCAATTTATATGATCTGAAGTGAACTAAGTTTAAAATAAATCTTATTTATTTGTCACTATTTTGCATCACTCAGTGAGCTGCCTGATTTATATGATCATTTGTATCACCATCACGCTAGAAGTGCTTGCTCACAATAACTACCATCATTTCCCTGGCTCTCATGGACTGTGCAAGTGGAGCTTGCAAACACTGCAAGGAAATAATCACGCACAAGCAAAAAATAAATACAAATGAATTATATCATTTTCATTAGTACCGAACCTTGCAACGCAAAAAAAACAACCTACGACTAAATGAAAATTTAGGCCTAATCTACTCAGACCATATCCCTTAAATTATATAGTCCCTCTGAAGAAACAACTCATTTATTTATTCTAAAAGCCTTTCAGGTTTTCAGCTCACCTTCATTTTCATGCAATTATAGGTTGGCAAATTGTGGTAGAGATTGATTTGTCTGGACTCATACATCGCTAGTTCTCTGCCTCTGCCTCCCATGTTACTATAGTTTCTCCTTGACACCTACCCTTCTCTGACATTTTTCTAAGAAGCCAACCACTGTGCTTCAATTTATTAAACCCTCCTCGTGAGCGTATCAATGGCCTCCTGGCAACGGGCGCATTATACTGCTCGCGGGGGTGGAGGGAAGGTTCGAGAAGATTTTCTGAGTACGGGAAGCCACTTGCTGTTAGCCCTTTAGAAGGAAGGGAAGAATACTTACCCTTATTTCTATCAAAAGCACAAAAAATGTAGAAATACTGTATTTTCTCTCAAAACAGTCTCTCATGGAAGGAGGAGAGGCCAGTTTTAGAACAGATGTGAGCAATAATCGTGCCTTGTATTTTAAGGCAAAGATGTGTTAAAGCAAAGAGTTAAAAACATACGCGACTGTGCCCCTGGCATGGATTTTGTGGCTTTGCCTGTGAAGCTCATGCAAAGGTCTGATGTTGCCAGGATGACCCAGAGCGGGGGGAACCTGCACCCAGTGCTGATCTCTGCACTGGGCAAGCAGGAACCACAAGCAGTTTCACAAACCCCACCGAACTCTAAGTCCTTAACACTGGTCTCAGCCACAAATGACATTTACAAACAACTCTTTCCTTACATGGAGGAAAAAAGGCAAAACTAGTATTGCCAATGATTTTAAAGACGAACACCAAAATGAGCTGTTTGGGCTGTTACTAATGGTCTAGCCACCAACACATAGACAAATGTATTCTCAATTCAAACCTACCAGCAACAAGAGTTTGCAACTATTGAGGTTCTGAGGGCATGTGTTCACATGATTGTATGAATTACAGCTATCATGTTTTTAAGTGTAAATATTGCAAAAGTGACACTAGCTGGAAACCTCAGTTGCTAACACTGGGACATAGAATGAGGAATTAAGGAGCAGAGAGGAAACAGAGAAACAGAGAGGAGACCAAGGCAAAATAGTATGACACTGCCTGCAGAGAACATGTAATCTGGTGCTGGAGTCACGTAAGTAAGTGCTTAAATATAAAAGGTGAATGCTGAGACAGAAAATGCCCTGGCAGCCATTACGTTGTGAAGCCACAGGCCTACATGTGTACCACAAGTGCCCAGAGGAACGTTACCTTAGAACATGACTTCTTGATCTTTACTGAAGGAATATTTCCACCACTGCGAAAATAGCTTTGTCTAATTGAGAAATTCAAGATTTCGTTTTCTGTTATTCAAGAGAATCATGAAAGATCTTTCAGGACCATTTTCACACAGCACCTAACTCACAGCTGTCCTCATTGTCCCCTTATTGCCATGATCTCTTCTGAGGATGCTCCCAGGACACACAGTGAAGAGCAGCTCCCTATTCATGCAAGTTCTTATTCAGCTGCAGATTCCTCCTCCCTTGCGCAACTTAAAACCATAATTTAAAAATAAATGTAGATCATTATAACAGACAATACAGGGCGGGGGGCGGGCGTGTATAGAGAAAGAGACAGCAAAAGTGAGCTGTGATAAAAACACTACACTTTTAGTGCAGAGTCAAGTCCTTCATGCCAAGTGTTTCTTCCATTCGCATGTTTCTACTGCACGGAGCAGGATGGAGTCCAGGTTGAGGACCAGGTATTTTGCTCAAGAGGCTGCAAGGATGAGCCGCGGCATGGGGAGAGCTGGTCCTGGCTGCCAGGTGGGGTGAAACCGCTCTGGAGAAGCAACTAGAGGACGAGATTGCACCTTCCCAGGAGCTGCAGGGCAAGGCAGACAAAGTGCAAGGAGGCAGCGAGCAGCAGCACGGAGCAAGCAGTGCAGGAAGCCTGTCTGCATCACGAAGGAAAGGCCAAGTCAGGCATGGGATTAATGGAAGAAAACACACTTTCCTAGGTACCTACAGTTGTCCATAAAGAAGCTATACACCCTGGATAGCAACTGAAAGTGGCTGGTGTGGAGTGAAGAATAGCACCTTTCTGGCATGCAAGAGTGGAAGAGCAGCTTTGCTTTAAAGTCTTTTATTTACTCTGACGCACCCATTAGCATCCTTCTTTGTTCTTCTGCAGTTTTCATGCTGTGGTTTCTTTTGTGTATTTTTTTATTTGGTTGCACATGTTTGCGTAATAAAGCCCAACCTGGACAACAGATATCTTTCCACTCCTTTAACATTCTTGCTTCAAAGAAAACGGGAAATGAATCCTTCCTAAAGCATCAGCCAGCTTGTTGGGCCAATCAAGTGAAACAAATGATAGAACCAGAAATAAAGCCTAAACAAATAGATATTGCAAGGCTGTACATCAAAGAGCACATAGCAGCTGATATGAAGGGCTTTTCCATAGCCTGCCACTGTCACTTAAGCAAGTAATCTACTAAATATAGAAATACTCTCAATTTCACAGGCTGCAAAACCCACTTTAAATGGCAGATGACTGGAAGAAGAATAGGATGGGATGAGGACTCCATTTATGTGTTCATGGGATGGTGCTGGGCACTCAGAGGGCACTGGATTAAAATCAGCCTGTCCCTGGGCATTAATTCAAAGGCCCTGTATGGGGAGTCACAGTGAAGGACGTTTCTTGACACAAAATGTAGGCTTAGATACCTTGCTGACCACCCATTTGTGGTTAAGTGAAAGGACATACATCACTGGAAAATATTAATAGCTCGTCTTCAGGGAAAAACAGGGGAATACAGTCAGCATTAATCACATCCCTGACTCTATCTCAGGAATCAAGAAGAGGTCATTTTTTTTCCATCAGGAACATCTTGGTACTTAAGGGAAAAAAATGCATTCACACATAAAGGTTTCTGTGGTGTAACCATAGAGATGTGTTAATGTAATAATCACACACAGCCGTGTAGGGGCTTGTGCTGTTCTGTGCAAAGGGAGTTAGCAAAGTCCAACCTTTCTTCACACAAATACACCTTAAATATATATATATGCAAACAAAAATATGAAGGTTTTACAAAAAAAATTAAAATTAAACTTATTTTCACTAAAACTCATGTTGCTTATGGTCTAGATTAGGGGCAGAACCTTCAGATGGTGTAAGTAAGTGCAGCCATCACAGCTCTGGGGATTTGCACCTCCTAAGAATCTGGCCCATCTATTCCACAGGGCTCCGACATTTTAAAGACTGTGTTATGCCACACACAGCAACTCTGAAATGCCAAATTGATCCCACTTTATCACTATGTGATCCCACTGAACACAACAACAAAGCTGGATTCTTCATGCACATGCAGAGCACATTTCAGCACACATTTCGGCAACAACAGTTCATCTACTTCTCCAGTTTTGCCAAGAATTGCAATGGACCTTGACATGTAGTCATCAGGTGACACTGCCTCAGCAAACAGATTTGTTACAGCCTCTGGGCAGGACCTAAACTCATTGCACTAATCGACTCCTTTGTCTATAGAGTGCTGCTCTCGGGCTCTGTGTGGTATAAGAAATATAAATCTTCTTAGTGCCCAATAACTTTATGCTATGGTGAGATATCTTAATTGACGGTTCCTTTGCCGATGTGCGTGCATGTACCATTTATATTATCCGGACCCACAAAATTCAAGTAGAACAGTAAAAAAACAGCAAATGCAGCATTTCTATGGTTTGTAGGAAAGAAGTGAGCCCTCCTCTACAGGGATCCCTCCCAAGCACAGCACAGAGACACCAGGCAATGAACAGCAAAGCCACACGTTGTCTAATCTTGGGCTGGTGCCAGACCTCCGTTGAGCAAGAGGTTGCTCTAGGTGGCCTCCAGCAGCCCTATCAGCCAACAGCAAAAAGCAATCCTTTGGGGCTTGAAATGAAGAAAATGGGAGTAATTGAGCAGGGAAGGAGAAGTTTAAGAGAAAAATTACACAAACCTTCCCAACTTACTCATGAATCCATGTCCTTTAATCTTGAAAAGATATTTAATTTCCAGCGCTCTGACATGTTCGAAAGCATTTATTTCTATAAAAGTGAGAGGATAATAATTACTTGTCTGTGCAAGAAAAAGTATTTTTCTACCTTTAGTTGGTTTCCTTCCCATTTATCCACATAACTCCTGTGTGTTCATGATTGCCACTATAAACAGAACAGAGCAACAATACATTAAGTTGTTTTTCTTCTCTGAAGAATGTTGTTAGCTTCTTCTTGCCTGAATTGTGGCACCATAAAATATATATTGTTCTCATCGTCAGGCAGTTCTCTGCTTTTCGACTGCTTCCAGCTTCCAGCTATGTTCTTGGCGTACGCCTCTATTTCAGCACCAAGTATGTATGCACTGAAGAGAACATGTCCTAAATATGAAAGAGTGGACTTCCACATGACTCCAGCCCCACCACTCTAGCAGCTGATGCTACGTGCAGCCCAGGTTTGCTTGGGCTGTGCTGCCCCCATGATGGCTGCTGAAGGGGGAAGATTTGGAAGATTCTGCAGAGTGATCTAAAGCATGGTTTACCCTTCGGTCTGCATAGAAAATCCCCTCTGCTCCAGGTTATTATAGCTGTTCCAGGAGCTTCATTTACCCAGCAGGATCTGGCATGAAAGCTAGGGACCAGAGTTCTTCTGTCTCTAAGTTTCAATGCCCAAACACACCACGAGCAGGTAAGAGCAATGTGGAAACTCCTATCGAGTATCTACACTCAAGCAGGGAAGTAATTTATTCCAAACTTCATTTTCACTAAGGTTTTTGGGCATGTTTGGACACTCAATAGGGGCACCTCAAAGGCTCAAAAGCAGGGATCTTGCTTGGAAAGCACCCCTGGAAATATAAGTCTCAAGCCCACACAGACTGGCAACTGGAAGTTGGCCTTTCCCAGCAACGGGGTTGTGTCTTTCAATCAGGAGCCGGTGATCACTGATCTCCTGGAGTAGGTGGGTGCACCTTCATTTCAGGTCGGGGTTTTCAAAAGAGGTGGCTGCTGAAGCAGAGACCTGCATCTGTCCTTGCGCCCACACAGCTCTCATCCGCCTTGCGGGAAGCCCATGAGGGAGACGATCTGGCTCAACATGAACACGAGCGAACAATGAAAACAGCCAGTTTTGGGGCACGACAAGCCAGCTGTAGGAGCGCTGCAGCAAGGTGACGGGTTTGTATGGCCAGAGATGAGAGGGCAGGAGGCAACCATTCGCTTTGGCAACAGCCCACAAAAATAGCAGCCCAACAGCTGGGAATGATCACAGGTGGGCAGCCTCCAATACAAACTAATGTGAGGAACAAGTTCATTTATTACTTGGCAGCTGTAGTGGGTGGACTTGGAGAAGAACATTGCACTGCTGCTGTTTACAGCAGCATGGATGATAAAAAAAAGTGTGTTAACAGAGTTTGAAGTCTGTCAATTTTCATTAAAAAATACGTATCTGAGAAAGGATGTAGTGGGAGAACTGTGAATTTCCTTCCTTTTCTCTAAGTCATGCCCAGTTCGAACTGCATGAAGACATTTATCTTGGATATGTAAGGACATTGTTGTGGTTACCAGGAAAATAGAAAGGAGTGACTGTGTTGGTGATTCTTTTCTATTATGAAATAAGAGCTAAATGGATCTAAAACATGAGTGACTTGCACAGAGATGTGTGGTGTTTTTTCTCCCTTTGCTGACTACTGCCCTTGTAATCATATCAGAAATTGAACAGAGAATGCAACATCTCTTATGAGGCTTCCTCAAGGTGCTTGTCTTTAGGGACGAGAGAACTCATTTTGCCTGAGTTAGTTTGAACTTTGCAGTTTTGAGAGTTGATATCCCCGTAAATCAGATTCACGAGATAAAAGAATCTTAGGGCAATGTGAGTCTGAGAAGGAGGAAGGGAGTGGAGGCTGATTAGGTTAGTTGTCTGCCCACAGTGTTAACGATGTTTAAACAGCGCAGTGTCCTTTCCAGGCCTCATCAATGACTCCCTGTAGTAAGAAAGTGGAAGGGAAAACAAGAGTAATCCAAAGAAGGAACATAGGGCAAAGTAGAATGAGAAAGAAACACAGGAACAAAAAAGAGGAAAAGACGATCTTGTACCAAAAAACAGAGTATTACAATATCCCATGTAACAGGAATCATCTTAGGTCAGTCCAGCTTCTGGTTTGTTCTTCTAGCATTGTTAACTGTGCAGGGAGTCTGCTCACTGTATTGAAAAAAAATCTTTATTATATTATAGGGCTTTTTTTTTTTTTAAGTTCAAACCAACTTCAAAGTGCACTGCCAATCCTTTAACACCAAACACAGAGGAAAGGCGAGCTACAGTTCTTCCTTCCCAATACACCCAGGCCTCAGTGCCGCACTCTCTGCCACAAAAATACATGGTAAGAAAGAGGCATCTAATCTCCACAGACCGTTGACTTCAATGGGCTTTGGACTGCTTGAGCCATTCACTTTTGTATTCTAAGGAAGCCAAAAGAAAGCGCATGAAGATCAGAGGCAGATGACTATCTTTATGTGTAAAATAACTTGAAAGGCAGGGCTTAACCCAGCAAAAGGGAGAGAAAATTCACAGTCCACCTACTCTACCCAACCATATATTTCTAATTGTGCCACTGGTGATAAAACTAGAAGAAAAAAGTTAAAATTACTTGGAAGAAGGGGGGAGGGTCATGAGTGTGAACTTAAAGCCTGAAAAAAGTAGTTTGAGGACTTCAACTGTCCCTATTGAGTTCCTTTTAAGATTGACAGCATATCACATTATCTTATTCTAATTTTCTCCAGAGGAAAAAAAAAATGACACCGTATTAATGTTAAATTAATCCAAGGAGCCAAATATATCTATATGCACAACATATCTGCATCTCTCTATCTCAGAAAACTTTCTACCCTGACTGAGCACCAGCTGGAAGAGAAATTCTTGCAATGGAGCCCTTTCTGTTTAATCCCTTAATCTTCTCAACATCCTCAAACAGTAGGGCTTCTCTCTCAAACCCGGCTGGAAAGTAACATTTGCACTGTTCAAAGAGAGGAAGCACCAGAAGGCAATCCACTGAGGTCTCAACTCTCTCTCCCTTCCTCAGCAATTTTCTCCTAAAGATACTAGTTAAGGGCAGTTTTTGGTTAATGGCAATGGCACAGACCAGGCAAAACCAGAGGCTGAAATACTTTCTAACTGTGTTCAGTTCTGCCTTCCTGTGCCAAAGCATAGCAGGGGAAATCTATATGCCAACAAGATTAACCCAGTAAGTGCTGATATGTCCTCAGGTCTCCCCTTGACCACTGCCTCTTAACTTTTTATCCATGCACCGTGTTTTGATAGCTTAAACCACAGCAATGTGCTTCCCCATGGCTGGCCTTGGCTGTCAGACCTGGAGCATTATGAGGGGGTTGCAGAGCCTCGTCCAGACCAGCCTGTGCTCAGGGTTAAGCTGTGTGGCCGCCCGAAGCGGCCGAGGGGCGACTTTTTGAACACAAGGCCTCTGCTTTATGGGTCCCCTGGTTAACGCAGCCTTGGAAGATGCTGAGAGAAGTCAGGCACACGCTCTAAGTCTGGCTGTGTCCTTTTGCAGTCTATCGGAAGGGGGAAAATAATCCCATGTCAGAATTAGATGTAGAATTTGTATTGGCATATGGGATTTGTATGTATTAACATGTTAATTTTGCTACAGGATGACCAGAGTGGAAGTAATTTTGACATGGAGAATCCCAGATGTCACTGATTTCTTCCTAGTCTTTCTATGAGGATCTGACTTGTTTCCTCCCTGTCCTTTCTTTCTTTTCCTCCCTTTTTCAGGTCTCATAGTACTACAGGACTAGCATTAGTATTGCAGAAATGAGACATGACTGTAACTAGTCTTACTCTGTTAGATGGCTCGTTTCTGGAATGGCACCCACAGCCAATTAAGACAAACTTTTTACCAATGCCCAAGAATTTTTTCAAAGATATTCTTCAAGCTTCCTTCCTTAACAGCTTTCCAGCTTTATAATAGCAACCACTTTCTCCAGGGGTCAGTGCCCAACCCATGAAATGCCATAGGGTAAATTTTTGGAAGAGATATGAGGGAGTCAAAACGAGGCATTTGCTGAAAAGGACAGGTGCCTCGTAATTACAATGCACCGTTTTGGTCTTTAGCACTTTCATTCCTCCCTTTGAAGTCTGTAACTTCTTGTGAGACATACTGGATGTACTCTGAATTCTGGTGGGGATTAAACACAAAGAACGTTCTGGTTTCGCTTTCTGGAGTCAGAAGCTGTGACTCATTTCACGTCTGCAGTGAGATCAATGCCTGGGCCCAGAGCTTCCTTCAGTCTAGATGGTGGAAGCTGGAGAGCTTTTGATGCTCGACGGGGTGAAGTCTCTCCCTGAATCAGCAGCTCAGAGAACTGCGATGCCACAGAAAAGAAACCCGGATGAGACACTTACATGGCACCGCAGCACTGGTGCAGAAGGATGTTCAGAGATCTGGGTTCACCACACATGTCTGCAACCATCACACAGACACCAGAGTATTCCAGCCTCTTGAAACAAGCCTCATATACAAATAGTAAATCAAACTAGGGTAGGTTATTGAAAGGGGCAAAATTCAGGTTGAGTGGGTGAAACAGATTAACTAGAAGGGTTAGTAAACAACCTCCTTTTATCCCCTGGCTCCTGGAAAGGCAGGCTTATTCCTTGTTCAATGACTCATTCCCTATTCAGGAAGGTTGTGCATGTCCACTGCTTCTTAGGGAAAAGGCAGTTGTCCACATGTCTCTTCTTCAGGGTTTTGGCCTGACCAAGAGTGCAGCAGCGAGGAGCTTCTTAATCTCGTAATCTCTGTAGCAAAATGTACTACCCACAGGAGGGGGCAACAAACAAATTAGAATAGGGCTATCTGGGTTCCCGTTTTCCCGAGGCTGCTCCAGCTGCTCCGCGCTGCAGGGTTGGAGCATGCTCTGCTGCTTTTATGTCTGCAGTGTTTCCAGGGAGGGCCTTTAGAAAATCAGAGCTAATGCAAGAGTTCACAAGAAATAGAGTGCTATTAATGAGGGCTTTGGGAAGGATGCAAGGCAGGAAAATCGATTTTCACAAACCTTGCCCTTAGTCTGGAAAGGGGTAGTTTATGACCATGATGCTTTTTGACCTGTCAGTATCATGGGGAGGTATAACCAATGTTGCTGCTTCCTCCCTGGAGCTGCACTGGGAACAGAGGAGGATCAGGACAGAGGAGGCCAAGGATATGCCATGCTCTGCCTTCGGGAGCTGATAGCTCTACTCACAGCTTCAGCGGAATAGCGGCTGGGAAGTGAAGTACATGCACCTCTTGAGGGATCTTGGGACCAGTTCTCTTGATCCCATCACTTTGATTTGCCGATTGTGTACTTTGAGAGCAAGGATAGAAAACAAAGCAACTTGTGAGAATATCTTTTTTTTTTTTTCCTTTCTTCTTTCCCCACTCTGTCCTGAAAATCTCTGCAAGTGCTCTGGGAATAGGGAAGGTGGGTGGGTTCTGCTGCAGCATTATTGCTGAGACTACTTGTGACACTTTCTCATTAGCCTGTGTCATGGGAAGCCAATCTGCTGCTCAGGAAGCAGGGAATGATTTTCAGGCACAGATGATGCATCCTGGCTTTGAACGGCTTAGGCCTTGCTGCAACAGAAGCACCAGCAATGTTCATTTAACGCGCGTTGACCTTTCCCTGACCTGGGAGACAGCTCCTGCTCTGGCTTACCACCATGCTGTTTATTATTTTTTTATTTACTGGTTAAGGTTTTTGCTTGGCAGTATAAAAGGAGAAAGATATTAAATTCTGCCTGCAAAGGGTGCAATTTGTCTGGCTTCCGCACTGCTGGGGGAGAGAAGCCAGCTTGCTTCCCCTCCTGCAGCCCTGCAGAAGGCACGTGCTAACCTTAAAGAAAAGCAATATGGGCTGAGGACAAAGGGCTATATCTGGCCAACAGCGGCCCCCAGAGCAGGCACCTGATTGCCAAGGTGGGCTCATGCTGCTTGTCACTCACTGGGGAACCTGTCCCTGGGGAGGGCACAGTGGTCCTAAGCACTGCCATATCCATGCTTTGAACATGAAACTGTCTAAAAAAGAACCGCTTCATGCTTCCCCTGTTCCTAAGCTTGTAACTGCTTGAATTTGACTTCATATACCAAAATTTGAGCTGCCCACCACACAATCCTAAATCAGAGACGGGAAACATGAGAAAGATGTGAAGATACTTGTGAAAAAAATATGTTTTTCTTCCACAGTGATCACAGAATAGACCAAAAAGACACAGAACACAAGGAAAATAATTACTGATCTTGCAAAAGTGTGCTTGAGTTGAATAAGACTTTTGCCAACTATGTCACACAGGGAACCTATTCATTGCAACCACTACAGAGGCCAGCTGGGCTGACCATGCCTCAGGTTCCCATGCTGTAGTTTTATCTCAGTCACCATTAGAAGGTCACCTTTGTTCTGTTTAGTCCCACTCCATCTTGTTTTATGCTTCCTTGCTCTATGGATTACTCTGAAAGTTGAGAAAAACAGTGGTTTCAGCTACTTCATTGCAGGAAGGTCATTATAATTCCATTTCCTTCTTGGCCTTTCTCGCTTCCCTGGGTTACGAATTACTCTCATGGCCTTTGGTATGATCTTTGCACCACATGCCTGGTTTGGGAGAACTCATCTGAGGCATTTCTGACAGAGATATCTGTAAAGATAGAGCGGGATGGAGCAAGTGGTGCCTCAAAGAACCTGCCCTGGTTGTGAACTGGTTGCGCTGCTTGCGTCAGACTTCGAACTGCTTAGACTTTGGTTGTCACGTTGACAGGCAAATGCTTGACTGGTACCCACTGAAAAGGGGCCATAAGAGAAGTCTCACTTTTCCAAAGTGCTGGATGATCAGCCGCAGGACTGTGAACTGTCCCTGTATATGCACAAAATGAGAGCTTTAGAGGGATTGTTCTACCTACATATCCTTTGTAGAATCAGAACCCAAGAAATGAGCTAAATAGGTCTCTGGCAATGAATCAGTTTAAACAAATTGCAGAGCACCACAGGACAGAGCCTTGCTGCACAGAAAACCCGAGAGGGGACATGCAATATATTGGAGCCAATTGCATTCACCTGCTGACTCTGGCACTTGAGAGCTCGCCTCTCAGTGGTACTGCTGGCTGCTTTTTGGGTAGCAAGATGGAATGTTTACATAAAATTCATAAAAAGAAAATGTTTATGGCATTTATTTCTGGGCTTAGTGTTTCTAGTCATGTTGTTACAATGTGCAGAAAGCCTTCCAGTTCTGTACAGGCTCCACGTCAGATCAGCTCCATATAATCATTGCCCTCTGTTCTGAGATGACCTCTTGGTCCTTGCCCCAGTTTGAGATCAATCTGTGTGTATTCTCAGACAAAATGACTGTACCCGATCGCAGCACACTCCTGCTCCACATTCTGCTAAGTTGATTATAGAGCTAATTGGACAAGGAACAAAGTAATTTGTCCATCCAAGAGGATGACAGCAGATGAAATGCCCAGAGCTATTTAGAGTAGCTCTGGGCAGGAGCTAAGTGTTCCACCTTGCTTACCAACTGTAGTCTTTGTGCCCTGGAAGTTTTAAGGCAATACTTTTCATCAGCAAAGAAACAAGGTGCTCAGAAACACATTGTACCAGCCCAGGATGTTAATTTGCTCATTCTCTAATCTTTTATGAGATGTATGCCAAATGGTCTCTTTCATGACTGGGAAACGTAAGATCCAGTAGCATTACAGCTCCTAAGAAAAATGATGTAGAAGATGGAGTAAGGCCACTGCCAACTTCTAAATATATCAGAAGAAAATGGGACGAGAATTGAGAATGAGGGAAAAAAAAAAGAAAAAAAAGAAAAAAGGAAAAACTGTGCAGGGAGGTACAGGAAGGAGATAGGCAGTCAAGAGGAGAGACCTCTTCTTCACTAGTGCTTCTTTTTTTCCTGGACACACAGAAGTGTGGTCACCAGTTAAGAGCCTGAGATGAGCTGAAAACTGCTCTTAAAATACACACTTAGCATGTCCGAAGCCTCTTACAGGCTTTCTTTTTTCATCCTGGAACTTGACAATGCCGCTTCCCCCTGGACCAGCATAGGGAGGGGAGTCCTTTTTAAGCTCCTAAAGGTCACCACAAACCCCGCTCTGAAGGTCGTGACACATGGTTCAGACCTGACTGCTGGCTCCACCGGGAACCGCAGCAAGTCACAGGTGCTGCCTGTGACAGGAGGACAGTCCGCATACCCAGACACCTCAGACAGAGAGCCATTGGTGTGGTTGGAGCTCCATAGCAAGCCTGAAGTGTATTCACACCTGTCTGCCCAACATGCCATATTCACACCTACCCGCAGGTGTGGAGCTCTGCAGCATAGGGCCTCCTCTTACAGGGCCTGCCCTGGAAAATGCAACCTGTTGTGCTTCAGTATGTCACTCCTCTTTCCTAAAGGGCAGCTGGGAGAAAACCTGTCTCCCTAAATGCGGATTCATCAGCACTCAGCACCAGGAAAGCCAAGGTCAAGGGTTAAAGCTCGCCTTTATCCATCACCTCTCGGTATGACCTTGGTGGGGCTTCTTGCAAAGGGCAGGGATAGTTGACGCCATAATGAGCTGCTTTTCCTGGGGGACCCAGCATGATGAAACAGTACAGAGCAGCCACCTTCATGTACCAGCACATGAATGCAGGTTTGATTGGTAATAAGTTTCCCATTAAAAATACATGGGGACTTACCTCAGAGAAAGAGAGAGACTAGACCCCACAGGATAAAGTCTGCTCAGCTAGCTTTTAATGAAGGCAATTACATCCATTTATTGAGGCTTTCCTTCCTCATTCTTCTCCGAAGAAAATAGGCCCGTTTCATGGAGAAAAATTAGAATGAAAAATAAATTCACAACTGTTACGCTTCAACTGTGTCAATTGCCTCTTGATATTTGAATGACAGTTTTGTTAACACTGCTAAAATGGTGTGTATATAATATTAGCTTACATGCAGGTATAATAGCCACTTTTGAGAGTGAAATATTCTTTTAAATTCCAAGGAAATTAATAGATTCTAAAGAAATAAGAGATACAACTCAGGTTGTTACTGAGACCCTTCATTTTAATGATTTAGCCAATATATCAAATCACATGTGGAAGGATCTAATGCTATTTTATTCTGAGGAACTAGGGAGTTATTTATTCATCTCTCAGCCAGAGTGGATGCCACAAGTTTCAGCACTTGTTTGAAGTTAGCTTCAAAACCCAGTAAATTAAATTTGCTTGTTTTTTTTTCAGTGCCCTCATCCTCTTTCTCATGCCACACAAACACACTCAAATTCACATGGAGAACCTGACCAGTTCACATTGTGGATCTGTATCTTCGAACTTGAATCCCAATCTCATTTTTATTGTAGACTCCATTTGAAGCAAGACAGAAAATCCTTTACTGCCCTGCTGGTCCTCTGCTGTTGGTGACAGTGACACAGGCCTTCTATTTTCCCCGATAAGAACAGAGAAGAGGGTCACACCAGCTCAAGGTTGGAATTATGTCTTCAGTAAAAGAAAATCATAGCGTTTAATGGTGAATAAAGGTGCAAAGACTAGGCACAAATACTTTACATGCCTGTGCCCAAATGGAACTGAACTGTCAGGATTAAATTGCACTGGTGTGCAGACATCACACACCACACCACCTGCGCAGCAGAGCATCCTGTGAGGTGAAGTTAGAGACGTGGATGGAGCTTAAGTATTGAGAATAAGAGAGGTGCTTGGGAGTACTCAGCTCATGACACTTTAGAGGTGCCCAGCAAGGTCAGAGACACTGCAAAAAACAACTCTTTTAAAGCTGCCTGGGGACAAAAAGTCGAATGAGCCATAGTCACCAACAGTTTTGAAAAATTTGGCCTTGGCTTAAAGAACCAAACGGATAAGGCAGCATCTTGTGAACTGTAACGTCATAAGCCTAAACCGGGTGTGTGCAATAAGCCCAGCAAATGGCCAGAGACTCGGGGCCTTCTCCCCCCACCTCCAGCAGCGGCCCTGGTGACAGCAGAGGCACAAAACATCTGCCACACCGCGCGCAGGCGGGAGTCCTGGGGACTGGTGCACCAGATGGTATGAAAACCCATTAAAGGCAAGAGCTCTGGGCAAACAAGAGCTGGGGCCACGCTGAACCCTGGCTAAACCACAGCTGGGTAGGGCTGGATGAACAGCCCACTGGCTTCGCCGCCTCTCGGCTCATGTGGCCTCCCCACGGGAGCCCTTCTAGGGCTCTCCGGCCTGTGACGACAGGCCTTTATGGCCTGGATGACCTCTGTGACCCAGATGTCACCGAGCTGTGTCCCCCCCGGCACGTCATAGGGTACTGGGAGCTCCCTTGGTAGCAACCACCAGTGCCGCTCCCTCCCAGGACAGGCTGTGGGTTCAAATGACATCAATCCACAAAATCCTCCATTTCCTCTGTGCACCTCCTGTGTGGCAGACACAAAGCACGTGTCCCAGAGTGCCCCAGTCTGTCTTGATTTTGGATTTCTGACAGGGATTTCCTCAAGCAGAACCAAGAGATACCTCTCCCTGCTCCACATCCTCACCTTTCCCCACCATCCTCCACAAAACCATTATTTAAAAAGAGGAAAAAATACTCTGGCAAGCAACCTTCCCTGCACCCTCCCTGCTATCTGCTTAAATATCCTTGACTGCAAGACATCCAGTACAGAACAGTCATCAATTTTTAATTCATTTAATCTCTTGGTAACAGTGTTCTTGTGAACTGAAGGGCCCCTGAGGAAGCCTGAAAGAAGCCTCAGCCTAAGCATCTTTCACCGGATTCGGGGGCGAGATGCTGTGGTGGATACTGTGACTCTGCTCAAATGAATATATGGGTTAGCAGGAAAATAACTGCTTAAACACGACCACCTTTCTTCCCCTCCTCAACCAAATTGAAACAGGTGTCATAAAATGGAGCTCTGCACATGAACACAGCATGGAGGGGAACGTGCTCGGCCGAGAGATTCCCCTGTGTCAGAGCTGTGCATGATGCAGCACATTGGGAAGGAGCCTTCCATGTAAACATGGGGACTGCCTGCACTCCTGGTGCTGCCACTGCTTCCTTCTCATTCCAAGAAGCTCAAGGAACATCCAGATATACTGCTGCAAATTGAATTCTGCCTGCTTAACTGCCGTGGAAGTCTCAGGGGGGGATGGTTTTGCTCTTCAAGCCTCTAAGTGTGGGGGTAGCTGACTCCGTGCACACAGCACTTGCAAAAACTCTGCTTTTGAGGAATGGGCATAGCAGCACCTGCACACAATGTGAGTCGCAACTGAGCCCACAGGAGGATTTTCAGCTACTTTAGTTATGTTTTACAATGTTAGCACCCAAAGGCCCCAGTAGGAAGCAGATTTGTTGTGCTGAGGTGCTGTGTAAAAAGAAAGGAAGAGCAAATCCATCTTCCCAGCATCTTACAATCTAATGAGACGAGTTAGCAATTTACGGCTTCTGTGATAGCTAAAAATGTCCCATTTTATCCAAATTCAAGTACCCTCATCTTTATACATGGTGAAAACACTGCTCTTCTTTGTGATTTTTTTTTTGCAGGGTGTAATAGGTCAGATCACACTGGGTACAGCAATGAGCTTGATGCATGTATCCACATAACTGCTACAGCATCCAAGCAACACTGTCAAGGAGTGCATGCATACATAGGTCTGGATGCCTAAATTTGGCTGGGAGTCTCAAACACAGCACTAGCGAAAGCAGAAGGAGAAAGGGGCCTGAAACCTTTAGGTTCTCTTCCCACCTCCCCGAGCCCTCCTCCCCAGTACAAATCCATTTCCAGCAGTTCTCCAATACATTGCCTGTAAGGACCATGCAGGGAGGTTTCTGGGTGTGCTCTCCTGCAGCCCATGCCCCAGTCCCACTCTGCTTCCACAGGCTGGTGCTGAGAAGCTCATTTGAGAGATTTAGTTGCCAAGAGACTTTTTCACAGTTACACTAAATGGCACTACATAATTTCCTCCCTGTCCACCTGCACCTTATTATAACCAGCAGACTCCTACTTTAATGAGAGGCAGCACAAGAAGAAAAGGCATTACGCTACAGAGCAACTCAGAAAATGCATGTTTTTCTCAGGTTCCATGAGATTACTCAACAACCAAGACATTTGGGGTTTTCACTTTCCCAAAACAGTAACTAGAAAATTATGATGCAAAATGAGTGCTCAATATTTAATGCTAAAGCCCTTGTCGTGATGCACTCTCAGAGAGCTGCAGTTCAGTCAGACGCACAGATGCTGGGACCATTTGCATTGCTGCTATTTCTTGCAGAGACTTCCCCTAATCTGTGATCCTTTTTTCCACCCTGGTTATTTGTCATTTGCCAACAGCAACCCCCGATTCTTTGTCTGTGAACCTCAAGCTCTGTTGCATGCTATTAAGAACATTATTTTCCATTCTCCTGTCAGTGAAGAGTGCTGGTGATTAGCACTGCAATATCTGGTCTTCTTTATTGCAAATGTTAATCCTTCTTTTTTTTTTTTTCCAGGATTTCTTTAGCCAGGGTTAATAGAATCAGGCTGCCTTTTTCTTCATCTTTTGTGTGTGTTGCCTTTTTTTTTTTTTAATCTTTTGGTCTTTTGATTTTTTCCCCTGGAGCATTTCCTTTGAATTTCCTTGCTTTTTATTCTATGATTATCTTTATTCTTTTCTAGCATTTAGCACCTAGAACACTCATGGCGTCTAATTGCTCAGTGTCTTTTTTGCTTTCTGAAGGCTTTAAAAGACATTTAAGAGCATGTGCTTGAAGGAGGAGTTACCTATGCTAATCATCACTCGATGACACTTCAGGAGGAAAAGGACTGATAGCTGGAAACCTTCCCTTGCTGCACAAATAAGACTTCCTTTGGCATTAAACAAGCCTCCCTCCAATTCCAAGATCCTTTCAGAGATGGTAAACGGCTTGAAAGATCTCCTCCCACAGCCCATAGGACATACTTTATGGAGAAGGCTTGATGCATCTGTCATTTGATGTAAGTAAGTTCAGCAATTAGTAGGCCAGGTCATATTGCATGTGAAAAGGTGAGGCTGCTGAGATCCAAACACAGACCAGAGAAGGCTACAGGGTGAAGTGCAGGTTATCACACTGGCATAGTCTTTTAATGCTATTCAGGTAGTGGTTCAGAGAAAGGTCCTCTTACTTCAACGTGGAGAGCATAGCACCTACCATCTCCCACAAATTGCTATTGTGATCACTTTAAAAAGGAAAGGCATCACCAGGAACAAAGCAATCACCAAATGAAGAAAAGTGCAAAGTCATCTGAAGCTTTGTCTCACCTGATTGCAATCATGTCTTATTCTCAGTAAAGGAAAGCTCCTGTGGCAATGCAACTAGGAAGCAGTGTCTGTTCAGCATCTTTCTGAGGTGGATATAGGAGTCTGAGATGGTTTCCCCAAAGTGCCCATAAACAGATGCTCCCTTGGAGAGGGCAGTTTCAGGAGACACACCTGTGGCTGGGCAGAGTTAGGGAAACTGGGTGACTCTTTCCAGCCTCCTATCTATCCATCCAGCTGAGGCAGCCAGGGGACACTTGGAGCTCTTCTTCTGTTCTACAAATTGAGAGCACGAGGTTGCCAAAATCAGCATTTTGCTCCTTCCTTCTAATTTCCCAGTTAAATGTGTCTGTGTTATACCTGCACACATTAAAACACTCGAAACTCTTGTTCACAGTGGTGCACAGCTCCTGATATCTGACCCACTTAAGAAATGCAACAAGCTCCCAAGACCCCTACCATGACGATGGCACTTCAGGAGCCTGCAAAAGATGCCATCCAGTGGCAGGAAAGCAGCATTACAAGAGCAGACAGTGAAATCTGCTTTTGACACCACCATCCTCGAAAAAGTTGATCTCCGGCTGTGACTTAATTACATAATCAAAATCCCTAGGATGTCTGCAGGCCATGGTGAGGAATTGAGTGACATCCATCTCTAATTATGCTAACTGAACAGCTTTTTATTATTATTTCCTCAAGCCCCTAGGCTTTTGTTTGCAGGGAATAAATAAAGAGGGATTAGCTACATTTATCTATGTTTTCCTAAGTCTTTACAGAGTAACTGTTATGTGTAATTAAGTAATTTGACTGTTCTTGACCAAGCTGATTGCAAATTACCAGCATAGGGTAAGATATTACTTACAAAGTCCCATTCCATTTTATGGATAGATCACATGGATCTGGGATTTATTGATTTTTGTTTCTTTCCAACAGGAAAAACTGGAAATAATGGTCTTATAGAGGTGAAAATGCAGTCTGCTTTGCAGGCTGCAAAGACAACCTTGCAAGTTGTCTTTGTCTAGCAGCGCTGCTTGGGTGTCCATCTGTCTTCTCCACAAAGGCTCCGTATGGGGCCAGCTGGACAGCAGACCTTTCACTGAGAGCTTTCAAGCATCTCCCTTGGCCAGTGTCAGACAGGTGCTGGTGGGATATTTTCAGGTTGTCTTTGCTTAGCAATATCATCCTGGATTTTCTCTCCATGATCCTGTTATCTGATACTTAAATAATTCACACTTCTCGGATCTATTTTTGCTCCTTCCCTATGCTTTGCTGCCTGTCATATCACCAGTCCATATACTCTCTTTTTAAATCTGGTTTCAGTATGGTTTCCTATGTAATCATCACAACAGACTGCTGAATTTCTCTTCAGGAGCCAAGAAACATCGATGCATAGAGGGAACGTAAGATTCCTAATACTCACCTTTCTCAAAATAGATTTTCTTATCCAAGATACAGATAGTGTTTCATTTGCTTATCTTTTCTTTTCTTCTTCTTCTTCTTTTTTTTTTTCTTTAGCGTGCTTGACCCTTACAGATTCTCAGGAAATAATTTCTCCTTACAACAAAAACTGGGAACGCAAGCTTAAAATTTACTGTTCTTATTCCATGCTTGTTTTGTAGGTAATACTAGTTTTTATTAATCACATAAACAAGCTTCATACTAAACATTCCCACCACTCGGATGAAAGAAGGCTTGGGAACATGTCCACAGCTCCTGAGAAATGACAAAAAGAGAAAAAGACCTTCCAAAGACATGCTGTATTGATGTGCTTGCCAAGAGACCCGGCCAGAACTGATTACAGCCAACCACTGTGTTCTAGAAAGTGGTATCAGGGCTAGGTTATCAAAACTGAAAGGCAGCAACTAATCATAATTAAAGAGTGTTTTCTTTATCTTCCCCTGGGAGCTAGTGCTCAGAGCAGAAATTGAGACTCTTTCAGTAAGCCCCACTGTAGGGCTTTGTCTTCCAGACCCACTTGTGGAAATAAGGGGAGGAGAATCTGTAAGTGTAGCTAGGAGAAACTTGGGATACAGCCAAGAGTCGTGATCTGGACAGTGCCAAGATGACAGGCACCACAGGAAAGAGGGGTTGCTTCCAAAAAGATTTTTGCTATTTTTTAATCACCCATTTTCCCCCATATTAAGCCACAATAGCCATGTCTTTTTTAGTACATGCAAAAAATCTACTCCAGAAAAATTATAATGTGTTCATGATGTTTCTGTTGCTTGGGGAAATCTGTGTGGACTTCCCCAGAGAAATAAGCAGCAGTCATGGAGAGTAATGTGCAGGCAGCATTTTGTGTGTCCTTGCTGTAGGCGGGCAGGAGGCAGATAGCATCTGTAGCCATGTGGGCTCACACAGCCTGGCCTTTGGGACAGGCGACCACAGCGTTGGCTTCTCCGATGACCTGGCCTGGCACACAGGCTGCAGAATATGTTCCAGCAAAAGCAACTTATTTCAACAAGAGAGATGGGAGCCCAGCCTGGAGCAGCCACAGCATCAAGATGGGATGAAGTGCTTGTGGCCACACTGCTTTGGGTCAGCTTTCACAGGATGAACCACAGAAGGTATCCCAGAAGGTGGTCCTTCTCCCTGCTCCTCTCCTCCTCCCTCTCCTGCATGTGTTTGGACATGTGCCTGGCCACTTCCCTTAAGTCAGCTCTAACTTTCAGTCTGCTGGTGAGCTGATTCAGCTCATTAAACTGGGGCTTGTGATAGGGAAGGAGCAGGAGGCACTCCAGAGGGGCAAGGGAGGGACGGTGGGAGCTGCCGAGAGATATCTTCAGACTATAAGAGTGGCCATCCTTGACCTAGCTTCCCTTTGAGGAGGCCCAAGGAGCGATGAGCAAGCAGGCAGGATCCTCCCACTCCTCTCCCCACTGCCCTGGCTACTTCCGCTGAGGCTGTGTGTCCTGTCCCGCCACTCGCACGGCCATCTAGGACGGTTTGGAGGCAAGCTGTCCTTGGAGCTGGCAAGCTGTCAGCTGAAAGCGGCTAGGGAACTTCTCCAGCCCCTCGAGACGACCTCCGGCCTGAGGCACTTCTTGTCTCCATCTCCCCATACAAAACATCCTGGGATGACCCGTCCATACAGCTTTCCAGGAGTCAGCCCATTGCAGCTGTAGTTGTGCCACCTCACACTGCATAGAGATGCCCAAGGGAGCTTTATTCCCAAGGGAGCTTTATTCCCACTATGCATGAAAAGGTTTCATACACGTCCCTGAGGGAGGATGTTAATTATTTTCTTTCAGGAGTTTGTGTAATGCTTGCTTAGTCTTTGTCAAAACCACAAACCTCATTGCTCACAGTATTCGACACATTGTCCTTTCCCATCCAGGGAACTCAGTTTGGCTTCCTTCCTATCAGTCATGGGGAGCTACGAAGCTGTTTCCCTCGTGGCCCAGCCATTCCCCCTTTGTTCTGCTTACACAAAGAATCCCAAAGACTCAAAGAACCCCATTAAAAAATTCTGATATTTTCATGAGAGCAAATAAACATGACAAAAACCTTTTTACCTTGGAATCTTTTTCTTCTTAGAATAAAAAAGTAAAAGTCTTTACTTCCCCTTTTATATTGGAATGTGGGGAGAACCACACAAGAGGAAAGTTCACTTTCCTGAATGGTGTTTTACAGTTAGCAGCATGGCAAGTCAGAGCTGACAATGTCTTTCTGGATCCTAGGCTCTTAGATAGTTCACTGGAGAAAAAAGCAAAACAAAGAAAAACAAAGCAAAGCACATTTGTATTCTTTGCAAGAACCTCTGCAAGTAGCTGCTCTTGCTGTTTTGGGGCTGCACCCCCATGCTTCGCTGGAGAGCACTGCTATCCCCTGAGCTGCTCACCTTGCTCCTCGGGATGGCTCCATCCTTTCTCTTTCCAGCCGTGGCACCATTTCTCCATCCAGGAAGCCTGTGTGGGCGGCTGGGTTGCCCAGCGGCCCTATGTGAGCACTGCTGCATGCTCTGGTGGCCCATCACTGTGAGCCACACTGGTCAGAAAGGTTCAAGAACACCCGGCTTCTCTCCCTTAGGAAAAGGAAGTGCCTTAGTCCTGTAACACAAACTTCTTATCTGTGGCTGCTTGAGGGCCTGGTGGAGAACAGCAACTGGGCTTGAGTTAGTCCCTAGGTCTCCACACTTCTAGTGACAGGCTCCTGAGCTGCGAAGATGCAGCTCTTTCCACCTAGGCAACTAACCTGGATCTTTTGACTTAATTTTCAGTAGAAAAGAGGCCACCTGGAAAGGATTTTTCTCTTATCCACTTCCTCGCTCTGTAGAAGCTCTCGTTGTAAGTCCTTCTCCCCTCTCAGTTTTTTAAGACTTTGACACAAATCTACTGCATGTGGAGATGGAACTTCATGCCTTCCAAAATCCTGGAGTGTTTGGGGATAGCTTTTAATATGGAGGGCTGCAGATAGCATCGTCTCTCTCTCAGTTCTGAGTTTTCAGCTGTTGCGGGGATCAGGGACAAACAAATGGACAAACTGACTGATGTGCTTGCTGGCTGGACTTCTCTCCTATTTAGAGACAGCTCCCTCTTTGTCACAGTTTTGCTTTTGACAGAGATGCTTTACACTAATATTTTTAATGAACATTTCTTACAGTAGTTGCGTTTGTCAATACCTTCTAGGTACTGGGCAAGTTTTCAGCTGTTGCGGGGATCAGGGACAAACAAATGGACAAACTGACTGATGTGCTTGCTGGCTGGACTTCTCTCCTATTTAGAGACAGCTCCCTCTTTGTCACAGTTTTGCTTTTGACAGAGATGCTTTACACTAATATTTTTAATGAACATTTCTTACAGTAGTTGCGTTTGTCAATACCTTCTAGGTACTGGGCAATCCCGAGATTTAATGTTAACAGAGCCATGCCCATTCTGCTTTACATGGTGCCAACAAGACACTTAAAAATTTCCTAGACATAATAACCCCTTCTACCTTGGCAGCTAAGCAAGAACAGCTTTTGCTGAAATCTCCCTAATCAATTGACTTCGCCAAGTCTTTTGCTTAACAAAACCTGCAGTAGCTTCCAGCATTTTCCCATAAGCGTTACCAAATTAATGGGTTTGTAGTCTCCTGGTGGGCCTCTTGGACTTCCTTTGTATTATTAGGCACACTCTGGGCCGCTGGGAGAGATGTACTGAATTGATAAAGATGCTGGATGAGGTTCATTTCATGACCCAGTTTCCTTTAGTGTTCTTGGATCCACGAGTGTCAAAATGCTGCAGTGAACATGAACAAGATAAAAAGATCAAAGTCTCTCAGTAAGAATACATCTCATTTCATGATTAATCCAGTGTCCTATAGAGTCACTATATGGTACTCCAAATCTGTCTTGCATTAAAGATCTTGGCCCAAATTCAAAAGAAGCTACTCTTAAAATGTATTTGGGTGCATAATTGTGGATGCAAATAAAAAATTCTTACAATGTTTTATAAAATTAAAGGACCCAACGCAAACACAAATTTAACTTTATATCTTAGTCAAGCAATCCAAAACAGTATATGAAGTCATTACATTTTTAAGCAATTATATTTTAAGCACACAGCTTCTTTCTGAATGCTGTTTTCTCTATCATATGTTTAGAGTCACTGTCCTTAAACAACAGACTTAGAAAAAACAGCAACAAGCAGGGTTTTTATTTTTTTTCTAAAAAAACCCTGCACACTGAAATGCTCGCACTGTCCATGCCACACTCTTCTCTTGGCCATCAGACATGCTGCATGTATGGCAGAGTTCTTTCTTTCTTCAGAGAAATGCAGAGACAGTGAATCAAAAAGTCAAAAACACCATCCAGCCTAAGCTCCTGGCAAAGGTTTCTTCCACAGCATTTGAGTTCAGACTGCTGATGACTTGCAGTTCATTAACTAAGCACCCAACTTAACAGCTCCTCCAAAAATTGAGACAGCAGCTTGGAGGTGGATGAGAACTCGGTCCACTCTGCCCAATTGCTTTCACATTCAGCAGCAAGACAGGAGGCACTTCAGAAGAAAATTTCTAGTGCACCTAACGCAGGTGACCCATGTCCAGTGGCTGTTTTAGAAACGTCAGCAACATCAGAGCAATCCCATGCAATCCCACACAGTCAGGTGCCTCTCTTTCCAGCGGGGGACACTGCTAGGTATCCTGGTCCTAGGGTCCAGGTGACTTTTGAAACAGGTGACTTTTATCTTCCTTTCTTCTGGTGCCTGTAGAGAATATTGCACAGCACTGAGTATCTATACACCTGCCTGGGGTAGCCACTTGAAATGGACACATTTCGTGGGAAAACACAGAATATTTTTGAAGAACTGGCCCCTAGATCTCTAAATCATGATGAATGTTTGCTTGGCTTCTCATGCCAATCCTACGTTCACAGATTTTAATCCTTGATTTTAATAGTGGTATCTACAGTATTTTTCAGTAGTTAGTTAATTAGCTCTTTGCCCACTAACCCATTAGACTGGAGAAAACAGGGACTTGAAGAAATACACCTAAACTTTTCCCTCACTGCACGCTGTCATATATGCCTTCCCTCTACTCATAGAATACATTTGATCTGCACAAATTATAATATCAGGTATCACAGAAGTGAAAATAAAAGTTGGAAACAAATAGAAAATATGTTTAATTCATAAGCCACTTTATGCATACTATGGCCTGTCAGACGGTGTTTGGTACATGTCTCATCTTGTAACTTTTTCCCTAAAGACCACATACAGCCCCTAGGAAGTCCCTGAAGATGCTGATGGCGAGTTTTTGCTCATTCCTGGTGCACAGCTCCCCAGGTGTCCCCTGAATGTTGTAGGAGGTCTGAATATCTAGGAGATATTCTACTGAAGGAGCACGGAGAATGGTCCTGGTGCTATTCTCCAGTGACAACATTTACATTCAGTCTTTGGCAGTGACAGTGTTAGGCCATCACTCCAGACCAAACCCTCACACCACTGGAGAGCAGAACCAACCTGCTCAACTCCTGTGGCCAGTGGGACACACCAAGAAAGGACATGGGCAGGGCAACAATCCCCTAGCTGTTCCTCTCACAGCCTAAATGCCTCCATCCTGTCACAGGTGCCTTTTGCCTCTGGCACCAAGGCAAAAGAAAACAGCTTCACCTGAAACTTCCCCATCTTCCTTACATACACAGAGGAAAAAATAAAAGGGCAGAGCAAACAGATGCCCTATGAAAGGCATTATTTTTTTTCTGTTGTCTTGACTGGTTTCTGCAGATTCTGGCAAGGCAGGAAATATGTTGCAGTTCCTGGATCTATATATATTTATTCCACCACTGGTTATTATCAAGCCTTGTGCCTTGTATATGGCAACACCATGGTCTGCTTTCGAGGTCTTTGGCTTTTTGACTTACTTCTTTTTTGCTTCCAGACACCCTTTCTAAGATATTTCAGATTCTGTGTAAGTCAGCATCGTGGGATTACTAGTATTCCTCTTAAGCTTCAACAAGAGCTAGTCAAATGCCCTTTGCTCAGGCAATACTTATTTTGTTGTCAAGTGTTAATGAGCTTTTCAGTAGTCATTCTTGGTCTCCCACTATTTCACTGTCTCTCTGAGTTTTAAGAGAGTTTTCTTTTTGTGATAGATCAGAGCCTGCTGTTTTACCAGCCCTCAAATTGGCAAGATGGACTCTGAAACCTTAGATCAATCACACAGTCTGCCAGGTTTTCACCTTCACGCTATCAGTTTAAAACAGATTGCTCATTTCAAGGGGACTGCAATACCTTTCAAATATTGGTGGCAGTTTCACAGATAACCATCTCCCTTTGACTGGATAGAAAATGATTAAAAACATCAAGTTCCTCAGGACCACCTATTGTCAAAAATAAAGCTCTCTACTCTCTTCTTTTGCCTTTGCAGAGATATCCTAATGCTCTCTGTGCGTGTCTCAGCCATTTACCACGTGTCTGGAACGTTAGGCACAGGCTTGGCTTTCCACTGCCTTGTAATTCCAAGATAAATGGTGGACTAGCACAGCTTGCTTGTGGTGCGTGGCGCTGCTCAGCCAGCTTTTGGAGGCATCAAGTCTCACCAACGTGGGCTTCCTGCGTCATCTCAAGCTCTTGCTGGTCAGCACTGGGATGACATGAGCCTCTGAAACACACACAGGCTTCTTCCAAACAGTGCTTCACAGATTACCACAAAACTATCATCTCTTCTTGCCTTCTGGTCAAAAGATATGCCATCTCTAGAAGACATTCTCCGGTCTGGGCCTCCAGGCAAGCTTGGGTGTTAGCATCCATGACTGTGTCAGATTAAGGGAAGTCAACTCTTCAGAGGAGCAGAACAGCTGATTTCATTGCAGTGGAGACCAGAGGTGCTCCTGGGGAGCACCCCCGATCCCTGTGGGCCCATTGCCTGCATCATTCTAAAGCTGACTCCTGTCTTCCTGAATCTGAGTTTTGCAGTTTAAAATCCCCTGGTGTTTCTTGGCTTTGTCCATCCTCCCTGATCTAAGGGCTGGAATGTACATGTGTCTGTCGATTTACTCCAGTCACGTTTTCAGTTTAGCTACAACCAGAGTCTGTGGAGTGGAAAACCAGAGTGGTTTAACTTATGGATATCCCGAATGTAAGCCCCAAATGGATTTTCCTCATCATATTCCCCTAGGGTGAAGCAATGTTCTCTCCTATATAAGGGACGAGGTGCTACAAAACCAAATGGAGGAAGTTGTTAGTAGATGTCCCTGCCAGTGCAGAGCCATTGAACTTTATAACATGTATGCATTAGCTTTATAATATGTATGCATGTCACAACGCTGCATGAGCAGAGGCAAGATTGAGGTGATGTTAGTAGGTTGTGGGGGAAGCAAAAGAAAGATTTGGGGCATGAGAGGAATCTGCAGATCCATTTAGCTTTATAACATGTATGCATTTAGCTTTATAATATGTATGCATGTGACAACACTGCATGAGCAGAGGCAAGATTGAGGTGATGTTAGTAGGTTGTGGGGGAAGCAAAAGAAAGATTTGGGGCATGAGAGGAATCTTCTAAATAAGAACTAGACTTTCATGTGTCTGCTTTCCCCCACTTGAAATGTCAAATGTTGGGACTTGCGATAGACAGTGACTCCACTGGGTGAGAGGATGAAGGAATCATAGGCTGTATCCTGAGAGATCTCTGCTAGGTGTAAGGTAGGGTTGTGTGAGCACAGTCCTATCCCAGTCTTGGTTCCGTTCTGCATCGCATGGACCAGCTGAGCCTGGTCATCAAGGGACTGAAAAGGCTGACCTGAGGCACATTGTCACAGAGCAGTGGAAAGACTCAGTCCTTGCAGATGAATCAGAATCAGTGCAGGGAGGGGGCCTCAGCTCAATGAACTTCCAAAGAGAGAAAAAGAAAGCATTTTATGTTATGGCAGCCCAATTGATTGGAACTAACACAGGATTTCCACACAAAAACGCACTGGAACACCTAATGAGAACCGTTGTTTACTTAGCTTATTACCTAAATTTCAGAGTATTCAATTGCAAGGTTTCATTGCTGCTCCAGGGACATCCAGCAGCAGAGAGATCTCAGGAGAGCGTGTGATAGGTTTAAAATGCTCCTCTCGAGTGCCAGCTGCTGAAGAAAGCAGAAAACCTCCAAATGCAATTACAAAGCCAGCTTAGCTGGCAACTGCCAGCAAGGTAACTGTTAAAATGAAAAAAATAAATAAAAACAAACAAATGAATGAAATTAAGAGACACTAATTTTTTATTAAGCACTATTACATAGCCACTCCTGCAAATGCCTGGCATTGCCAAGTCTCATAAGCCAGCCAGGAACAGTTAGAAAAGTGCCACAGCTTCTTCTGCTAAGTTATCTTTCCTTTTTTAGAGACCTCCAATACCAGGAAGTGTTTTTCAAATGTGTCATGGAAAATGGATTTAATTTCTTGCCATAGCCCTTAATTGGATAATATCTGAATCAACCATTTAGCTCATAACGAGAGGCATTTATACTTGGAGATTTTTTTCTGTCTCAAAAAACAACAGCTCCTCACAGATCCCACTCCAAAGCCATAAACGTGAATTCTGACATCACATTCATTTCCACGGGAAAACACTTACATCACAACGTTCGCTGCGTTATCAAACAGAAGCAGCTGGGCAATGTGGGTGAATAAGCTTGTTCTGTATATTCAGCAGTAGCAAAATGAATACTGAAAATTGCTAGCAAACTAAATAGCTACTTCTATAAATACTCCCTTTTCAAAAGTTCACCCTATTTTAAAAACCACTTGTTAAACGCTATTTCTTATGCGTGTGTGTGTGTGTGTGTGTATATATATATATATATATATATACACATATATACATATATTCATATATAAGAGCTGATGGATGATGACCAAAGTCCTTGATGCAGGCACAGGAAAAATACCTCATAGCTAAGAGTTATGAAAACTTTCCCATCAGTTTGTCTCACTCTGTGTCTTCTTGATCGTTTCATCCATAAAAAAGACAGCTTGCTTTCTACCTATCCCATGTAAGGGTATTCGGGTAAAAAAAAAAAAAGAAAGAAAAGGAAAAAAGGAAAAATGCTATCAAGTGTCTAATGTGTTACTTGTGACAGCTCTCTCTGCCACTGCCTTTCGCTCTGCTCCGTGCTGAAGGGTTACACTGCACTGCACTCATTTTCTCCATGACACCGAGGCAAGTGATAAGCAGTGAGTGATGAGCACAAAAATCTTTTCTGGACAGGCAAAGAATTTGGATTAAGCTGTATCAGTGGAATGGGATACGGGCTGCAGTGAGAAAATACCTCCATGCTTTCACAGCAGCTTAGCAGGGACCAAATGCAAAGCTAACACCAGTGGGCACAAAACCATGAAAGGAAATAGAAATGCCCCTCTGATCTCCCAGATCTGGGCACCACGATATCTCTTAGGTTAGGTCAGTAAGCTCAGCTGAGCCTGGAGCTTGAAAACCCATTCTGAAGAAATGAAAAAACTGAGGTCAGAAAAACTTTGCATTATCCAGGGGCGTCCTGTCCGCGTGCCCAGATTATGAGGCAATTTATTCCAGGAATTAAGGCATACGCTGCGCATTGGATGCAAAACCCAAGACGCAGCCAAATGATTTGTCACTGAAGGCAGATCTGTCAGCACGTGGATGGAAAATGTGTCCCAAAGAGCACTGAAAGCCTTGGAGAAGATTTTAGACAACAAAGCTATTCCCCTTCCTTCACACCAAGCAAATGGGATCTTTTTCTCCTTCTTCTCTCTTGAAAATATTAGAAATCATTACCAAAGCTTGGCTATTACATTCCCTGTGCCTAAAAGCCTGTTTTCTTCTTCATGTGAAAAGCACGTTGAATGCACCACATTTGCTGCTGAACAAATGCATTTGCCAATTCTCCCAAATGCCAGCACAATCGCTTTAGCAGAGTTAATAAGGGGGGGGTGGTAATCTGAACAGCCTTATTTTTGTCCTTGATGTTCACCCCAAAAGGAAATGTGTTTCTTACTAATAATAGAGTATGTGACAAAAAATACCACGTACATGTAACTGTTCCCATTCACTTGCCAAAATGGATCATTCACATCAGGGCTTAAGAAAAGAAAACAAAACAAAGAAAAAAAAAAACACCTCCAAAACCAGATTAACCCTCCCTCTCCTAACAGCATCTTTTCTAAACCTAGAGCTGGAATACTGGAATATGAACTGTTGTGCCAGTGACCAGAGAGTGAATTAAAGGGAAGAAGAACAGAGCTCATGTTTAGGTTCCCTGGGGGTCATGTAAGAACTCATCCTGTCTGTCACATTTTTTCTCCAGCCAAGCGTTAAGCGCGCCCTGCCAGCGTAAACCAGACCTGAGGAGGAAACAGCTCATTCACACCCAAATTCATTTCTAGCCATCCGTTTTTTTTTTTTTTTTCAGTGCTCAGTATAACTCAAGTAGTCCACATCATATGTCCACTTTCCTCCTACTTTCACCCTGATGATTCATGCAGCTGGACTTGGAAACAGGGGAACTGAGTTATAACTAATAAATGCTGCAGTATTTTTTATTTATTTTGGTCCCTCATTTCCAAAACTCCGCAGGGTGATCAAAACTGCTTTGTAAACTTTTTTTTTTCTGTAGGAACTCTACTTTTCTAGTTAAACCCTCCAGGAAGAGCATACCAAAATAAAGCAGGGAGGAAAGGCTTGGTAAATAAAAACTGTAATGTGTCCAGGGTAAGAGTTTTTCAAAGATGCATTGTCAATCAGTGGAGGGAAAACAGCTGATATGAAACCCTCTTGGAGTTGCTCAGACCTTCCAGGCCACTTCAGACACCCCTGGCTATGATTTGTTGATGGTTTCTTTTAAAAAGATGCTTATTCTACATCTGCCTTGCCACGCAAGAAGCTCTGGGCTCCCTTAGTTTGGCATGCTTGGGTCCAACATCCCCGTGGGCCGGAAAGGCCACCGGTGAGCATTTGAAGGCAATGGCTTTTGATGGCACACTAACTCTGCCTCTTTGGGGCATCACGCAGCTCCCTTCAAGTGTGCAATGGATAGAAAGGAATAGACACCGTCTAGACCATCTTAACACCTAGATGGAGTTGCCTTCTAACAGAAACTTATCTCCCATCTGTCACAAATAGACTGCTTTCTTTAGTCACTATTCAGTGGCCTGCCAGCATTAGCAAAAAAAGGGCTCATTTCCACCGTAGATTAGATTTTAGGACAGGTGATGAGGATCAGGGTAGGCCCATGGGCTTCTCTGCAATGCTAAAGCCTTTCCACTAAAGAGCACAGAGCAATGAAATCCTACAGTGAAAAGTTGTCCCTTTCTCATGGCTGTATGGAGGGAGAGGCAGAGGCCCTGGGAGCTGGATGTCTCTCTCACACCATCCCTAGGGCCTGAATGAATGTGTCTTCCCATGGCTGGATAGAAATGAGGCAAGTTTATGGCCCAGGCGTTAGGGAAAGTGATTTCTTTCTTCTGTTCCTGAAGCCCTGAACACAGGGAAAATTCTAAATGCTGGGGCTATTCCTAGCCTTACTAGGCTCATGGTCATTCCTAACTCATGCACATTGCTAACTAGCCTAATAATTTTCCCCTTCAACTGTCAAAATACGGTATTAAAAGCCATTTTCTTATGAAAGTCTCAAGACTTTGCAATAGGGCAATGTTAAGAAAAATGCTGCAGTCAGCCTGGGGCCGGTGCTGGGCAGTGTCCCCTCGGCACATGGGGGCTGAGCAGGAGCGGCAGGAGCTGCAGCCATGCGGCCAGTGCATGACCAGGCAGCTCATTGGGCGGCCTCGCACGCGCGATCGGCACATGATCCCCTGCCTGATTGGCTGGTTGGTTGCGGGGCTCTGCACGCTGCCGGGCAGGGCAGGGGCTACTCCGGGATTGGAAACGGGATAAGTTGTGTTTAACCCTAAATAAAGGTCTTTGGCTGACCATCACAGAGACCCTGCTCCTCAGTACGCCCGCAAATGGCGCCCAACGTGGGGCTCGAAGACTGGTTGTCTCTCCGGTTGCACCGACC
>NW_010576776.1:232074-247645 GCF_000705375.1 Tinamus guttatus
GCCGGCGGCTGTCCGGCCGGGCCTGCAGGTGCCAAAGCGCCTTTCGGGGAGGCCAGAGGAGACCTCTCCAGGGACCCCGAGCCAAGGGGTGCCTGGTGCAGCCAGCATCGCTAGACACGCTGGCACGGCGTTTCTCCTGTACGTATTGGGATGGGAAGATGCTCCTACTGGCAGAAACATCACCAAACTTCTCGTTTGCAACGCCTTGCAGATGTCTCAGACAGAGGCAGCAATAGAAGTCAAAAATAGCATGCAACGGTGCAAACGGAAAGAGAAAATTGGGAACAACTGACTTATCCATCTCATTACTGTTATTATAGCAGTATATTGACATTCCAGTTTGCTTTTTATACATGAATACACACACACGTGTGCATGCACACATACACATATGTACATACTCACACAAAGTGAATTAGTTAAATTCTCAAGTTTTTGAGAGCAGCCGCTCCACTTTTTACAGTTCACAAGCAGCCTTAGCCCCTTCAAAAATTGTCTTGTAGGAAAATATCAAAAGCAGAATGTGCAGGCTTTTAAAGAAATGTGTAGGAGCGAACTGGGCTTATTTCTGTTGCAGTCCAAACTGAATCATATGTCTTATGCCAAAGCTATAAAAACCAAGGAAGGTAAAAGAGGTAACTCTTGTACTCCAAACTTCTTTAAAAAAAAATGTTGTATTAAAGTATTTCCTCCCCTTGCACAAAGGAAGCAAAAAAATTGTAAATTCCTAGCCAGGCAATTTCAGCACTTTCCTACATATAATAAGAAACCAAGGGGACTCATCTTTTTCTGCTGCAGCCTGTTACGGCTTCAGTGGAACTAGGATGGTTTCCAGCAGTGGAAGATGTGATCCTCAGATCTTTAATAAGTGAAAAAAACATCCTGCCTGAAACTATTTGGGAGAAGAAGTTTCTCCTGAGAGCGCTAACAGCGTCGTCGTTGCACCGTTCCACAAGGGAGGGGAGCCAATCTCTGTTTCCTGAGGAGCAGCGGAGGTGCTCAGGGTAAGATGCTGCCAGGGACTGGCCGTGGCCCATGGCCTTCTCCAAGGCGCAGCTGAGCCCATGCAGGTGAGGGGAGCTGCTCTGCTGGCAGCAGCCACCACATGTCCCGTTGGCCACCGCTGCCGTTACGCACGGGCTCGGCCAGCCAGGAGGCCCTTGGGAAGGATGGTGGTCTGTTCCACCACAAATACTGGTTACCCTGCTCCTTGCTCAGGTCTGGGGAGCTTGGGAGAAGGAGAGCATCCAAAAACAGCCTGCGTGAAGCCCTTACGTGCTGGCCGTGAGCTTCTGTCCGCTGTTTCTCTTGGGATCTCGAATCCCGCCAGGGAAGGGGCTGTGCGAGGCTTACGCTGGAGTTTCTTTCCTCTGCCACTGTGCTGTGAGCCACGTGATCCTGGGAAGCACAGACACACCGTGCGCGAGGACCCTGCCTGCACCACCAGCAGGTATCGCGCCACGGGAGGGGAGGTGCTCCCTGCTCTTCCCAACACTTTCAGAGAGACTTGGGGTCTCCAGCCAGGACAGACAGACACCAGAGAGCAGAGGGCAACACTGGGCTAGTACCCAGGGAGACTGAAAGGCCTAAAAATCTTCGAGCAACCTAAAAACCTCCCAGTAGCTTTGAAGCCATATTCGGATGAACTAACTGAGGCACCGATGCACTAAAAAAGAGTCTGGTCCGGAGAGGATTTGCAGTGCTTAAACTAGGCTCCAATAGGACACAGGTTTTACAAGGAGCTTCAGTGCCACCGCAGGGGGCTGGAAGCTCCTTGCTCCCCTGCAGGGACCCACCTCCATCCAAATGACAGGTGAATCCACACACCACTCCTGACTCCGACAGGTGAACCCACACCCCCCCCCTGACTCCGGGCGGTGGGAGGTGAGCCCAGCTGCCACAGAGCCACGTAATGGTGCCTCCGCAGCAGCTGCAGTTTTTGCCGATGGCCCTTCCCTTCTGGAGCACACTGAGAGCTCTTTGCAACATGACTTCTCTCCATGGGTCTTGACCCCATGATGGAGACTTCTAAATACGAGAGCAGAAGTGCGAAGAAGAAGAACAGGAGCAGCAGAATTGAAGAGGGAACAGACCAATATTGAGAAATTCCATTTAACTCTGGAAGATCTTCTTAGAGTAGCCCAGTGTTGTCACATTATTCCAGAGAAGCCGGGCTGATGCCCCCTTCACTCCAAGGCCAAGAGTAATTGCTGAGCTGGATCCATTAATGTCACCGGAGCAGCACAGGTCTCCAAAGCTCCTGCCCCTTCTGGGAGCATTAGTACAGTATCAAACTGATACAAAAACTATTATCACGCCAGGCTATATTCATCCACTGCTCAGGAACTATCTATCTCATGCCTTTGCACTAATTCTACTGGCTCCTCATACTACTGAAATAGCATTTATTTAAAATATTCAAAACAGGATCAAAACAAACCAAAGATCATTTGGCAGGCCAGGAAATCGTATAAAATGACTGCCCTAAAAAGAAGACATTTCCGAGCTGCTGCCTATGTATTTATCTTTTGCATATGAAATCAGTCATTTTGTATGCTTGATAAAATCAAGGACAATTACACTACATTGAGCTTTAATTTCACATGTCTACGGCTAAGCATCTCCTCCTGCAATGTCTGGAATTACTAACCAGCAGCACAATCAAAGCCCAGATATCAGATAAGGTAGGAACAAGCTCTCAGAAAGCAGATGATGCTAAAGGTGCTGGAATACCTTGTGTTACTCCCAGAAAAAGAAGAGTTCAGGCAAGATCTACTCTGCAGTCTAGTGCAAATTTAGGATGAGAAGCAGGACAATAAATGTCTGAGGAGCTGGGAGGGGTAAGACAGGGTCAAACAGAAATGACCCCACTAATGAGGATCCTGCCGCCCTGGGTCGGAGGGCGCATGAACAAGCCCTGTCCTCCATGTTGGTGAATGTCAACACCCGCTGCGCTCTCAGCTCCCCGCCGCAGCATCACCTCTCCGAGCTGCACGCCAAGGCGCTGGGAAGAAGTAATCTTTTGTTTGCAAACACACAGCTGCAACAATTATTTTTAATCCCAGCCTCAAATCCAATCTCCCTATGAAAAGAGAAGAGAAGAGAAGAGAAGAGAAGAGAAGAGAAGAGAAGAGAAGAGAAGAGAAGAGAAGAGAAGAGAAGAGAGGAGAAGAGAGAAAGGAAAGGGAAAGAAGAAAATCCATTTTTTCTCTGTTTTTCTTTTAATGTCTGGTGCATAGCATTTCTGCCTGTTACAGGGTCTGGATGTTCTCTGGGTAGTGGGCATTTCCCTGCAAACTCCCCGAACAGCCAACCCTGCACCCAAAGTTTGGAAGTGCAGCAGATGTTATTTCCATTCCCCATTAGCTCTCAGCTTGATTCCCATTCTGACAGGTCCCCTGCTCCAGCATCTTTGATGGCTGCTCTGACCTGACTGTTAGCCTAGCACCAAGAGCCGGGGTTGGGTGATTTTGGTCTTTTGCTTTCCTCCAAAATCCTCAAACGACCTGTGAGAAGCACAGAGCTTCCCAGAACATGATGCCGAGCAGATGCTCTGCAAGGAGATACTTGCTTGGGGGGGGCAGGCTGCGCTAATGACTTCTGCACTGTCACACTGTCTAGTTGCCAACAACGTCATTACCAAAAACTGGATCCTGATGCAACAAAGCGATGGAAGGGGGTTGTAACAAAGCAACACCAAGTTTAGTGGATAGATTAGGTTGTGAAGTCATTAAAATGACACAGAAACTAAGCGAACTGAATCTTCTAGGTGCTCTGGTGAGATGACTCCCACAGTTGGGGGATGAAAGGAGAGGGTTTTCTGGAACAGCTAAGTCAGTTGAGGCCCATGAGTTCCAGGGAATCATTTAATTAGAGACCATGCAGTGTCAGAAAAGGATTTTGCTTCCATCCAAACCTCCTCTTATCACAGGAAGCCACAGAGCAAAATATTACACAGCGTAGGGGAAAAAAAAACACATAATAAATCGAACTCTTTATTAAATTTTTCTATTCCTCATCTGTGAGAAATCCACCCAGCTCACTCTCTGAGGCACAATAGCTGGCCGCTCAGCAAGTTATTCCCGTTGTCCCTCCCAGTGATGGCTGTATTAGCGCAGAGGAGGTGGTAGATGTCTTCTTAGAGAGTTTTGCAGAGCAGATCACACGGGGAACTGTGGCTCCTAGCATTTGCCCATCACCTCTGTTGCACAATCACATCTAAAACAACAAAGTCTCCACTTATTAGTGGAGAATTAGTGGATTGCTTTGAACTCTTACGATGAGTAAGATGCAGCTCAGGTACCGTAAAACACGTATTTCAATCCACCTTTGAAATGCAGCCGGCTACACAGAGGCAACCAAATGTCCTGGTTTAACCTCTTGCATGGTTATCAAATGAAAAGGAAGAACAGTGAGAAACTCAGCAAACCAAAGGCTTTGCAAGCAGGTTCAGGAACTCAAAACAGTCTCTTCTCACATGCAATACTTGTATGGCAGAACAGGAGGGAGAAAACAGCCCATTCAGATCTTCAGTCAGTTTAGGACTTATTCTTATCAGTTTCTGACAGCTTCTTCTGATATAACAAAATTTGATCCACTTCATAGGTGTGACTGTTATCGCCCGTTCTGTTTACCCACACACGAGTGCCAAACATTTTAAAACTTCATTACCCAGAGATCAACTTCCTGTCTCAATCTGCAGTAACGAAGTTACCAACTCAGACGAAATCTCCTGACAGCAGGGATCTTTTTTTTCCTCTTATTAACTTTTTGAAAGGAGATGGAAGTGCTATTTGAATGATTAGCTGCTCAAGCACATCAGAAACGGAATATAAATAGGATTCGCTTGAAAAATGGAGGTAGAACCAACAACTTGGAATATGTTTAAAGGGAGTTTTATTGTGCCTTGTTTTTTTTAAAAAAAACATGCCAGTGAACTCTCTAACCCAAATATCACGGAAATTTGAAACTCAGTGAAGTTTTCAAAACTATTAAATTATGCACTGTGCACAGATATGGTTGAGAAACTACCCGAAGATTTGTTTGAGAAACATCAAAGCAGCTAAATTCAATCACATTTTGCCTGGTCCAGTATTCTCTTTCATTTTCAGCAAGTTTAGGGAATTAGCAGTGTTACTGGCAAACATTTATTCAGATAAGTTGCTCCGCAGCCCTCCTAGCCATAGCATGACGCCTCACTGGATCCCATTTATACTTTATTCTGTCTGCCCAGGAGCACTTTGGAACAGAGATGTGGGTGTTGAGGAAGCTGCAGCAATAGAAAGTGTTAGCGTTCATATGCAATAACCTGCAATTCTTGCTTACCCACAGAAGAAGAGGGTGGTCCATGTGAAGCTGGACCAGCTCTTACGGTCCCCCCAGGAGGGCCAGATAATTCCTGCAGGGAACAAGCCGTACCTTGAAGTTAGTAGGATCATCTCCATATGAGAGAATATATTCCATCTCCATATGAGGAAGAGCTTTCCTGTGAGGGTGACATTGCCCTGGCACAGGCTGCCCAGAGAGGCTGTGGAGTCTCCTTCTCTGGAGATCTTCCAAACCCGCTTGGACGCAGCCCTGTGCCTCGTGTTCTAGGTGTCCCTGCTGGACCAGGGGGGTTGGCCTAGATGATCTTTAGAGGTCCCTTCCAATCTCAACCATTCTGTGATTCTATGATCTGTTCAACAGGACCCTTCACAGGCACCTTGCTTGTGACAACCTCAGGTCACCAAAGGCCCAATTTAAAGTGTGTCAGTAGAAGGTCTCATGTTTGTGTCACTGTGTTTTGGATCAGCTGTTGTATTTGGAGCAACAAAAGTTTTTCAATATGGAGCAAAACAGAAATGAGTGCTCTTTGTGAGCCAACAGAGACCTACAGGAGCCCCGGTCTGAGGAAAGTCAGGCATAGAAATGATCTTGGTATCACAGACATTGCAACATTTTAAATGTAAGGCAGAGAATGAAGATATTTTTAGTAAAATATCCCAGGCTCTATGCATGTATCCTCGCATCCTTAAGAAAATATGCGGGAAGATGTGGGGCTGCCAAAGAGGGCGATCCTGTAGCATGTTGCAGGAGGAGGGCGAGCAGAGGGGCTGCAGGTGGGCACAGCCACAGCTCTGCCGGGCTCAGCCATGGCTCTGCCAGCCTGCCGTGGAGACATCTCTTAGAGCAGCTCCCCTGGCCTCTCGTCCTCAGCATTAAACCAGGCAAACGCTTTGCCATCCCCAGGAGAGTGAGAGAGCATAATCCACTGCTCTCAACAGTCTGTGAGCTTGCAACCCTGTAACGGGAGGTACTGCAGGAGCGTGGGATTTTATTTGAGGTATTATTGCCAATTAACGCATTTCTGACACCAGTTAAACCTTCCTAAAGGAGCACTGGCCCAGAGCGCTTTGAGCTGGGAGGGAGGTTCACAATGAGCCTGTGTGGACGATACGCTTGAGGTTTGATCTGAAACAGCTTCTGCTGTGCTGTGAGTGGTGTTGTCCCTGCCACTGTGCAGTAGCACTTCAGGTACAGGAGAAGGTACCGCGGTACCGCAGGCGATGATTTGCTACCTGGTTAATGGCTGTCACTGAGCACAGCACATGAGCATTAGCTGCCCTGTTTTAATGAGGAACAGAACTCTTTAACACTCCTCCTCTGCTTTTGTTTCATTTTTTATTACACAATTAAAAAGTGACAAATGCAACACTCAAAAGGGGATTTCTGTGATTCTCCTGAACTATTTAAGCAGCATTAGGAGGATTTTTATAACCTGTGCATTAATGACTAGCTCAGTCATCAGCATGGCCAGGGATGCAAGCGAGACCATGGTGAAATGATTTATTGCTAGAGCAGAAGCGTCTTTGTAACACAATGCGTGAGTGTCCAAGCTCACCAAGGGCTATTTCACAGATGCTTGTTCCTCATAACTTACTAAAACTTCGTTTGAGAAGCACAAACGGGTTCTTCCTACAGGCTAATAGCATATGAAAGAAGCACAAGGCCAAACAGAGGTTGTTCCACAGGGATGTTGGCACCGCTTGCCACAGGCAAACTGCGGTACAAGTCATGGTCCACAGCAGCAGGAGGAGGCTTCTTACTTGCAGTTGCTAACACTGGAGTAGGACATGCTGCTAAGCTTGTGCTTCAGTGAAAGCCACCTCTTCCCTGTCCTATCAACAAGGCCACTTCTATAACGTAAGAAAAGACCAGTCTGCGATACAGACGTTGGAGTTTTCTGAAAGCTGTCTTGGTAGTTTGTTACTAAAACTTTTGCTTCCTGTAGCTTCATGTCAACATGATCTCCTGTGGTTGAGGGTGCTCATTTTCTGCTGAATAACAAGTTCCAGCAAAACCTCCCATTATACCCGCTGAACAAAATTGCCAGTGTCTAATTCAGGGCGACTTGACCAGCAGTCTGACAGCCGAGCACAGTGACGGAGTGAGTGCAATCTCGTGTTGCAAACCACCTGCACCTGGGCCGTAGCGCTGGTCGTTTGCCTGAATGTCAGAGCGAATCTTGCACTAATCTGCCTGCAGCTGCGTGTAGCCGGGAGATGATGTGACATATCTGATAGCGTTGCCTTTAACAAACAGCAGGAACCCTCTGGATGTGAACTGAGTCGCATTGTCACCTTGGATCTGTCCAGGAACTTCAAAGCGAGTCTTAACACTTCTGGGATGTCTGCGCTGAAGTAATTTGCGCCGAGTATCACAAGCCATTTTGAAAGCGCATCTACCAAAGCTGAAAGGATTTGACCTCTGAACGGGGCAGGAAATATTCTCCGGACTCTGCCAACCAGGAGGTAGCTCACTGCTGCGTCTTAAGGGCAGACAGGGTAGGCTTGATGCTGCGTTAGCGTTTCCTTTGGCAGTCACCAAGCACCATTTACCCCTGCACTGCCTGGCCAGCACTTAGCTAACTAGCCATTCTCTCAAGCTTTTGGCAGCATAAAGAATCACTAGGAAAACCATGTCATGACCATATATTAGGCTATTTTGACTGATAAATCGCACATTTTGTTCCAGGGCAGCTGGAAACAGCTTTTATGTGCATAGCTCTACCTTCACCCGACAGCTCAGCTCATTGGAACTTTGCCCAGTGGCAGGAGGTCCCTAGGACATGCCAGCCACGTTCATCCCCATTGCAATGTCTCCTGCAGCTGGTGGCAGGGACAACAACCAGCCCACACTTGCCCATTGACTTGTATTTTCAGATTTGGTTGACTGACCCTGAACATGCCCATGGCCATAACTAGGCTGAACACATCACTGGTTCCTCTTCCTGGGGTGTACGGGACCACCTCTAACCAGTTATTTTCTGTAAAGGCAGGCAAAGCCCGCTTGAACTTGAACCTCTCCAGAAAGCAGCCAGGCTAAAAATGGTGGAAAGGAGATGGAACTTGGCAAACGGCAGGCACACCGCTCAGTGCGATGGCCCATTACGCTGTATCTGTCCCTACTCCATTGCCTGGGAAATGGCACAAGCAAAGGTGCGTTGCAGGAGGTAACAACCTTTTCAGCTGTCAGTTCATTGGTTTTAGCAAAAGAGCTAGTGCATGGGAGACGGGGTGAAGGCCTAACACCAGTTTGCTCAGGGAATGGAGCCCTGCTGCTTTGGGAGGGAGGAATCCACGCTGAGAAATGGCTTTTCAAGAAATGAGCATAATTGTGAGACATTTTGTAGTCGTGATGCCTCAAGGAGAGGTTTGCATTTGCATATCACACACTAAGCAGTCCCCTGTGCATCATTTCTACTCTCTCCGTACAGGCAATGCTCTGTCAGTTTTTATAACCCAGGAATGGCTCAGTTTGGCTGTCTGAAGCTGTGTGCGAAGGCAGAAATGCTCTGCACTTGCAACTGGCTTTCCGGGACAGGCAATCTGGTCAAATCTCAGTGAACTTAATCCTGACTTCCTTTTGCTTCAGGCCCTTGTGGCTGGTTTGTTACTGCTCTTTTCCCCTTGCTGGAGCTCAGCCTCCCTTGGGAATAAGTCGGTGTCCTGACCAGGGAGCAAACGGGATGTCCTACTGCCCTTCCGAGCCAGGTGGCGCTTTCGAGCTCCTCCCCGTGCCCAGTGCTCTCCAAGTCGCTGTCCCCACCTAACTGCGTTCAGCTAATACCTAACCAGGGGAGCGCCCATCTTCCTCCTTGATTTTTGGCAGGGAAAGTGAAAAGCCACCAATAGCCAAGGTGGCTGGCACAGGCGTTGCTCTGTTTCAGGGAAAAAAACACACGGCTTTAATGCAAGCAACAAATGGCCGAAGTGCAAAGCCAAACACAACTGCTACCGATTTCAGCACTTGTCTGTCACAGATTCCTTTTGCAGAACAGCAACGGGCCACTCGCTCAGACGGGTAAGTACTAGCTGCCAGCAGAATTATCATTGATTTCACAGGATTGATTTTTTAGCACCACAATAACATACTAAATCTTTTCAATGAACAAACTCACATAGCTGGCGAAAGTAAATTATTCAAAGAGTCCACTGCTTTTAAGACCAGAGAGCCTTTCAGAAATGTGAGGTTTCTGCTGCCGGCTGCAGAGGCTTTTTTTTTTTTTTTTAATGTTTAGTGCTTTCTTAGCGCTTATTTTATGTATCTCAAACCTCCATATTGTCCACCCAACATTCTTCATTAAGAAGATCTTGCATAAGACTGCCTGTAAACTGAACCAAAGAAGAAGATTAGAGGTACTTAGCTACACACTGAAATAGCACTGTGTGCCAAACAAGCTGACAGAGTGAATTCAGACATGGATTATTTTGTTTTTATTCTTATCTGACCTCATTACAAGCCACCATTTAGTTTACCCTGGAGAGAAACGTTTTTTGCTCTGGTTTTTCATCCTGCTACTCCTCTCAGATCCGCCTCCTTGTCCCGGCACTGCCGGTGCTCCACTGGCCACGTGGACGGAGCTGGCGTGTGGCGGCGCCTGTGCCGCTCTCGGTGGCTGCCTACGCTGCTCTTGGCCAGGACGGTGCTTGGTAAGGGTGGCCACCGGTAATTTGTTCTACACCTTCCAGGTCCTGGGACCAGCTCCATTCCCCAGCTTCAATCAGCGTTTGCACTGGCCAAGTCCATGTAATTCTGTTGGCAGGATGCGAGGCCAAAGGAAAGCGGAGCGTGTGACGTCCCTGCCCAACGAGGAGCCCTGTTCCCCCAGCCCTGCACACGGGCAAATGCCTAAGTGCCCCCCAGCGACTTCAGAGTGCAGAGAGCAGCTCCTCCCAAACCCGCTTCAGTCTTCCTTGGACGCATGAACTCCTTCAACACTACCATCTCTCCTCTTCAACATTCCTACAATTTTGATTTTTTTGCCCTTTGGATTAAAATTCCCCATTCCTTTGATGACCAAATTAGTTCAGAGACTTTCAAGTGTGTTTTGGTAGTAAGAAAAACTGTTCTCCAGTGTTACATACTTAAGTGTTTATACAGACCTATTTCATATGATAACCTTATCGTCTCCTTAGAGAAAGTTCTGTGTCGAAGAGTTAATCAAAATGTAATTTTCTCCAAGTATCATAGTTGAATGCTCCCGAACCCAATTTGTGTGCTTTCTTCTAATGCAACAGACAGAAACATACTGAGGGGGAAGGAGGGCAGAAAGGGACATGAACAGTATTTCTGATTAAATAATATCCTACCATGGGAGTCAGTATGACTGTAATTTGGTTTTATTTCCTCTGGAGAACAATCGCCCTACCCCAACCACTCAGTACAGTGGCAGCCAGGTGGGCCCATCTGCTGCCCTCATGCACACAGGACAGGAGGTTAAAGAAGCTGCTGCACCTCCTCACGTGTCTGCTGAGACATACCTGGTTTTCACACCCAAACCCTGCCAAACTGGAGAGAGTTGGGAGGAGCACAAGAACACTCTAGCGGACTGTAAAACATGCCCCACTGCAAGGCCTATTAGGGGTCTGAGCTTTCAGGTTACAAAGCAAGCTGCAACATGATTAGTGCCTGGACTAAAAAAAACACTTAAATAGAAGATAAAAACTTTTCAGCATCTAACTTTCCACTAATAGAGCAAGTAATATTAAAAGCAATGGCCAGAAATGGAATTGAAAGACTTCTTGCCAGAAATCAGGTACCATACCAGCAGCTGAGGCAGGATTTCCACTTGAAGGAAATGAAAAAAAAAGCAAGATGGGGTTTTTAATTCCTGAAAGATGCAGTATAGATGGAGTCAGAATTTAAAGCAGATCACTTACCTCTTCAATGCAGGACTTGATCCGAGCACGTGTTTATGGGGCACCCTTGTGTTGTCAGCCTTCGGGCTGTGCCAGATGACAAGAAGGCACTGATGACCTCGGCAGCTGCCCCTTCCAGATTTCTGACACGACTACAGCTTAAGCTAAGCCTGGATAAGCAAGCTACAGGTTAGCCTGGCATAAAATAAATACTTCACATGCTTTTCCATTTCTTCCTGGTTCTAGCGGTAGGAAGATAAAGTTAGAACAGAATGGATCATGACTGAAAAAGACACTTTTTTACTAGCTTGGGAGGTGTTGGAGGCTCCTAATTTAAAGTAAAACCACTGACTTCTGAAATCTGTGGAAAATTTTCACTGAATAGTAACAACGATACAGCACTCTGCAGCCTGTACTGCAGCACAGGCTTTTTGAAAGCAAACAGGGCTTTAGCAGAAGTATTTTAAACCACTGACTTTATTAAAATACTTAATACACAGTTTGTAGAGGAATGTACTTACATTTTCTGGAAACTCAACTGAAACCAAATTTAACTATATATTTAACAAATGACAAAACGCTGGATGGATTCATGCTGTACACCGAAGAGCAGAGAAGTAAGGTTTATTACTATTTTGCTCGCACAGACTCTTCATTGCTTTCTTTGCTTCTTAGCTTTAATCTCGGAGTATCAGAGCAGTAGCAGAAGAAGGAATTTAAATTTCTCACAGCATCAGAGCCCCATTTGTTTCCACGAGATCCTTCATGCTCCCCTTCCCCAGAGGCTTCCTCTTCCAGAAAGCACAGGTGACAGACCTTGCTCAACCGTCACCAGGTTGTAGTGCAAGAGGAGTGCTAGAGTCAAATGTGAACGTGGAGCTCTAAAACTAGTTCACAGTGTCATTACTCTTTCAAAACACTCATTTCAAACCGAGCATGGGAAAAAGACACTATCAAAACACAGTAAGGGCCGTAGTGAGTTCCTGAACCTGGTGGATACATGTGAAACATGGCCGGTAGCGCTCCTGCTACGAAGTAAAGGCAAAGCAGAAACTAAGTCTTATTGAGATACGAGATGCAAGGGCCCAGGAGACAAAAGGAGAAAATCTAGACACATCCTTACAATCATGAAATGTCCTAACTCATTTAAAATGTTGTACTCATCATAGACATTGCAATTATCATAGACCATGAAGATCCCTAACAAAAAATGTTATGACAAGGTCAATGACAAGTATGATCTAGGGAAAAATATATTTATACTAACCGAAGAAATAACTGTGTGTTTCAATGCAAGATGCACAGAGGCTGCATAGGTTTTCACATCGAATTTGTAAGGCTCTTTTTTAGGAGATAAGTTTGCAACCTTGCATAGGTAATCTTATCTTTTATATAGATAATATGCAGAAAGTATGTACAGTTTGCTGAACGCATTTTTTTCCCCATCATTTTTTTTTTGCCACAGTATAAAAAGTAACTTAACTTCTTCAGTTCTCTAAAACACACAAGGAATATCCCCAAAAAAACCACTAGGGCACCACCTCAATGAGACCACACGTCTGTATACAATGGGTTGAAACAGCTGGAGAAACCACTACAAAGTATAGCCTAGTTCCTAGAGAAAATAAAATACTGCTGATTTGTTTACAAACATTAAAACTCATTTAAATAGAAATACATTTTAGTTATTATCCCAAATCTTTGATGTTCACTCATCAGATTCCTAAATGGGTGGCTGACTCTTGCTTACACATCAGGTAAACTGTATAAACAGCCAACCAGATCCCTGCTTGTCAAATGCACAGTAAAATCAACATTAATTTGGTTTCTAATCCCAGCTCAGAGCAGCTCCTCCCTTAGTCAACCGGAGACTGTTGTCTCAAAGTTAGTGTTAGGAACAAGTGCCAGCGCTGCCGCCATTAGGCTATCTGCTTCTTCGTCAGGTACGAGAGAGGGTCAGCGTGTGCATTAGGATGCGGACAGCCTGCAAATGAGCATCCCGCTTGCCGCGATGGTACCTCACCTCCAGAAATGATTTATCTTTATTTATCTTTGTTTTGCAAATATTTAAAACTTTCCTTGTGATGTGGCTCTTTTCCACTGAAATTACCTCCTCCTCCACACAAGCCGTTTTATGTGGGGGTCTAATACATCCCTATGTACTGTTCTGCAAACCACAGAGAAGTGCATTTTGTAACTGCACTTACAGCGGTATCGCTGTGGAGATGTAAGACTTCTACTAGAAACTGTCTCAGAAGAGACACTTCTATACTAAGGACTTGGTGGGTGCTCCTTACCTCCAGAAAAAATGAAAAGGCAAAGCTAAAACTGGCCCACCATACATGTGGTGCACTAAGTAACAGGGGGAAGAAAAAAACAGACACACACCCAGCACATTTCCTTTCAAAAGGATGGGTGATTTTTACAAGAAGAATTCGCTTTTTTTTTAATATTTCAACAACAAAAACTCAACTAATTTTAAAATTAGTGCAGTCTAGGAAGGCTTTTGTTTTTAAGCAACACGGTGCACAAACAACACTGCTGTTTGCTGTTAAACACAAGTCTCAGAAATGCAGAGAAACTATGATAAATTAAACTATGCATGACAAATCCCAACCAGCTGAATAACAACAATTAAAAAAACACCTTTTTTTGCTTTAAACACAGCTTCTAAAAAGTACAGCATCCCAATGTTTTCTCAGTTCCAGATCGCTGACATTATAAATTAAAGGTGAAAAGATTTTCATATAGAAGCAAGTCAGTTTTCCACTGATTCCATTGTACTGTTCTTGTCTAAACCTCTGGAATTTTCATCTCCGGATACTACAACGCAGGGTTGAATTTTTCAGTTACAAAAGAATGTCCATTCATGATGTGGAATTGGAAAAAAAACAAACCAAAACAAAAAAGAACCACACCTAAGTATTTACAGCAATTCAGCTATAAGTTTCCCCCAGAGCTCGCGCTGGCTTGTGCAGAGCTGCAGAGGCGCCGGCCGCGGGCCGAGCCTTACGTGACGCTGCGCGGCCTCTTGGGTGGCGGCGGCGGCATGAGTTCCGTGTCGGGGTCGAAGTGGTGCTTCCGCGTGGGCCCCTGGGGAGCTGCCGTACACCTCTCTATGAACTCGAAGAGCATCTCCTTTGTCACCGGGTGCTGGATGCTGTTGCACACAGCTGTGAACAAAGACACCATCAGAAAAGCAATCTGCTACTTGAGTAATGTGATACCCTCTTTGCAAAATAACACTTACTTGGCATAAATACTGAGCCATAAATGGGTATTTTTGCAAGACTCTTGTGTCAAAAAGAGTCTCTGCTTTGCCCCTGGGGGCTGGGGAGGAGAGGGAAGAAGGCGCTCTCACTACAGCACCTACCTCACTCTGAATCACTCTTGGATTCTGTAACACTACTGCAACTACAAAGAAGCATATACGTGACATGAGTACATGTAAGTGTATATAGGCTTCATGCAGGAACTATGGAAAAGGCCAAGAATTGACACTCTATCGAGCCAAGTGACAGACCTTGTGAAACTGATTTCAAAATGCTAACCAAATCATAATAAAGAAAACTTGCTAAAATTGAAAATCTTAGAATGAAAAATACAAATACTGTTAAACCATAGCGGGCAGTACTTATTTTATTAAGCACATATCTTCATGTAGCAGAAAATATATATGTATACATTTACAAAATGTCTATGCTTGTAAAAAGGTTCAATTCTCTTTAAATGAACAGGTACAACTTTAGTTTCCTCTAGCTAATCGTGAGACTTAAGGAGAAGAAAGAAAACCCTCAAAGAGCAAGAAATTAAGTAGGATTCCTATGATTATCTTCAAAAAAAAGGTGCAACATCATTTGAAAATAATTCATTCCCAAAATGTATGCGGTTTCATGCAAAACAATCTATTGACTCCTGTATTTTTGAACAAAGTTGAAACTCCCTATGTTTGAAACACAGCACTATTGTAAGTAACAATCAGCTTAGAATTTCCAAACTTTTAAAAACATTCCTTTGCTGCAGAACCATTCACAGCCTTGATTTATAACTAATGAAACATATTCCCAGCATTATTTTTTGATTATTATGTTTATTTTTGGTGAAAATGTGCTTTAAAAGTTCTGCCACATGTGACTTCAACAGTTAAATGTCATTTTGACAGTAATTAGCTTGGGGAAAAACGTTTTTCAATTTGAAAAGGCTCATAATTCAAAAGTCGAGACACTTTTTTTTCAACTACCAAAAAAAAAAAAAAAAAAAGTATTTTTCATCATGGGATAGAAAACCAGGAAGAGAGAAGATATGAAGAAAGGACCACTTGAAGACCCAAATGAGAAAATGAAACTTCTGGAGATTTCAGAAACAGTCAAAAATGAAAAATGTGAAAA
>NW_010576776.1:247694-284780 GCF_000705375.1 Tinamus guttatus
TTCTTCCAGGGGCATTTTTCTTTAGGAAGTTGATATCATTCTGCTGGGAAAAAAAGAACAAGAATAATATCTCAACTGCTCTAGAAAAGGATAAAATGGACAGTTGCATTTGCCCCTAAAATAAAGTAAGGAGAAAAGAATACTACTCAGAAGAGAAAACTCCAAGGAAAAACTACTGAAGTAATAAGGTGAAGAGTGATTTAGTTCCTGATGGCAAAAATAAGTCATTGTACTTCTGTAAGTTTTGTGGCCCATTCCTCTTCCTCAGCCAGGACAGTTCAGAAAGCATTTCAAATAGATTCCAAGTTGGTGCCCAAAGGTTACAGCAGGTTGTCACCTGACCAAATAACTGTATTTTATTTCTTCAAGGAAAACTACTTACTGCTCAGACAGAAATGCAAGTGGTAAAATGGCTTACAAAAAAAATCCTGTACATTATATACACAAGTCCTAGTAAACAGCAGGTCTTAAATATGATTAAACTTCATTTTGGCACTAAACAATACTGTTCAGCCTAGTCAACCAACAGTGTTTTATTTGCAGAATTTAAACCAATGTTTTTCTGCAGGAGAACACAGAAGTATCACACTTGTATAGGGATATGCCTGCATCCTTCATTTCCTTCCTTCTACTTTGCTAGAAATACTATTTTAGGACTTGAGATGACATTATTTTCTCTATTCATGTTCTATTCCACCTGACAAATAATGCTTTTGGTGTTTTGCACAGGGGTGAAATCACCATAGATTTTTTTGTTCAAACGGGCACAATGCCCGTTTGCATTACATCAGTACAAGCCAGCCCAGCACTAGGAATAGAGCTTTCTCAGTTAACTAATATTGCAGGGCTATTGCAAATAAGGATGTTCTTGAATCTCATTTAAAAGACATATCCTACCATTTAAAAATCTGTCCAAATAAGCATCTGCAGTTCTGCAAAGACACAGGTACTTGTTTCTCGATTAATTTTGAAATACTGCCTCTGAGTATTTGCTTAACTGGTTTCATTAAACAATCCTGCTCAAGCCAAGGCACTCATGGTATATATACTCTGAACATGACATAAGCCTTTGGAAAGTGAGGACCTAGTCTTGTAAGTTACATACACCAGGACTCAGAACAGGTGTGAGAATGCAGAACACCTTTCCTCCTTAAGCTCATACACAGTTAAGAAGTTAAACTTGGAATCTAAAAAAAAAAGCCTTGAAAAGCAAAGTTATTCTACTCACCCATGGCAGTGCTGTATGCATTTGGAAAGCTCTTGTCTATTCTCTGCCTCATGAAGACCCAACAGTTGTTTTCAAACTTGCACTCTATAATTTTATTGTCATACTGTTTCAGTTCTTTTGTAACCTGTTTAAAAAATAGTTTGGGATAAACATGTTTTATTTCATCCTCCTTCTTTCTGTGATAAATAATAGAAGATTAGAAGCTGCTCTATGTTTCTCAGTAACATGCCTCCATCCTACACAAAAAGCTGCACAGACTACATCTCCATTATACATATGCTCATCTACTCAACATTTTAAAAATACTTTTCAAATCTGCTGTCAATATAGAGCAATTATATTATGCTAAAACATCAGGAGCTCTAGCGGAGGGGGAAGAAAGTCACTTCTGGCCCAAATGCAAATGGGTTTCCATGGGAATAAACTGCTTCCAGTGTAAGTGCCACTGCCAACCTAAGTGCATGAAATGTATTATCCATGTTTCATCAGCCTGCTTTGTTGAAGGTCTCAAAGCCAAATGTCAGATTCCAGGACCAGAAAGAGCTAAGGGAAAATCATTCCACTCCTTACGCTATTACAGATTTTTCTTTTTTCTTCATCATTCTTTAAGATATGAAATTGTAATTCCAGAATAACAGGGGATTTCAGGTCACACACATTCAAATATACTCCTGGCCTCGCTGTATTGATTCACAGATGTGTCAGTAGTCAATATGTCGAGCTCTTTGTCTTTCTCTTTGGCAATACTGGGTGTTTTGGAAATGTACTTCATGTGCACTGGACTTCCTAGTTGTTTTGGCTACTTCATCTTATGCATCCTAATCTATGACACAATGCGAAATATTCACATAACCATGGTAACTGAGATCTTTATCTAATGCTTTAACAATTTTACCCACACCCTTTATTTTCTTCCAAAGAGCCTCTTCTAAGTATAAACCTGCATTTAACTGCTGGTTGTGCTTAACTCTGCTATGGTTCAGCAACCAAAAGCTCTATGAGACATTGTAATATTTCAGAATCCATGTACGAGAGCTCTTCTACAAGAAATTGGTTATTTCAGTTCATTAGCATAATTTTTCATCTCTGTTGTCTACTTACTCACGAGTAGTGACACGTGAATTTACCACTGTCAAAGGGATATGGATTTGAAAAAGGCCATGACTGTCTACAGGCAACATAATAACACACACAGTGAGAAAGCCCAAGAACCTGTTTTGCGTTCATTTCCAGATAAAGACAGTTAATTAAGAAAACTGGGCACTGAACAAGGCTCTCAGTCCCCCTACACTGCATGGAGCAGATCTTACCCTTAAATTGATAAGCAGAATCATAACATTTTGCTTGGTATTTACTCTGACTACTACTGCTTATTCCAGGGAGCCTTGGGATTTTACTTGTCAAGTGAGAATGACAATTTTGCTGAAACTACCTTGCAACCGAGGCTGGCTACTGCGTTAAGCCTCCACGAGCCAGTGGTTCGGGTCCATCTCCCACATTATTTTTTCATCCAGTCCCTCACTCACAAAGAGCTTTTCTCTAAATTCCTGTAACCTCTTCAATAACCCAGTACCCACACTATGCACCTCTTCCTTTCCAGCACTGTCTGCTCAACACACTGGTTCTTTACACATACGTTGAAAAGCAATATATGGTCCAGATATATGTCTGACTGACACATGCAGTGGCCAAATTTATGTTTCTTTAGTGTATTCAGGAAAACACAACATCCCTTTCTAACCCACTATGGAGATACAAACACAGGAAGCAATTTCTCATGCACAAGGATTTGGGGAGGTCTATTAGGCTGAAAACTGCTGCACACTGTCAGGGGGTACAACTCTCCTTTCCTGCCAAAGCAAGGAAATGTTGGGAAGATCACCTACTAGAGAGAAAAACAGAGCACTGCAAGCAATTGCTTAAACTAACAATCTCATAAGGCTTTGTCACAGTTTATCATTCTCCTGGTGTTCAGATGCTCAGAATAGCAATAAATTACATGGCAGCTCTATCTGACTGTGGCAATTAGACACTTTTGTTAACCATGTATACAGTTGCTTGGCCATTCATTAGCAATCTGGGAGACGATAGATCTTTTCTGAAAATATGAGCACCTACCAAAGCACTGACTTAACTGAATTTTCCTGGAAAAAAAAAAGCGGTGATCACAGTTTTTAACAATTGCAAGTTGTAGCAATTATCTCAGAAAAAGAAGAAACAGAACTCCTAGCACTTCCTGTATTACGCCAGGCCTTGTGAAAGTCCTCACTGCAATGTTTGTACACAATTTAGGAGCTGTCCAGCACTTGATCAGGAGTACAGGTACTCTGTGCACAGCATACCTGCAGCATTAAAATACCCTACTGCTGTAGGCAAAACACTCTATATGCACTGTCTATGCACGGAAGGAAAGAGCAACTGAAAAAGCCCATAATGATCCTTTTATCTATAAACCTGCACTCCGTATCCACAAATCCCCTGCATGCTCCTTTCTGGCATCGAGCTTTAAAGAGGAACAGGGAATCTTCAGATCTGACTGTTTCGAATTTCCTTCCCTTGGCAAATTTTCTGAGATGCTCCAAATCAGATTTCCTGATTCTCCCTTGGCCGAATTGGGTTCATCTGTCCTTCTTCCCTGCGAGTACCGCAGTCTGTGCGGGGTCTGAACCGCACACCACCACCTCTCCTCCTGAAAGGGGCTTCCCTCCAGCTTGTGCTGAACAGCAATGTTAAGTGTGTTTCAGAGCGTATGAAGAACATAGCCCTCTTTTTCTTCCTCCAGAAAAGGTTTACCGCTGTCTGATACCACCATCTCCATCATTCACCGTGAAAAACTTTGGGGCGATAAAGTCACTCCTTTTTGTAAGAACACAGAAAGTCTAACTTTAGGAAAGCCCCCACTTTCCATTCTCTACCTCCAGTTTTCTGAAATTCAAAACACAAAAGGAAGTTTCTAACCCATCTCAAACTGTCTGACCTTGCAGAGTATTGCAATCATTTTGAAATCAATCACGACGGCTTGTTTATATGCTGCCATATTTTTTAGTCATTTATGTCATGATGTGAAAAAGTTGAAAAAAGAGCGGAAAGCAGTGCCCTAGCATGTGGTTAGCTCCTGTGAGAACAGCTATGTTAATCTTGGCTGAACACCAACGATCAAGGATTTTGTGTATTTTTGTGCACTTTCATGGGGCACTTTATCTTCAGACTGGGCCATAATTCCACACATTGAGTCATTCTTTCCTTCGAGCATGTATAAATATCTCTGAGGATTTCATTCATACGTCAGTCCTTGACTATTAAGAATGAAATTCCTGTGTAAGCTGCTACTCCATGTAAGAGATAATAACAATATAAATTTAGATTTTAAGGTAATAAAACTGTATTTCAGGCAGTATTTTTACAACAGGAAAAAAATCAAACTTACGTGTCAGTTTTTTCCATATTCTTTTGAAAGAAAGAGAAAGGATATCCATTGTTTGATAAACAAAGATGACAGAAAGAAATCCAATACTATGTTTCTCTATGCATGCCTTTTTCAAAGCAATTAAAATAACTGTATTTCAGTAAAGTAAACAACCTGCTTTAAAGGCAGTGTACAGAAAACCTTAACACATTTTCTTTTCTTTCTCTAGATTGCCTTTTAACTGCACTTTTCCCTCTATTACCAAACATTTATGGAAAGAAAATTGTTCTTCAATTCACCTGTTTCTATTGCTTATTCCACATCTAAAGCCATCAGCCTACTTCTGAGATCCCAGAAGAAACGATAGTAATGGCAGACGCAGAAAATATTAACTTCCATGAGAGAACAAATGAGCAAAAGCAGTAGTTGAATTTCTATGAAATGAGAAAGGTCTTCATTTCTATGCTTTTATTCTTAGCACAGAATAAGAAAAAGGAATCATAGCACACATTAAAGATGAGACTTGCAATGCAATGGCTTTTTATTTTCTAAGCAGAATCAGCTTTTACAACAGCTAACACTCAATGAAAGTATTCCTTTTTGCTGTGCTCAAGTAAACAAACCGGTTTGGGACCTTTTGGTTTCTACACAAGTTCCAATGGCTGGAGTGAAAAAAGGAGTCTAGCACTACCATGTGAAGTCTGGAAAGGAATTCTTCCTCTCTCTGATAACATAACTAACTAACTAGTCTCATCTCAAGACCAAAGGAAGCAAAACAGTCAAGGCAACACATCCCACCAGAAAAACTCCACCAAACCCTCTAACTTTTAGACACCCTTCAAACAATTTTATTTTCCCGCTTTCAGGTAAAATATCTCATGTATCAGGGTAAAAGCAAAGCCTTTGAAAGATGTGTAAACAAGTAAGTGCAGGTTATTAAAGGCCTGCTCATACAATAAATGTACACAAGGCCTCAAATATTAAGACTGCCAACTACAGCAGTTAATTGTTTTAGCGCTTCATATTTTTGCTCAAGCCAAAATAGTTTTCACGATGTAATTTAGCAACCATATCTTAATATGGTTTAAAAGATTTGTTTAATCTTCTGGATAAAATATTGGAAGTAAAATAAAAGCATTGGTAACCAATTCAATTGCGAAATTACACATCCTGGTGGTATGTGTTTGTAAGTAATATATTACCCAATAAACAGTTATCAGCTTGGGTAAACACAATGCAGCTGAGATGTTTATTCAGAATTAAAGAAGGCTTCTAAGCGTAACTGCACAGTATCTTGTGTGCATCAAAAATGGAACTGCTCCAGTTTTCAGACCTCACTCCTGGAAAGGAACCTTAAGAAATTATTAACATTTTTGTTCACAGTGAACCACACTGCTAACACTGAGCATTGAAAAAATCATAGAATAAGCCAAAAAAAAGGGGGAAAAGAAAAATAAAAAGATGGGGGGAATGTAGGGAGGGAGAGAGAGTGAAGGAGAGATGCACAAACATGTCATTTCTTGATGAATTAAATTATTCAAGATATGGACCTTTTTCTAATTCTCAGCTGAGAATTTGGCACACAGAAGTAATGATGCCAACAGTCACTAAGGCAATGCTGAAACTTGAGGACATTTGTCAAAGTACCAAAAAACCCCAGGAAAACACAAGCAAAGCTGTAAAATACTGCAGAAAACTGCAGAACTGATTAGCAGATTATGCAAAAACAAACAAACGACAAAAAAAAAATTCCTTGAACAAAGGACAAAGACTCCAATGGAGGTTTCTGAAGCAGCTACTCTTCACAAGGAATGCAAGCAACTGAAAAAGAGGAGAAGACAGGGCTGGCAGAACCAGCAAAGTTACATAGTGAGAGTTGGTAGGGAGCTGCAAAGAAAAGCTGTAACGCAGCAAGGACTCCAGAAACACTCTACCTGCAGCCCGAATGCTGTGTATGCGCACACAAGAGAGGACTTGTGCAGCTAGTCTTTGCCCCAGTTTCTGTTCTGCGCACTCAAGGCTCCTTTTGTGCAAGGGAGGCCGCCCTAAACTGCGACCGCTTTACGTGAAGAATCCAGAATCCTGACAGAGGAGTTGCGCACAAATAATAAATAATAGACTCATAGCTCATTCATAAATCATGATTTTCAGAGCAGTTAGTATTCTCAGTTTGCAAATGGAGAAATGGAGACAGAGAGTTTGTGGTCACATGCAGGAAAAGCATTTACCCAGTATCAAGTTCTCTAAACTCTATCTTAATTACCCTTCAGGTACTTACTACCATGCTGCCAAGACAGCCAGGGACCCAGGGCTGTTGACATATCTTTAATAATTTATCAGCAAAAAACGAAACAAATCTTCCAGAGACAAAACAATGCTGTCACTGTTTTACAGCCTTTGGCAATTCTATTTCTATAGCTCAAAACAGAAAAAAAGCAACCAGAAGACAACTGTGTCAGAAGACTAAAGAGAATTTCTTCTGGCATCTTTCTGGCTTTTGTGTGTACCTTCTCATGTGGCTGTTTTCATCTTTATACTGAATTCTGACTATAGTATTCTATGTTTAGCTCATCTGTCCTTACATTTTGTAACGAGTTTCTTCATTTCTTATCACACTACTTTGGACAGGCTTACACAGAGCATCTCTGGAGTAAGACTAGCAGAAGCTTCTCATCAGCTTTTCTGTACAGTCAGAAGGAATAAATAAATAAATAAATAAAAACAAGCAAGCATTTCATATTCACATATTTCCTATGTGAAATATTTAATATTTTACATGTATTATATCTGTGATATTATTTTTAAAGGAGCATCAGATCTTGAAACTATGCAAGGCTTTTAGCTTAGAATAATATCTTATTTTTTGAAGTGAGCTTTCAGTTTTTATATTTAAGAAACAATTAACTTTCACATATTAATTTGGCCCCAGCTGTAAAGACTCTTAAATTGTATACCTCTAAGCAGAATCATAAGATCAATTAGCTTCAAGCTAATTAGCTTATCAGGGGTTAATCGGCTCCTGATTAGGAGCTGGTCAGGAGTTATCAGGAGTTGGTCCTAAGTTTATTTCTAGCCATTGCTTATCTGGGCTCCAAAACATTATTTGAAAAAACATTCCTCTTAGCCTTTCTAGCCACTTGACACTAGAATAAACCAATATAAATCTAAACCAGGACACAAAGTAGCAAGTAACTGCAAGCGAATCTTTTAAAGCCACCTTCACTTATTTTAACAACAGGCAGCTTTCAAATGACAGCCATTATAAATTATGTCCTTTCCCGCCATTTAGCTCCCAAAGAAGCTCGTTTTATATGAAGATTTTTTTTTCATAAATCAAAATTCATCACCGAGAAAATTATGTTAGAACTGCGAGGTAATTTGTTTGCTTTGTTAAATTGAGCTTCAAAAGCATCCACTGAACATACATTTGTGATTACAAGCAACGTCTATTCTTATATCCATTCAGAGTGTTTACTTTATTACAGCTTATTATAAATGTACTGTCTAGAATGCAGCAGCATGACTGTTCAATTTCCAAGTCATAATTTTATGATAATCATATGTAATATATTCATGTGTCTACTCCACTGCCTAACAATGCCCAGACCGGTTTGTTAACAGCTCTGCCTTCCCCTGCCTCAAATTTCTTTGCCTCGGAACATTACCCAATAACAACATTACAAAAGATTTAATCAGAATTTTGCTTTATAGTCCTACACTACAGCAGGCATACAAAGAACCATAAAACACTGGAAGCTGACTATACTGACATTATCAAACATTCGTATCTAAGTGACATGTAAATTATTAAACATGCTATAGGACCATTATTAGAAAGGTGGGGGTAGGGAGCAAGGCTGTAAATTTATAAATGTTTTCAACATCTAGAAATGCTATTACTACTTGAAAATGTTCAGATGGATGACAATGTGCAACGACCAGACCTGATGTGAGACCTAAGAACACGCGAAGAGCAGAACTAAGTGAACTTGCTTTTAATCGCCAATACTTTAACCTCCAACATGCTTTTTAGTTTTTGCCTAGGACACATTTATAGAAAGCAGCTAATGCTTTTTTCTTAATATATTTCAAGAGATGTTTTCTAGTAATTGATAAACCTGACACTAAAACCCACAGATTATACAAAGAGGTTTAAAAGAGGTTTTGGCGAAGATAAAAATTCAGACAGTCCCTAGTATCCTTCACTAGATTGAGTGGCTTGTCATCAACCAAGTCTCCTAACAACCAAAAGGTCAAGACAGGGAGGCAGCTCTGGTTTGTTCATTGTAGCTTTTATTCAATACCTGTAGTATTTAGCATTTTTAAAGGTGCATCAGATCTTGAAATTAGGCAAGGCTTTCAGATTTAAATATTTTTTGAAGTAAACTTTCAGTTTTTATACTTAAGAAAGAATGAACTTTAACTTTTCAAATATAAAATGACACAAAGTCAAATTGCGATGACTTTTAAAATCTTGCCATTTGGAGGGGCAAGGCTTACACCAATTGCTAAGGGCTTGGAGTTCACAACACTGCTGATTCACCCTTCATTCTGTAGCTACATTCTATTTACTACTAGGACCACTGAAATGAGAAAGCTGGCACTACAGTAATACAAAACAGAAAACCAAGAAAAGCCAAACAATATCAACAACAACGAAAAATTTGTCAGGCAATCAAAGAACTGTACAATCAAAAAAAGCAAAGATGCAGGAAAAATGTGGTGAATGCCATGTTAGGGATATTGCACAACTTTCATTGCATTTTTAACCATGCTAAGATTTCAATTAGGAGGAAGATAAGCTTTTACCTTTTTTTTTCATTACTGGTATTACAACCACACCATGGACAGATCAATGGCTGCTGCCTTAATGTTAGACTTTCAAAAATTAGATTTGATCAAAGCACCTGCTCTAGTGAAAGTCCTCAACAGCCCTAACTCGCTCCTCAGATGCCTGCATAGCTTTGAGCTGGCACTAATTCCCTTTCTCAAATAGTTTGCCTTCATCTTCAAAGCCTATCTGTGTCTGAAGTTAAAATCAGGACAAACTTTTTTTCCTTCTTCTTTAAAAATCAATTAAGGACATTCAGCATAAGCTTACCTATAATCTAAAATCTAAGTGTGCTGGTCTTCTTGATCAATGTGGGACTACAGAAAGCAAGGGGCTAAGCAGGCAGTAACGGCAGTTCCTACCCAGCAAATCGCTTTGTGGTGCCCACCAGCTGAGGAGGTCAAGCCTCGAAACAGAAAGGTAAGCACAGGCTAATCCATCAATGGCACAAATCTGATGGCAAATGAGGCAGTAGGGAGGTCCTCACTGCTGTGCCTTTCAGAGCATGCTCCTGTTCTCCCCTCTTCATTATTAACGAAGCTGGGGCTTTGGGCAAGCAGATGTCCCAGGCTGCTGAGCAGCAGTGAGCACTGGGCACAGGAATGCGCAGGAGCTGACACACAGAGTTTATGGACTTGGGAAAGCTACTGGCTGCAGAGGATTTTGCCAGAGGTGATCTGAGAAATCTCTGAAGTTCGGGGTCTGTTTGGGCAGCAGGCTATGAAGACAAATCAATACAAATTTCATTTGAATTTCTGCTTTGCCATCAACTAAACAGGATTACAATTTTGAATGGTAAGTACTAACAAAAGGAGATGTTTCCCGGTTTGATGGTTGGCCTTTCTACATCTCTGAAGGGCAGGAAATCTGGTACCTGCTCTTCGTTATTGTGTGGTAGATCTACAACAAAATAAACAAGGAAAGAATTTTTAATCTTCAATCCTGTTTCACAAAAGGACCTCAGCCTACATGAGCTAGCACAAAGAGAAGCCTTTTGGGTTTTCTAACCATGTGATGCTTTCCAAACCTCTGCTTGTAGAGCTCTTGTGTACAAAGTGTTGGGTATGGACTGACCCTTAAGTCTCCCAACATTCAGAGTCTAATCCGAACTCTCTGCTCAAGTGCTTACATTTGGTTGGAGTGGTCCCCTTCCTGCACCTGAGGCCAACCACTGAAGCAGTATTAGTTCTTTAACACATGCAACTTTTTTTTAAAAATGATTGGCTTCTCACACAAGACAGCAGTATGACAAGTAACATCATAAACCCATTCCAGAGACAGCTACTGTCACAAACAATTCTTTAATATTTCAGTCAGGAAAAAAGCAGTAAGCATAAAAATATTTTTAAAGGCTTTACCTGGCAAGAATCAGCAGCACTAGAAAGAGCTAAGAGAAACAGTAAACAGGTAATAGCATGGCACCTCTCTAACCTGTTGTCTGGAAGTCTCAAAGTATGTTTTCAAACATAGAAGCCAAATGCATTACTTTCCTTTATACACAGTCTTACACACGTAATTCTGAAAAACCCAAGGTAAAAAGGGATGGATTTGTCAAACAGGAGGGCACACAGTGGGGAGACCACCAGTTTCCTGCTGTAACTACTAGAACTAATTACAGACTGTTTTCCTTAAAGTTCCAAACGAAATATTAACCAGACAGTAATTAAGCTTTTTTTCAGAGTGTGTTTGCTTTAGTATTAACTCTAATGCTCTAAGTCCAAAGCCACTGATGCACCGGTCTATAAACATCCTTCTGAATTATTCAGAGCTGCCCTTTGTTTCGCCTTCTGCTGTAGTAAAGCTGCTCTGAACCCTCCCTCTATACATCAATGGCACAGGAAGATGTACAGCTAGCAGAAGCTCCTAAACAAAGGGGAAGAGACTGTAATGATGAAGAAAAATGCAGCAAGTGTTATCTTGCATTGTTGTATAAAGGAGCAAACCCATTCTTTCCTGATTTTGCTTTTGCGGTTTCTTCAGAGGTTTGGTTTATATGGAACAAATGCTGTAACATATAGATAAATTGCCACTATAGTGGTCAGCAAGTAAACTGGGCTAACCATGACCTACTCATGATAGTGGAAACAGGGTTGGACTTGTCTGCATTATTACTGCATTACAACTGGATAGTTTTATGTGACATTTTCATTTCTTGTGTGATGCAGCATCAAACCCGCAGGCAAAGGGCAGTTCCCCTGTGCAGAGAGGACCTGGGTCAAAGTCAGACACCTCTGCAAGGCTGCCCGAGGACAAGCAGGCTTGGCCTGAACAGCCAGGGCCTATTTTGCCACAGCTGGGGGTCTCATGCTGGGACCTCAAAGGAAGAGGCGAGGCTGCAAAAGAAATCCTAGGGTGAGTTTTGCATTGCTTAACTGAGAAAACTATTCGGGACCTTCATTTCCCTTCCCTACCAATGCTGACGGCTCTGCTTCACCCAGGTGCTGCTACAGATTAAAAATCTCACGCCGATGACTCTGCACAGGTAGAGCAGCATCTCTTGAATCTACCAACTGAGAACATACTCAAATATTTTTATTACAACAAGCAAAGCTAAAAATCAATAGCTTCCTCTACTGAAGCAAATTTAATACTTCACCTAATCAAGAAAAAGTAACATTTTCTGAAAAGAAGTCACATTTTATTACAGCGCTTGGTTGTAGTCCCTGGCAGATTTTTTTTTTCTGTATCAATTAAATAATAATTCCATGAGGTCAGTAATGTAAAAAGCAATACTGCATATATAGAGTTCCCCCACTAGTAAATGAAAGTCTTTGTAGTGTCTGGCAATACAGATACTATGAATACACAATAATAGCGTCTAATAACACCATCACATCTTTGATCTTCCCTTTTCAAGTATTTGTACCCTATTTTTCCCAAAGATATAATGTGTTATTTGCTCTATAATCAACCCTTTCTCCTTCAGAGAGAAGCAGAACTGGCATTTTGAAAACTTCAATTTGTTGAAATGTAACACCACCACTGCGCTCTGTTGCTCTTCACCTTTATTCTCATTTTATGTTAGAAAGATAAAACCACAGTAGTTTTACTGTTATCTAGCAAACAGTAAATAAATAAACCTTTTGTTGACATTACCTAACACGATGCTGCATCACTATTATTAACCTGACTTGTAGTAGGTATTTCTCTTTTGCAGATGTGATATTCTACAGAGGCTATAATAATTGGGGTGTACTTTCAAAGAAGGATAACAGGGAGCCATCCAAAGACACATATGAAAATAAGTATCATGAAAAAATACCATGTAACTAGGTATTTCACCATAATTCATGTAAATGCAGGATTGGAATAAGAATTCAAAAAGAGAAAATCTTACCTGGTTTGCTGTCTAAATACAGCTTGGTTTTTCCCTAGGGTCACTCCCTTTGGGGTATCAAGGGCATTCTTCAAATTGTACATGTGCTATTTATCATCTCCTTGTGCAGCAAATAAACACCCTTCTATTCTTCCTACGGGGGAATTTCATCTTTTTATGGACAGCTGAGCGCTGGGCACAACTGAATTTGACTCCTTCTACCTCCTCATTGACTCCTTCTACCTGCTAATCTTCTGCATATGAGTCACTAATTTTCGCACCAGGGATCTAACAGCACCTAAGTCTGCAGGACTTAGTGGGTTTTACAGGTTATTGTTGAGGATGCAAATGGCGGAAAGGACTGAATCTTAGGAAATTTATTAGCTAAAGTGCTGCTTACACCACAGTGCTTGTCTGTGGGGAATATTATACTGGAAATGATCACTTCAGTTAAGACAGCTGTACCGTAAGAATGTGCTTTGCTCCAGCCTTTAATCTCATGGTTGAAAACGTGCAGAGAGGCAGGCGAGAGGGTATATTTGCAAAATCACCTCAGATACTTAAATCCAGGAGCATGCTCTCCCTACACTCCGCATAAAGAGCCTGGTATCTCTCCAAAGCCATTCAAAGGGCCATCGGAGGCAGCTGTCAGGCTCTTTTCTTAGGGGTTCTCTGATCTCTACTATCCTCCAGTGCCTACACGGGGAGCCTGTGGCTACACGGTCACTGAAATCAGGCAATGTGACTGTCTGCCTTTATGGATATTACAATTGCACAGGATATTATCCACAACCCATTTTCCTTTGTAAGCAGATATTCTGCATAATTATCTCATTTGATGTTTCTTCTGCCTCCTATGTTATTGTTTGCGGGCCTATTCTTATTCATTTATCTAAATTTAATCTGCATGTGCCTTTTGCTAATCCTAAAAGAGCGCAGTACTCCTCAATATGATAATTTTGCCATCAACTGTTTTTTCCTCCAATCTTATCAGTATCTGACATTTAAAATATTTCTCATTCAGAATGTTCACTGTGTGTTTTATATATATTATAGGAAAAGGTCTCAGAAACAATTTCTTCATCAAAGAATTTCCCTGTTATAACATCTCCCATCCTTTACGACTTCAACAGCTTGATTTATTCATGAGAAATTTATTTTAAAGACATTAGCTTCTGCATTTTGAAAGGTTCTACAAGTTCAAGCTCATTTATCAAGTTCAAACTCATTTGTTCAGTTTTGACTCAAAATAATTAAAACCTAAACAGTTGAAAAAATTTAGATTTGTTTCAACTATATACTGTTTAGGACACAACTCTCTTCCCTGTTCCTTACCCACCAACCAATAGCCTGGCATTGGCTGTTGCTCTTGGATAATTAAAAAAAAAAATAAAGAACTAAAAAATGACTTTAAAGATTTTGTTTGTCCAGACACTTTTTATTGTCTTGTTCCATTAAAATAAATTTCTAATGGGATCTGATTTTTATCTGTTTTTTATATATTTTTAGAAAATATCTGTGTTTTCACTATTTCTCCCCATTATCCATTCTACAGCCTTTAATCTTTTATTTCATTTGCCTAAAGTACCAACAAATGCCTCCAGTCTAATGCAGAAATGAAAGACAAAACTGATTTCAAAAATCGGAACAGAGATTCATCAAAAGTATGACAGGAAAATGAGAATTAGAGAAGGAAACAACTGTAAAGACAGACAAACAGGGCATGACTTTATCTGAAAAGACAGTGTCTACAAGGAGTTCTCTGAACTGCCTAAAACTCTGAGAAGCTCAAGCACATCTGCTTTACTGTTTGCACACTGTGCTCTAGTCAAAAGAAAACACAAATGCAATTGCCCTGATGGAAACTATGCATGAGGATGTCTATATAAAGAAAAAGTGTGTCTGCTGCAATTGAGTCAAGCACAGTAACTAACCCCATAAACACCTGTTGTCAGCAAGGTATCTACAGTTCCTTAGAACAGGTTCGGGTCTGTACGGAGGTAAAACCCAAACAGGTTTGACAATGCAGTGATAACAGGATAACAGCTGTGGCAACTAACTATCAAACTCAAGAGCTTAAAGATCTTTCTTCTTCAACAAATCATCCTCCTTCTACAAGGTCACTTTTGTAAAACATAAAAAAAAGTAAAAAGGAAAACCCTGCTAGCTCAAAATCACACCAAAGTCAGAATGCTCTTGAACACAGGAGTCTACGAAAGACAAATGCAACAAAGACCACGAGGACAATAAGAAACCAAATCTTGCTCTACACAATGAGTTTTTACAATGAGCTGATCCGTCATTCTACTGTGACAAGTGAGATGATCAATGTAATGCAGATGAGAAACATCCGCAAGACTTTGCAGAATGCTCATTTATTGCCAAAACAAACCTCCCATTCTCAGTATTTTTCTCAGTAAGTTCTTACCTGGTGGTAAGCAGTAACTTTGTGCTTCTGTGACATAGCTTGGCCCACTTATTTTGCCATCTCTTCAATACAGAAAATTATTTGTGTATTAACAATATGCTTTTTTTTGAATAAGAAGACATAATTTGCAAGCCCCCATATTTGTATTTATCATAGTATGTTTTCATATCACTTGGCATAGGAAAGCTGCAAGCGCAATCTGCATATCACTTTCAAAATCTAGCTTTCTGTATCATTGATATTTCTCAGAATAATATAATATTAAATATGAGATCAATTCCATCTAATAAAATATTTTGAAAATTTCTCCGATTGGTAAGACATCAGACAATTCAAGAAGAAGATATGCCAAGGCCAAAGAATACTGCAAAGATGAAAGGACAGTGGCATGTATAGAAGTGACTGCTGGTTTCAAATCTCCTCATTTATAAAATGAAACCAAGTAGGAAGTTCCATCAACCATCTCTAATGGGATGCTGCACTGCTGGCCGGCCTTCCCTAATGGCATGACAATCTAAAGAAGTGAAGAAGAAAACGAGACACAGGAGAGATGAAACTGGAAGGTCTGCCCACAAGACAGTGTGCATATGCCTTCCAGGCACATCCTGGAGTTTGGTTCCTCGAGTACTGGGCTGTCCCGCATGCTGCACTGCTGCCCATGGGGCTTCCCTTCTCACAACGCGTGCACATGCAGCCTGTGCACAGTGTGCACAGCGTTTCGCTCATCTACCAAGTCTCCTAGGCATGGTTGCATGCAACAGGTCGGAGTGACAGCTCTTGCACTAACCTGTTACTTTTGAACTTTGCTCTTAAAAGTCAAACTTGCCACTTTCAACTTTTCTTTTTGCTATAGTTCTTTCAAAGACAGATACAGAGCTTTGAACAATCCACAAACCTCTTAAATCTAGACATGATCGAGACCAGCAGCTTCTCCCATTTCCAGTTATCATCACAAATTTTTACTTTATCCGACCCCTTTTTCTCGACCTATATCATACACTCCATTTAAATATCCATATCACCTCATTAGGTGAAAATAGCTGCAAAATGACTTCAAAGGAAGAAACCCTTTCTCCTTCTAAATAAACATTTTAGTGAAGAAAATACAGCATGTTTTATGAAAGAAGATCATATAATCCCTGGACAGTCTCTGGATGGAATGCAATTCTACCTCTTAATGGAAAAAAACATGCCTTTTTATATTCCTATTAGGATTAAAGTATTCCTTCGCAAAGGTGATGGTTTAACGGGAAAAAACAAACAAGCAAAAAAAACCAAACCATAACCAAAAAATGAAAGCACTGAAAGTCATGTACGATGCACTAAGGGTTGTGGTCATAGGAAATCATGAGGAAAATCTGAGTAATGTAATGTATGTTAGTATTTTTGACAGAAATTAAACTCTATTCAGACAACAATGGATGTTCAGAAATACTGAACTGTACAATTTCCTAGTATAGACAACAAATGATACAAGTTTTATATATCTTTAGGCACTAGTTGTAGTTCACTATAGCAATTGCTTATCCTCTTGAACTGCTATGATTTTTTCCCCCTAAATCCAATTTCCCTTGTATCACTTTTTCTATTGTTTCTTCTCGTTCACTGTGCACCTCTGTGAAGTGCCCTTTTTTTTCTATTTCAGGCAATGGAAGGCTGCAATTAGCTGCAATTACCCATCCGAACAGCCTCCTGCAGGTATCACTCCTGTTTGGCAATTGTTCTTGCACCACATCGTCCAAAACAGTATGCAGGACTCCAGATGCGCTCTCACGAGTGCTTGGCTAAAGGATTTTTTCTTGATCTACTGGCCTTGCTGTAGCTAACTATAGCTCTAGCCAGGATGAGCTGGTCTTCATGACTGCAAGGACACGCTGCTGGCTCATGTTCACATTCTTGTCACCAAGACCCTCGGTCCTCTCTGCAGAGCTGCTCCCATGCCTCCAGCCTCTACTGTTGCATGGGTTGTTCTGCCCCAGGTGCAGAACTCTTGAATTTCCTGGGTTAAACTGCCAGAGGGTCCTTTGTCAGCACATGTTTTCCTAAGCTTGCTGAGAAATGAGGTTATTATCATGCTAATTTTCCATTGCTAAGATGTATTTGTATTCCAAAACCCAGGAAATGGGAGGCTTTAGAGAACTGCAATCTGTTCATTTTTAAAATAATCATCAAAAAACATTTGAAGATTTTTTTTCTTAAACAGATAATAGTGAAGTAAACAGAAAACTGAAAAAACTATTAAAATCTGAAGTAAATCTGCTATTATCTTAACCTTTCCAGAAGGCTTAATTTACCCTATGCTTAGCAAGAACAAATTTGGATTGATTTTCAAAAAAAAAAGTTGAGCTGAAATAACAAAAGCTGCCCAATAAAACAACACAAAATAGAAAAAAAAAGAAAAAAAGAAAAGATTGTTCAAAACCAAGCACCAACTATTCCATCTTATTGGCAGCAACCACAGAAATCTGCAGAGGTAATATTCCTAAATCTGTGGACCTCTATGTCACATCACATGCTTTACAAAGAACATTTTTAAAAACTGAATTCACAGGCATAATCACAAGAAAAAGCAAAACTGGGGACTATCTGATCCATCAGAACACAAAGAATTCATAAATTACAGCCCATTAACATTTTGTTCTTATGGACAGTAATTCTGATAACATGTGAAATCCCTTCCTCATTTCTCTGTAATGCTCATGCAGATTTGTTAGCTGCTTCTCTTTTCCTGTTTATACAAATGTTTTGAAAGTGTGTTTTTTTTTTGCAAGAAAGTGTACAGAGGCTGTGCCCATTCTATACTGACGTTTATTAGAGAAAATGTCTTACTATTAATTTATATTATAATTTTAGTGCTTAGCATTCCCAAGCATGAATGAGGGCTCTTCAATCCCAAGGACTATATAACCACACAGGAAATGAGGACCCCACATCCCTAAGAGTTAGCAATTGTTTTTGAGAAAACCTGCCTCAAAAAATGCCAAGATGTAGAGAAGTGAAAGTAATGACATACAGAACTCTAATAATTTATTTAATTCTTAAAGTAATGGTTCAATACTATCCTATTCTCAAAAAGGATCTGAATTTGCTATCTTCAACCAGCACATAAATGAGGAATCACCACTGAGTAATTTTTTGCTAACACCTTACAACATTTTCTAACTTGCAGTTTGCTCATGAGTTCCTCATGTTCTTTACAGAAAAAAACTGTGCTAGTAAGGTAATGTTTTATATTCTCGGAATTTTTGTAATTGCTGTCACTATTTTGGAATTTTGTTTTTGAGTATGTTCAGATTATTGTTTAAGACATAACGTCTAAGAAATACACCTTGAACTTGTGAAGGAAGATTTTGATATGCAATCACACATAGATTCTGTGAAGTTTACTTGAAGCCCGAGGCTGCCCTCTCGAAAACCCTCTTGCTACTGAGAATTAACTTTACTCTTAAAAGTACAACCTTCCTGCATTCCTGATGAACGCAAACACAGCCCTTCAACCAAAGCTGGGTAACTTGTTAGGCACTGCAAACCATGCAAATGCCTCAGAGATAAAGACTAAGATGTTGAATTAGACTCAGCCCTTCATGTGGAATCAGTTCAGACAAAAAGCATGAGCGGGGAAGAAAGACAGGTTCAAGCACCTGAGGACATCATCTTCCTTTTATATAACTTTCCCACAAAGACACTGTAAATCTTCTTGTAACTGTAAACATGAGGAACCTTTAAATTCCCACTCAATTTTTAAGTTTATTTTGACAATCAGCCCCACTTCTCAGGTGTTGGTGCTAAAGCTATTTCTCTGTGTTGACTTCCGCAAGACATACAAACAGAAGAGGAAAAAGGGTAAGTATTCCTTATGTGATTTCTCATCAGCTACTGCAATCATGCTCAGCTAACACTACTCTTTCTTATTTGATGGGCCTCTGCTCATACCGGTGGTGTCGCTGTCCTCTTTCAGTTTGAAATCACATGTTTCCTATGTGAGAAAGCAGGACTGCACAGCTATGGATGAACCCACATTTCCTTCCTCTTAGGAACGGCTCCCTCCAAAGGTTTTAGGGCTATGTTTGTTTTTTTTTTTTTTTCTTCCGTGGCTGCACCAATTCTATTTCTCTCAGCTCCCATAAAGGAAAACACAGGGTTTACCGAGTGACATTGCTGTCAAATAGGAACCCTTAGAAGATGGACAGCTTCTATGTGGTCTCTATGTCTCTATAACTCCCTGCTTTGAGCTATTATTACAGTTCATTCTACCTCTGTTTGCTAGACTGAAGGTTCAGCCAGTTGTTGCTGTGCCAATTCTCCTTCGTACTGACAGTGCTTTCAAACTTTAGCAGATCATAAAACCTCAGCCATACCAAGCTTAATGAAAAAATTATTAAATAACACGTTTGTTCTCAAGGTTCATCCTTGGGTAGCTCTGCAAGCAATATGCTTCCTGCCCAACAGCACCCAACTCAACAGAACCCACTAACAACTGAAAATGATTTTTCAAGTGCACTGGCAGCTCATTCTGTGAATAACTAAGCCAAGAATGAACTGTGAAATCATGCCAAGGTGACGAGGTAGTTTCTTCAAACTAAAGGCATGATATCCTTCCTTTTTAATCTGTGGCATTTTGTACTGCAGAAAATATATTAACAGAGCAAAATATTAAGAAGGGAGATAGGCAACACTCAGATTATGCTAAACTGTAAATCCTTCCTTGCTGTGGTTATGAAGGCAAAGAAATCTGTCAGTATTTAGGAAAGTCTGATAAGCAGAGCAACATGTAACTACAGTGCCAACATACTGATAGCTGCAGCCAAGAGGCATGGAGGTAAAACTTCTCCATGAACTCTGCCAAAAGGCTGCACAGACCAGTTTGCTGTTGTAGAGCTGTGTCAGGGTAGTGTTACGTAGGTAGGGAAAACTGGACCCATTCTCCTCCTAAATTCTGAATAGTCTGGAGAACTTTCTTTAAAACTAGGTGCTACATATCTGTCCTTTGGGATTACATTAGCCAGAAGTAGCCTGCCCTGCTTTGGGACCACGAAATAACAGTAGAAGTCACTCATAGCCCAGAGAAGAAAAACTGCAGGTTCAGTTGACAAGTCAGCAACTGATTCTGGCTTAAGAAATGAGCTCTTGAAAACAGAGCTCCCTGGGAATCCTTTTTTAGAAGAGACTGTTGGGCAAATTGTGGCCAATCACTTGGGCTATCTGCAGATATTTGACACTGCTGAAGGAGTCACTAATGAGATCCACACTGGTACTCAGACAGAAGCATCAGTTCATCCTCTGTGTCTGGTCAAGAGTGAAGCAGGGGAAGATATTTCAGCTTTGGGGAACATTACTGAGGAGCTGATAACTTGCTTGTGAGTAAAGTTGGATCAGTTCATATCTGGAAGATCTACTGGTTCTGATGTGATCAGCAAAATTATCTGGAGTCAATTACCCATTGTAAGGCCTCACTTTTCTGGATCTTTATTATGTTTTAATCTTCCTTTATTTAAATGTGTATTTACTGAAGGAAAATGAGGCAGTTGGGCAAATAACAGCCTAGAACTAAACTGTAATCCCAGAGCGTATGTGGTATTTTATCTACTGCAATCAGTAATACCGTTCTTAAGTTGGATAAAATGGCAGATAACAGCTACTGAGCTACAGGCTGGAGCGCAGAGTTCTATTCTCTACTAGTCCTTGACATAACCAGTGCTGTTAACTATGGCAGCAATTTCCTCAGAGGCAAATTTGAAACTTTCAAAATCTTTCTGCTTGGCTCACAGCATATAAGCAAAATATTAAGAACACATCACTATTTCTAAAATACTCTCTTCACCGCAACTGTCCTCCTACTCTATTAAACTGAACAGTTCTATTGTGAACAAAGTAGTATTTATAATATAACTTTTTAATAACTATTCTTAAAACTAAAAATAAAATAGCAATAATTAATCTTTATTTAAATGATAATTTAATGTGCTAAGAGCCCAAAATGAAACTGGTCATTAACTCAATAGTAAAGACTGCCAGAAGATTCATTACTGATTAATAATGGGGAACACAGCGTACTGAACAGTTTCCTTTAATCCCAGCAGCAACTAGAAACTGAACTTTCAATCATAATAAACTGCTGAAGCAATAATTTTCTTTACGGAAGTTATAATTAACAGCTACAGTGTACCTAAGTTTTCATTTTAATCTATACTGATCAAGTCTCTCTTTTAAAAACATCTGGACATGTGTATCATGAAGATTTTTGTTCTAAAAATCAGCTTAAAAATCCTATAACATACTCTTTCCTCAAGTGACTGTGTATGCTGAAAAAATTAACTCAATCATTTCTAATAAATGTAATATTTACATGACAAAATTGTTGCATTAGTAACTTTTTTGTTAGTAAAGACTACTAAAAGCATTTAGTGCAAATGGACTTAAGAAAATTTGCCAGTTAATCACACAGGATATCAATTATTTTATTTTGCTGCTTTAGTTTGTAAGATATTTAAATATGAACACACTTAGGATCCAAAGAAAGCTGAAAATTGTTGATTTGCTCCTAAGCTGTTTGCATGGACATATATATATGCAACAGTAACTACTAATGAATGTTTATATGTAACTACCTAAACAGGAAGAGATACAAAAAGTAAATATATTTACAGTGGAAGGGTTCTACATGCTCTTTGAATGGTTGAAAAAAAAGTAATTTATCAACAGAATAAAACAGTAAGGGGAACTATCCTACATTAAATCAATTCCCTCCATGTAAGCTTAAAGAACAGCCCCCTGAAAATGCAAATGGCAATTCAGTATGATTGCGAATTTGACTTCAAATCATTAATTCATTTAATGCTCTCATCAACTCCCTCGTATTTATGTCACTTATTAGGCCACTGGACTGACTGAAACTCACTGAATAAAATCTCCTAAACAAGAGTAGTAACAAACATTCTGCAATTAGTTAACGGCTCTGTATCAAGAACTCCATTCAGAGCAGTAATGTACAGAATGCTTTAATATCTATGAGCAGTCATACATTGCTGAGAAAGAAAAATTCCAGGCTCATTTCTTCTAATTTACCTGCTATCAGACCCAGGATTCAAAAACTTCACAAATGAATACTTCACATTCCTTTCATATAATGAAGTACAGAGATCAAACATCTGACACTATCACTGCTATTACCCAGGAAGAAGGAGATAAGGTAATTTCAGTTAATATAATCACTTCATCTATGTCTCAGAAACATTATAAATATTAATATATATAAATATTAATGAAATATGAGAAAAAAAAGGGAATAATGGTCTTAGAAAAGATGTTAGTATTTCAAAGATCATTTTCCAGACTTGCCATCTACAAACTTCATCTAAGATGCTGTTCAATTATCTTCCTGTATGGCTCAGGAAAATCAGACTTGTTTGCCTTTGGACAAGGATACGTTAATAAGGATTTTCTATCCCTCTCTGTCTGTGCAGTTCTGTATATGTACATAAACTGAGACAGGGATTTTTGACTACTAACATGGCAGTTTATATGTCTCGTATGAATATTTCAAAGACCTGGTAACATTCCTATTTGCCCTACTGAAAGTGCACTGAAATGTACTGCCGTATAATAATGGCTCACTTTGAGCAATAAATCTACACTGGCAGAGCAGTGTACAGTGGTTTTGTACATTCCTTAATGCACCATTTTGGCAAGAAATGCCTAACCTTAATAGAATACCTTAATACTCAGGATGGTTGCAAATGAACACAAGTGGGTAATTTTTATTACAAGAGAGAGCAACATATCACACAGTGAGCAAAAGGCCTTCGTTACTCCAAATTGACTAGGAACAGATTTAAAAGATATAAATCTAAATGGAAAGGTTACAAAAAAACCAGTATTAACTATCTTTCAGAACAAAGTTTCATTCAAAGGTCTTTTAACTGATGCAATTATTAGCAATCACATGTTAAAGATCTGAAAAACTACCGAAGGAAGAATTAAAGAAACTCATGTCAACAGTTTCTAAAGAGCACTGCATATTCTGCACTTACAGAATATGTAAGTTCCTTTTAGCAACACCAATTCCTAAGGAAAAATATTCCTGCCCATGTTTTTGTAGAAGATAGCTAATAAGTTGGAAGCCCATCACTGCATAACATCTCCTGCTGTCAAGCAGCTAAGTCTCTGCAGAATCTTGAAAACCACCAGATAGGAGTCTCAAAAAAAAAAAAAAAAAAAAAAGCTAATTTCTCTCTTAATTGTATGCCACTTCCAGCTGCAACTAGTAATATAAACCATAAAAAACCTGTTTTGTAATTGTTCCATAAAAAAAACTGAGACAAATTTCACAATTACCATCAGAACTCAACTGAGCAACAGTGTGCAAATCTGCATCTTACTGAAGAAAATCTTTCTGTAGTTCCAAAAATAAATGCTATGCTTTATACAGAACAGCCATGTAGAAATAGCTCCTTTAAACATGTTTACACAATCTGCACATAATGCATGTACAAATAAGTAAGGCTTGTTTTCCCTAGGTAGTAACAGAAAGCGATTTTGAACATCCAAAGTGTCTTTTCTGTGATTAATATAACATTTAGGATGAAAATACAGTGATACGATATTAGAAAGCCCAATATTTATCTTCTCAAATTAAAAATACGTCCAACATTTATCAAGCATCACATCATAAATAAAGTATGAATGGGAAGCAAAGCAGAAAACATTGCTGTGCTCTTGAATACTGTGTACAGTTCCCTAACTTAAAAAAAAAGCAGTAGCAGAAGTACAGAAAGATACAGAGAATAACAACGTCACTGACTGAAGGTACTGAACAGCCTGGATGTAGGGTGCACTAAATGGATTAAATTACTTTGGCTTGGAAGATGCAAAACTGGGGTAATGCAAAAGAGGATAAAATTAGGAACAGAGAACAACTGTCTCCCATTTCTCACAACATAAGGCCTAGGTTACTCCAAAGTGACTAGGGATAGGTTAAAAAGATAGAAAATAATACTTGCTATATACTCCATGAGTCATGGTAATAGTGTAACTTTGTACATTGAGAATATAGGGGAAAATCCCTCAGATAAATTCCATGAGGAAGGTCCAAACACAGCCATGCAGATACAGCTACCAGATGAGAAGTGCCTTTCCACACTGCAAACTGACAGGAAGCGGATGGCACACGGGGCTCGCTCCTAACGCTGAGTTTAAAAAAACAAACCAAAACACTCCTTAGGCCTTCATGGTTAACAGTATCTCAGCAATAGTACTGGGACGATGGGAAGCAGATGGAGATTGATGGAAGCCCTCCATGGAAATTACAAAAATCATATACATTTCAAAGCAGGAGTAATCTTCAGCAGATTATCCAGAAGCATGGCCTACAGAGTTGTGGTTTATCAAAACAGATTCCTGATATGTTTTATTCTGGAGATGATAAGGCAATTATAGGTTGTCTTGGTGAGCAAGTTTTGATACACATGGTGTGTCAGAGTAGTCAAACACCGGAACAGGCTGCCCAGGGAAGTGGTGGAATCACTGTCCCTGTCAGTGTTCAAGGAATGTATAGATGAGGCACTCAGGGACATGGTTTAGCAGGCAGGGTGGTGATGGGTTTGCAGTTGGGCTTGAAGGTCTTTTCCAACCATAATGATTCTGTGATTCTATAAACATTTAAACAAATGCTGGAAGGTTATAACCAAAGTTATGCAAGTTTATTTAACTTTAAGGGTTCCAACATAAAACCTAAGAAGTTTCAAGTTGCATAATAACCAAACTGAGTAATATTTGTGTAGGGACTGTGCATGGGGAGAGGTTGAGGGAGGAAGGAGGGAAGGAAGAGGGGAGGTGGCAAAGCTCTTCTTTTAAAGCAATTTAAATACAGTATTTGGGTTGTAAATTACAAAAAAATAAATATTTGTCAAGTATTGCTGGGAATGCTGTTCTTCAGTAACATAGTTAGAGATGGCAAAAGAACAAATTTAAGTTTTAGAAATTACGTTTTCATTTTGATGTAAAAAGAAAACAAGGCATTTAGAATTCAGAGGCACAAACGTGCACACAATGCAGGGCACACCGCTGCCAAGAGCACAGAATACACAGTGATTACAGGTATCATCTGGGACAAGCAGACATTTTTGCATTCTAAAACAAATACCACGTTTCCACAATCCAGTGTAATGATTGACATGCTAATGGCTCTCTTTCTTTGCCTGAGAAAAATCCCAATGAAACTGTCATGAAAATCAGTCCATATATTCTTTTAAAGCATTTTTTGTTTGCAAGGGACATGACAATAGCTAATTAGCAACTGGCAATTAGAAATGTGAAAGCATTATAGCTCAACTTAAAAAAAAAGAAACAGTAAGTCACAAAAGACATTTTTCTTTCGGCAACTGCATGAATCTTTCAAAATAAATCTAATAATACTGGGAATACAATCTGTGCTTTTACTGCAATGTCTCCCTTGTCAAGGATTTCTTGAAGAATTACAGAGTTCCAGAAGTGGTTTTGTTTTGAAATGACAAGGTAATCAAAAACAAAACAAAACCAACAACAAAAAAACAAATCTACGTTTTCCTTTTGGTAATTAAACTAGATTCAAAATTAATCAAAAGATGAAAATAGGAAACACTACACATGTCTTTGTCAAGTTAAAATGAAGGTAAAAACAAATCCAGGATACGATAAACATCACAAAAATAACTATATTACCAGCCACTTTTCCTGAAATTGTGTTGATATACTTGAAGTTCTTCTAAACCAAAACTTAAACCAAATGAAAATGAAATAAATTAAGTGGCCCCTTCCCCCTCAGCTCGTTAATCATACCTTAATTTGTGCAAAAGGTCTGTCAAAGTTTCCAACATAAAGAAGACCAACATTCTGGGTGAGTAGCCTAGAAAAATGAAAAGAATCTTTTAAGATATCACTTCACATTCACATAAGCTCTCTGCATCTCCAGTAGCTGCTGTTGGACTCCACCAGGGTAACCAGTTTCATTACGCTACAGTGAAAGCTACCTTTGTAAATACAGCTACAAATTCTGCTCTTCCTAGTGCAAAAAGAAAGACATGCATTAAAGATAGACGTGCCACGGTCATCTGTGTTTATAGTGCAAGCAGCTCTTCAATAAAACCACCTCATGGTTCCTTTGTGATTGACACCACTCAACATGCAAGAATGACAAGGTATTCTGTTTATCTGCCTATTCTGCTTATCAGACACCATTAGGGACAATGGAGCAGCAAGAGATAAGCACAAGCGTAAACACATTCAGAGCAGCAGAGTTAAACCAGATTAGGACAAACAAGTATGCATAGTAACATGAAAGTAACAGCAGCGCAAGAAGAGAAATAACAGAGAATTTCTGCTATATTTTCTAAATGGCTTTCTAGCTAGAGAGGGCACCAGACATAGTTTGTGTGGGTTATTCTCAAAGTCATTATGTACCCTAGCAAAATACAGAAAGACAGTGGGACACGTGGATACAAAGGAGTGGGGGTACTTTTGAACAAAGATTAGCTTGCTTTCTGCAAATATTGTGCAAAAAGTCAATTCTACTGCAGCGTAAAACTTGAACATCCGGAAAGCATTAGGGTGTAATTCTTGAGAAAATGAAGACAACACTGGAGACAAGGGACCAACTAAGAGTGCATCAGAACACCCTGAAGTCAGTTGGTAGCATCACTGTGCTGCTATTGCTAAGCAGAGGTAGAACTGTCATTTCCTCTTGCTTACACATCTCTCAAAATCTTGTGATGAAGGGCAGAAACCCCATAAGGAGAATGGATTGGTGACAGACAACTGATAATTTGTGCTTTGATTAAAAGAGATGCTCAAAACCCACTGTAATCTTCAACAGTTCCAAGTCTGCTTTAAGCTAACAAGGCACCCCATATAGACTACAATTTCCCCAACTTGGAATACCCAGGAAAAAAAGTAGCAATGCAGGGATAATTCTGCTCAAGTCTAACAGTTTAACTGAGATATCTCTTTTCAGTAAGACATTTATATGTGCATGCACATACATCATAAATACATATTTTAAATTCACAGGGAGCTGCAAGCTTTTCCTATGTATGAATCTGTCCTTTTGAAACAAACTTCCCTGAATCTCCAGGCCTTTTTTTTTTTCCCAAAACAAAACAAACCAGAAACTCACGATGGCAATAAATCCTTTCTGGTCCTTCATTCCGTCCAAGGAACATATGCTCCTATGGTTTGAGTCTTTTCAGTTCTCAGAACATACATGATACACAAAACCTTATGCCTGCTCTGTAACAAGTCCTACTGGTCCAACTCGGCAAAATGGCAAAGTCAAAGCAGTCGAGTATATAAAACACTTAAGTAAGCAGTGGTGTCAAACTGTGTATCATCTTCAAAATCCTTTTATAATTAGATACTGTATTCAAAAATATCCACAGAATTGACAGGAATATCCGGAAGAAAAAAAGATTAGTAAAGATTGGAGAAAGTCAGTCACAGCATGTGCAGGCAGGTAGCTGCCTCCATATGTTTTCTATCAATGTTCCAGGCTCAGCCAGGGAGACTTCACAATGGCTCTGCACTGACATGTGGAAGTGAGGATAAGCTTGTCAAACTCATTTTCAGTCATGATAAATCAAATTCATTCAGAATGCAAGACTCTAGAGATGAAAAAGCCAGTATATTGACCAAACCTATTTTTTCCAGGAGCATAAAGCAAATTCAGAAAATATTTAAGCCTTTTCTAAATGAAAAGGCATGTGAGATAGGTAGTAATAACAGGTTAAAAGAGCATTGAAAGGTGCATCAGTAAATAAAGGATTGAAGGTATGTCAGTAAATGTGAAAGAGGAATATCTTAATGCAACAAAATGTTTTCAAAAACAACAGGAAGTAATTCTTACAAGGCAGAGAAAGAAAAAAAAATCTACCAGCTGCATTTCTATCAAGGGACATAAAGAAGATTATTCAGTGTGATTATTCTCTCATGATCATGTTGTTTTCTTTACAGGATAGAACATAAAAATAATAGAACACAGGATCATTGCAAATTTGAGTCTTCAGGATGGCTTCATTTAGAAGTAATGAACACCTAGTGAAGCCCAGGATTGATCGCTGCAAGAGACTTCACCACAGTATTATTTTATTCACTATTACTGGTGTACATGAAATATCTGGAAACATACTGCAAGGCTTGCTTCCCTAAATAGACTTACATGGACAGAGACACAGAATTACAAGCTTACTACTATTTATTCACATCTCACTATCTCAGCTGAAAAAAATTTCACTATTTTTCCCCTCTGGATCCACATATCGCTTCGCAATTCAATACAGATTTTAGCAAAATGCTTAGGGAACTGAAAGATGCCTGCAGTTCTCTTTTGCATTCTCTTAAATAAAACGTGGTATTGTTCCTTCAGTTTTCAAGTGTCGCTCTTGAGTTCTGAAGTTGAAAATTTACATTACTTACATGCAAAGCTGCTCAGTTTTCCATATAACCACTCAATGGGGTTGAAACGATCATCCAGATATTATCATAATTTAGTCTGCAGAAATACTTTTTTTCTTCTTTCCTTAAATGGTCTTACCAGTATAAAATCGTTTACTTTAGGGTACTTATTATCAGCACAATTCCCACTTTGCAGGCATTGGCCTAGCATAAAAGAGCCAGGAGAGATGAGAAGAGTGGCATAGGAGACACTGTTGTGGTTCCTGACTGGCCAATCTGCAGCAAGATACTGCCCTCAGTAACTACCAGCGGTGAGCTTCAAAAGCCCTGTGCGCCTCAAAGAGGGGGATGAGACAGAGCAGAATGTGTCAATCCCCACGTCACTCCTAGAAACTGAGCTCACTTAATCCCTAACCTGCTGAAAAAAAAAGTCTCATTAAGTAAGATGTACGATTCACTCCTCACCTGTGAGAAATTATACACAGCCTCTCTTTTTCTTCTTCTTTATGGCAATATTAGAGTGTATCTTTACACCATATGTAACTTTATACCATATAGCTCAATAAGTTTAAATTGATATGGAAGTTCTCTCCTAATGCTCTCATTACCATTTTAGAGTAACAAAATAAACATTCGCCGTTAAAGACTTTTCACCTGTATGATTATAAACACTTAGATGCTTCCTTTTGCCAACTTTAAAATTGCACTCTACTATTTCTTTACTTACTTCACATTTGCATAGTTCTATTCTCAAAACACTACCAACACCTAACCATGCTAACAGCAGGGCATCACCATGCTGATCTTTTCTGTATTTGACCAAAATCTGTATCAAATTAAAAACACAGTGGCAATAGTACATGTTCTATCATTACATTTAAATCTGCATTCAAAAATTACTCCTTAAAAATTACATAATGCAATCATCAAAAAACCAGACTGGCAGGTCAACACAGGTTTTTACTTTTATTTGAAAATCTGTAACAGTACACACAAACATTGCCTCAACTAATCAGTTTATAGGCTGCAGTGTGTTTTATTTGTACTCTATTCTACTCAATATATTACCAACACAATTCTTGTGTTTTCTGTGAGTAACAATAAAACAAAACAAAGAAAACAAGACTAGAAGCAGAGGCTCCTTAAGATGTGTTACCCATACAGAACATTTCACTGTTGGCTCTCACATACTCCTGTGAAATTTCTGGCCAGCTGGGCATTATCAGGGCTACTTCCCTGATACACTCCCTACAAACAGCATAAAAATGCAGAAGCACCAAGTGCTTCTGACTTTTTCCAACACAATGTCAACATCATAAATGCCCTCCCCCAAGCACCAAAAAACGCTACCTGGTTGCAACCCAAACTCCTCCTTTCTGCCTTGGTCTCTTTTGCACTACAAAATACACCTGCCAGTTCAAAATCCTACCAGCAGGAGCCAGATACTACATGTCCATGAGGGAAGCTAGTGAGGGGACAGGCATGGTCAGGCAAGGTAATAGCTAGAAAGCGGTGGCAGTACTGGCTATGAATATCAAAATTCTGGAAATGAATTTTATGTATGGGGGAAAGTGAAGAAATTTCTAACCAAATGGATTTTAGAAGTTAAGGGAGCAATGATACAGCCTGCATTGGAAATCATGGGATGGGAAGGTTTGGTACTTGTGCAGCAGGGCCTGATTCACCACAAAGCTCCCCCTTCCCAAACCAGCTAACTATGAGCTGGGACAGCTGCCCTCATCCTAACACCACCTTTGGCCATCAGACCTATCCTTAACTAGGGACTTCATAAGCACAATGCATTTCAAAGCAGCTTGGTAACCTTCTCTTTCCATACATATTTATTTCTGGTAATAACTTAGTAATACTTTAAATGAAGATGGACATTTCAAGATATCTTCAACAAAAAGGCAAGACCTCACTGACACAAAATACTTCAGGTAAAAGCAGTCCTTCATTAAAGTATGTAAAGCAGGCATCAAACAACTCCTCCACGTCCTGTCAACAGGTGGGTTTCACGGACACTCCTTGAGCTCGAGCAGAACCTAAACATCTACCCCTTCGGATCCAACACGTCATCTTGCTGATAGGGCTGGTTCGAACCACAAGTTTGAAAGCACAATTTGAGACTGGTTCACACACAGTTTGTGTACTCACTACCAGACTTCCTCTGAACTATCTGCATCTGCTGTGCAGGCGATGAAAGTGGTTTTCCAGAGAGGAGCATGCAGAGAAATGCAGGGAGCGGGGATGGAGCTAGGATCCGCTGCCTCTCACAGGAGCAAGTTACTGCAGCCTAGCGAACGCGGTAACTTGCTCCTGTGCGAGACAGCAGCTCCTCCGCTTGCTCTGGGCGAGGTCTGTGGCGCAGTGTGCAGGAACGCAGCCAGGCCTGCGACGCGTGGCTCTAGACAGCAGCACAGAGGGCAAACAGCCTTGGAAAAGCAGGAGCACGCTGCGGAAAATGCCGGTTGGGCAGCAGAAGAGTTGAAGAAAGGAAAGGTGCATGGCTTTAGAAAGGTCAAGTGTGCAGTAGAAAAACAAAGCACAGGGGGAGCAGCATAAGTTCCTTGTTTTTTCAGGAGGAAAACTGCCATGAAACAGGCACAGTACCAGAGGCATGCAGAGCAGCTCAGAGCACTGCTTCAAGTGTCCACTGTCCCTCTAACATGGAAAATGTAACTTCTCCCTTAAATTCCCCAAACAGATCACCAAAATCCAAGAACTGGTAACAGCTCATCAAATTGTATCTTGCAGGATCCGTCAACAAGCAATCTGAACATTTATTTTGACATACATTCTGGCTGATGAGTAGTTCATTACTCCACATAGAGTACCTCAATTCTGTACTTTTTTTTTAAATATACTTGACTGTTGCTTCTTTCACTAGCTCTTGCAACCAAAAAGTCTGAATCTAGCCGAGTACACTGCATACCAGTAACAGCACCTGCTGCTTTTTATCTGGATTTTGTGGCATCTTTCATTCTTCTTCTTCATTTATTTATTAAGACTAACTAGTGCCATAACCTGCCACCGCGGCTTTGTTAAAATTAACAAGATCTTGCTATTATGTTGTATCAGATAACCAAGCAAGTCAGGCAAGTATCTGACTGCATTCAAGATTGCAGAAACTTCTAAAAATGCTATCTTTCTACCTGTGCTAATCTGTTCTTCTAATGATAGTGCGGACAGAATTCACTGTTTTCATCAGATGAAACAGGAATAGCAGCAAGAACATGATTTATTCTGCATAGGAATAACTCTCTTCACGTCAGAGTTCTTTGGCTGATCAAAGTGGAGGACTCAGACCTGAAATATCCTTGGAATTGCATGGAAGGGATTTCACCATAACAGATATAGAGAAATACCAATTACACTGATGAGAGAGAGGCATTAAGATGCACATCCTTGTAGCATCTTGCAGTCAGAAGCAGCAAGGCAGCTAAAATAGGCCTGGGATCTGATGCACCTACTTTGTCCTTCGCACGCTACCCAAAGACATATGCAGCCTTCACAGTTTGCTAGTCAGAAGATTCCAGCTCTTGTATCCAATGCTTGTATCAAACACGGAAGAGATGGGAAGCAAAACTGAAAGAAAAAAATCCCAGACCCACTGAAGTGTGTCCTTTGTGCACCCCTTTATTAGTAGGACTATCTCAGCATTTGCACTAGTGGATGATCGAAGACAGGAAAAAAAAAGAAAAAATAACAATAGGAACATAACCAATTTAATATACAAATCATAAAGTTTAGATAAATTTTAAGGTGAATCACTATAACCATACTTACATTCTAAATCCCCATTATTTAACATAACTATATCCCCAAATCCCTTTATCAATGGGGATTAATACTGATTGTTGTCTAAATGCTTCTGTATTTTTTTAAAAGATACTATTTTTGCAATAGCAGTACAAAAAAATTGCAGTGTTAAGCTCTATGTAAGCTTTTAACTATTTTTAAAAGTTTTCCCTGATGTATTATCGTATTTTAGGCAGAACTAATTGTTGCAAGTTGTAAACAATTGCAAGTTGCAAGTTGTAAGCAATCCCGAGAACAAAAGCAACATCACATGTACAGTAAGGGTATTTTCAAACATCAATTGAACAGAGTTTTCAGAAATACCTTTCAAGATAAAGGTAACTACATCACTTTACAAATTTTCTACCTCATTATACAAATAAATTATTTGAGTGCCATTATTACAGACTAAGGCATGAATTAAGTTGCATGCCATGACAGAGAGGCCACAGAATGCAGTTGGCAGCCTCTTAAGTGTAAAATAAATATACTGTATTTATCCTGTGTTCATTTAAACTGTCGGGTAGAACAGTGCTGCAATACACCTTAACAAAGAAATCAGAACCAATTTCTTAAGCAGTCTTTTAAGTCATAATTTGGGTTATTCTATAGTGACATTAAATTATATTTTGCTACTTGCTTAGGCTAAATATTCTTTGCTGCTTTTCAACTTTTCTTGTAATAATATTCCTAAAAACATTAAATTTAAAGAACATGCAGGAAGAAAACCATAGGAATATGAACAGAAAAATATGTTAAAAATTTGTAATAGGTCAAAATAATTAACTTTCTACATTCAAACTGATTTTATTTCTTTAAATATCCATACATTGTATTATTCATTTATTTCACAGACCACCATGGGTAAAACATTAAAAACACTGTATGAGGTTATTACAAAATAAAGGAGTATACAAAAGGATCCAGCAGAAATTCTGAAGAAGGCTAGTATCCGTGCAAGGGCCAGCTTGTGAATTTTAACTGAAATGCATATGTGGTCAGCAAATAATACGCATTTAGTTTTGTTTGAAATGCGTACGGAGCCAAAGAACTTGAGAGTAGAAAGAGGAATATGGCAGTTTTATGTATACAGTGGTGAAGATGTCCACAGAATATTAACAGATGCAAAAAGTAACACATAAAGATACTAAGCACAGTTACTTACATGGATAAGACGGAAAAAAACTTTTCAGAGGGCAGAAGCTTGAGAAGGGATGCAATTAAATAGGAAGAGATTATAAATAATTTTACAATGCTAAATTCTCTGAAATATAAGATCCCCAAGGAATTTAAGCAAAACCTTTTCTTTCACTCAACTCTAAATTTGCAGAATTATCTCAAATCTAATTGACTGCAAAAATCATTAACACAAAATTATAAACAAGTAATTTCAAGGGAAAAAAACCCTTGAACTCCCTCTGTTTTCCTAATACTAACAGCTTTCAAAGCGTGTGTATTGCTAGTCATTCATATTAATACCATTGCTGCTTTCTGCAATGCATGCAACACAAAGAAAACATCCGTGTTACATGTTAACTGCCCTTCACAGGACAAGCTCCTGTGTGTGGCAGTTTAAAGACTTCGTGGAACTACCTCAATCTCAACAGACACTAGAAATCTAGGATGATCCCTGACATCCACTGAATAATGTGTTATTATGCAGCACATGCAAACGAAAAACACACACAAAAAAACAAACAAAAAATCATAAAAAACTCCACAGCCATCTAGAGAGCCTGTGCAATAAAAAAGGGACATACTCATTCACTCATACTTGAGGTGATGGTCTGTAAGTGCTTCCAGACCAAGCTGAAGATGAAAAACTGACCAATATCAAGGTTTATTTAGAATTACAATAACTTTCACAGTAACAGACGTGACTGTAAGTTTTAGGCTATTTGTTTGGGGGGGTGAGGGGAAAGCGGTAAAGAAAGAAAAACATACCAGTGTTTCCAAAACCACTTTCTTCTGCTTATGGCATTCATATCTAGTGCTGGTAGTACATTGCGACAAAATGCTGATGTTTGTCCAGTCTTTGCCTTAGCAGCAAAGCACATAAAGAAGCATTTTTGCTGTATTTACCTTATCCAAGGAAAGTAGAAAGGAAAATAATAGAAAAAAAAAGGTACCTATTAAATAATCATGTCCATTCCTCCAGCAATGGCATATTATTCCCTGTAGAATAATGAGCAATTTGGCCGGGCTGGCCATAAATTATCTGAAAAACAAGGCTGCTTGTCTTTTCTTTTGGGAGATTGCTACGCAGTCTAAGAGAATTCACTAACAGAACCTATTTTGAAAGTAAGCCTCAGTTTTGCTTTCTGAATATCATGCCTTTTGTCTCACTTAAATATAGCACAGAAATTAGGAAAAATGTATTCCCAATATTAAAAAAGTCATCCTGCATGACATAGGCTGTATAGCAACTCTGCACAGGTTTATCTACACACCACAAAATAAGAGCACTCAAATATACCAGCAGCTCACTAGCTGAACTGCAAATGCACATTCTGGTTTGGCCCTTGTGCCCTCCTGTCTGCTCGACCACCTTCTGAAGTAACAAAGACCACAGTATCCGCAAATTCAACACACAACTGAAGTAAAAATTGACAGTGTGACACTAAACTTTACAACTTGCGATTTCAATAAGAGGAGGAAGCTAGACGTAGATGTCCCATGGTTATAATAAAGGCATTTTTGAAGTGTCTTAGTAGCTACATAAGAAAAGTAGCTTTCTAATAGCAAATAGGTAAGAAACAAAGGGACCAAGGCAAGGAAAAAAAAAATCTTTGGTATATCCAAGCACAAAGTTTGTAAAAAAATCAGTAGATTCAACTGGATCATGTGGAAGTAAAAGGAACAATTAATGAAAACTGGGATCCTGGTGAAAAGCCGATTTGCCTGTTCCCAAAGCAAAACAGTAAGTACAAAGACATCTAGTCAGGACCATGTATTTCTAGTAAACAAAATGAAATGCCGTCAGAAATAGAGATATTAAAAGCAAATCTAGGCACAAATTGATAAACGAGGTGAAATAAATCACTAAATCTGGATGCTATATATGCAAGATTTCCAAAAGAGCTTCACATGTAGGTTCTGAATTGCTAGTAAAACTCTGTCCTCAGTCTTTAACATCTATGTGGGCTAATTCCTGCCAACTTCTGTTCAGAGCTGGGAGTTGCAGTCGTCAGTACAGCGTGGTCGGACATTGCCTGCCTTGGCCACAGAGGGCTGTGCATCCCCTGCACTCATGCTGGGGCTGCATCTGCCTCTCTTTTGATCGTTTCATTGAAGAAGTGTTTAAACAGACAAGGAAGGAAGGCAACTCCACCCTAACATAATAAATTTAGACTTCCAGAAGGCTTCTGCTACCACGCCCCCCGCCCTGCCAAAGTAACTTATTGAAAAAAAATAAAACTAGACAGTAAATACTTTTATATATGAGATGCTACTTACTGCTATGGATCAAGGTCTGATTAAAACACCTAAAGGTAGAATAGTTTTCATCTTGGCAAAGGCCAAGTGACTCTTCAGTCTAAGCAGCATGCTTTAATATATTTATCAGTAATCTGGAAAGTCCTGAACAAAGGAAGTCTGCTGATGAGGAAAGTCATGAGGCAAACACGGATAACTTTATTTCATCAATTTGAAAGGGAGCTGTTGCTATATTAAAAAACCGTCTGTTGAACCTTAACTCTGCTTTCCTCGGCAATGAAAGATTGCTCCTGCAGATATAATTTAGGGAAGGAACCCACCTCATTTAATTAAGGACTGTATCATAATGTATAGAACTCTGGCCACTAAAATTCAGTTATTTCCTAATATTCAAAGGCTTGACTTTGAAGCTAAGTGAACACAAGGAGTTTCACTACTGCTTTGTCCTTGCTTTTTCCATTTATGTATATATACACACACGAGTATATATATGTATATATATAAAATGTTCTGCCCAATTATCCATATGACTGGAACAGAGCTGCAAATCGAAGCATTCAGCAGTTTTAACACAGGTCTTTATTGCTGAAAAACCATGACAAGGCATTGGCAGAAAAGCCAATGAGATGGTCTCATCTGGCTGCAGACTCTGCTGTTCTGCCATCCATGTGCCAGCGCAGTTGCTCCAAGCACACGGCATCCCCCAGCTTTGGCTGCTGGCCCTTCTAAGGGAGACCCAAAGGCCGTCCAGCACATTGGCCAAATAGAAGGAGTTTCCCCACAATATGGAAAAGGCTTTTTCATATCCTGCAGAGGTGACTCTGCCAAAAATTTGATGAATTATGTATGCAAGAAGTTTTTCAGCAAAGACGCCGGAAACTGCTTGTAAGCACAGCCTGGTCTCCCAAGTCAATGAGTTAGCAGCAGCATCTCTCTGGCAGAGGACAGCAAAAAAAGAGAGTGACCAGGTGCTCTGCACCTCCTTTCTCAGAACAAAGGACCAAGGAGCGGCCGACTGGAGAAGAATTCAAATCTGATAAATATTTCATCACAAAACATATAATTGGACTGGAGGTCACTGATGCTGCCATGGTAGACTAGAAAGGACTGAACATGTAGATGCATAATAAAAATATGGAGAGCATTAACAAATTCTCTTTAAAAAACAGCAGAGGAAATAAAATTCTCTAGCCTAGGTGGATCACAGACATGATGAGCA
>NW_010576776.1:284793-307559 GCF_000705375.1 Tinamus guttatus
CCTGCTGCCTCTCCACAGTGTGAAGGCATCATGAAAGAGTATTCGCAGCCGCATGCATGTGCATTACCAGACCACTCTAAGCACTTGCTGCTCTTCCTGCCTCTCCCGCTTTAATGATTTATTCAAAATAAATACTTTATTAATTAATCATGTGCAACCACAGCAATGATTGAGCTACAGCATAAGAACCATTTAGGTATGAGTTCAAGTGGGAATATGCGGATTGCAGAATTCGCAATTTGAAGCACAAAACAAAGCGTTTTTTCTTTCCATTCGGGCACCATACACACAGAGTCATCCGCTACCCAGACAGGAGGGCCACCTGCACAACTCACTAAAAATGAAAGATCTGTTACTAATATATCATGCAGATTAAGACAGAAGACTGTTACTGACTTCATAAATGCTTCCAAAATCTTCACTTTTACATCAGTTCTTTACAAATAAAGTTCCTCTGCTTATTCATCACATGACCTTTTTATGAACTCCTCTTCCCCAGTAATTCTTCAGGTAGCAAAAAATGGAGAACAAAGTATTCTGCATGCTGCAGGATTCAGGAAAACTGGTAGTCTTCAGAAATGCACTTAAAAGAACTTCCCTGATTGTCCCAGAGGATCACTCATTACCTCTGCAATGCTAACTGCCAACACTGTCCTGTTGACTACTGTGCCTGTGATTTGCAAGGCACCCCAGCAGAGCTGTGCTGCTGCTCTGCTCTATTTCTCTGCTCAGAAACCAGCATCCTTACGTGCAATATTGGGGTCCTCTGCCTCACTTCACAAGCGCTGCATCTCCAGTTACCACATTCTCTATTCTTCTTCCTTTCCTTTACTTGTAACTTTAACATGCGGTAGTTCCTCGAATCTCTGCACCCTCAGTTTTGTTTGCCTGAGGTTCTTATAGAAGATATATCTTTATCCCCCTCTTTATCCACCTTGAGAGCCACTTCCTGTATGGATCTCAAACATGCTTTTCTAGAAATGTCTTGAAGCTGCTTGGAGGGGAGTAGGGAAATGGCAGCTTGGGCAAGGCTAAGAAATAGAGGGCTTCAGATACAGGTGAAAAGTGAAAAGTTAAAAAAAAAAAGAAGAAAAAAAAAAACTATCCTTTTCAAAGTATCAGTATTCCTAGTCTCTTTTTCAATGCTAGCTTTACAGACTTAAAATGATTAACCTATTTTGCGACATGCTGTCTAAAAGCCAAAGATGCTGGGCGCTGGATGATAAGAAACATGCAAAAATAAGTATTTTCTATGAACTGGGGAAAAATACTGAATTCTTTGTAAAAAATGCTATGTTATTATTACAGAAAAAGATCATCTTTTCATTTACCATCCTTAATTATGCACTTTATTATGTAGGGCACAAAAAAAAGAAGTGCCAATGATTAAACATTAACTAAGCAGATAAATTAGTTACTTCCAGTTTCTGGCTGGTAATTACCAATTTACCTGGTACCAAGATGACCTGGTTCCTCTTTCGTCTACTTATGAGAAGATTTATGTAACATAAATTATTAAGGTATTAATTAACAAATGTGCAATAATGCCTTTTTATTTTTGCAATGCACGTCCAAGACATCATTTTTTTACTGAAAGCAAATCTGCATGTCCTTTTGGACTCTATTTTACCCTTACCAAAATGCTTGCTAGAAAAATCAGTGCAGGATTTTCAGTGTATTTTGATTGTCCAAGTAGGAGACTTTAGTGGAAGTAGAATAAATTACCTGCACTGATTATAAGTCTTTTTGGGAAAACAGTTCGTTTTAACTAATTCCAGACTTTGCAGAAAGAAAAATGAATCGCATATAAACACTGTGAACTTAACTAAACCTGTGAATTCAGGTCTGACAAGATCAAACAAGGTCTGTAGGAAAAAGCAGTACATTCAGTCAAACTGATACAGCTGGGAAGGAGGAGGAACAGAGCATGCAATTTCACCTTAAATCCAAGGAAAGGCTTTGATGTCTCAAAATTTGTCTACTTTTTAAATGTATCAGATGAGTTTAGTAAAACCTACTCCTATGTATCCAGTCTTACATACATATTCTGACTATCTTATATACCAAGTGGTATATAAAAATGCCATTTCAGTTATTTCATGACAATCCTGTGCACTTTAATCAGAACTATCATATCAGAGTAGCAACTGAGAGCAAACAGAAAATAATCACTTATACTGTGACAACGCTGAAAATCTGCATGCAAATTTGGAGAAGAGAAAGGAAGACAGGAGAAATAATGAAACTTCATCAGGAATACAAATATTGTGACTGTATTTGGGAACAGTAGTGCAGAAGGGAAGCCACTAAAGGGCAAACTTGCAGAGCACATTTCTGTAACAGATTATGGAAAACCCACATTTTAACACAGGGCTGCTGTCAAGTTATATAATAGGAAGGAAACCCAACAACAGTGTGTCTCGTATCTCCTTTTACAACCAGGTTTCCTCAGGGAATTGCAATTTAGGAGTGGTAGAAGTTATTCCACTTACTTGGCTGCTACAAATCTATGCTCCGTCTCTAAATGCTTCAGCACAAGTATATGGAGCCCCTGGGGTCAATTTTTTTGGATAGGAACTGCAGTGTTGTTTTGGAGTGCTGTCTGCCACTTTGAACATCCTTTGATGCATTTTAAGTGTATGGCCTAACAACAATTTGACTACTTTGGCAGTTCCTATCATTTTATACACTTTTATCTGATATATTTAATTTCAAACTCATAATATTGCTTTTCTACAGCCAGCACTTACACGGGAAGATGACTTTATCTATGATGGATATAAAGCACTCTATTGTGAAGCAGAGAAAGAATTAACTCTGTATTTACTTTATGAGCACACACTTATTTTCCTGAACTGGTAAAAGAACATCTATCAGATGACGTTTAATATAAATGCTGCAAAATCAAGTTTTAATTGTTCTTTTAGAGAAATCCTTTATCTGCTTAAAAATAAAATAAGCTATTCCCTTCTTTGTAGGTACTTTCTACACCACCTTGTTATTTTGTCTCAGAAAAATTATCAGACAGCAAACTGTCACTTAATTCAAGCATAAATCACTCAAAACTAAGACAGAATGCAATTACTGTGCTTGGCATTTGAAACCTAAATGGAAGGAGTAGAAAAGTACTTTTTCTTGATATGAAAACAGAAAAGAGCTTTAAGAGGAGCTAGAGGATTCTTCCTAAGTTGTTATGAAGACATCCAGGCTCAAGAAGCCCAAATATGGAAAGGGGGTGCAACTTGCTGTCCGAGAGCTTGCGCACTGCAAAACTCAACTTTTTTACACTCATACACACAGCTCAAACATTTCCTGCAATTGCCCTAATATCCCAGCCAGTTCTAGAGACCCCATCTATGCTTGAAGTTTATCAGTAGACTTTTCTTATACAGCTATACCTTTCAGTCAGTAACTACAGAACAGAGTTCATGAGGCTGGGATGTTGAGGGGGTGTTAGGTAGGCAAACTTGGGGAGAAACCTGCTCGAGCTATCAGTAACCTGCTGATAGCTATCAGTTGTCATTATCCCAAATGAGGTCAGAGGTCACTGCTAGGGAAAACAACTGGAAAAGTCTAACCCAAACCCACTACCACCTAGGCATTTTCCCACAAAAAAAAGCACTGAACTGTTGAAAAACTTGCTATTTTAGAGCTTTAGAAACCCATTCAATATGAAGTTGATTCCCCTCTCCCCCATTTTAAGTTCAGAAACAACTTGTGATCCTAGAACAACTCCATCAAGAGTTAACCTAAGGTTTTTATCATTCTGCTCTTGCCCTTTCATCATGTTTACATCTGCTTCTATCACAGCATCTTCGACGCACTTTGTCTTGCAAGAAATTCAACGTCAGTGAATGAAATTTGAGCTATAATAGAGATATATCTTCTATATTAAACAAAAGTACTGAACTACACTGCACTGTTTAAATATTCCCCCCCTCCCGCATGAAACAGCAACAGAAGAGGCACACCACAAGGTCTGAGCTGATAGCACTTAAATGTTGTGGATTTCTGAATTCTATAGAAAAAATTCTGTATGTAGCTTTCATTTAGTAAGAATCATCACTTTCGTAATGCTGCTTCTAATAATAAACAGTTTGGACCAAACACTATATAAATTCCCCCGGGAAATGAGTAATCCTCAGTCTGCAGAACAGAAGCAACAGAACAGAGAATGGTGTGTAATTTCAGTGTTAGTTCTGTAAAGAAAACTCCGTCTTTACAACTTTGGGGTCATTCCTCTTTTTTCAGCTTTCATACCCTGTCCCAATTTACTTTTACCCAAACAACAGTATTTGGGTACTCCTGCCTCTACATGTTCTATGAAATCCTAAAAATCAACCAGTCAAATGACATCAAAAAGCCTTAATTTTAGCTCTGACAGAGGCAGGATATCTTTAGAAGACATTTGGAAAATTCCACTGTAGTGCAGGTCTCTCTCTTATACAGAGAAATAATTCACAAATAATACACACAAAAAAAAATTAAATGTATGTAATAATATAACCTGCTGATAGCTATCAGCTGTCATTATCCCAAATGAGGTCAGAGGTCACTGCTAGGGAAAACAACTGGAAAAGTCTAACCCAAACCCACTACCACCTAAGCATTCCCCCACAAAAAAAGCACTGAACTGTTGAAAAACTTGCTATTTTAGAGCTTTAGAAATCCACTCAATATGAAGTTGATTCCCCTCTCCCCCATTTTAAGTTCAGAAACAACTTGTGATCCTAGAACAACTCCATCAAGAGTTAACCTAAGGTTTTTATCATTCTGCTCTTGCCCTTTCATCATGTTTACATCTGCTTCTATCACAGCATCTTCGACGCACTTTGTCTTGCAAGAAATTCAACTTCAGTGAATGAAAAGCATAATTTGAGCTATAACAGAGATATATCTTCTATATTAAACAAAAGTACTGAACTACACTGCGCTGTTTAAATATTCCCCCCCTCCCGCATGAAACAGCAACAGAAGAGGCACACCACAAGGTCTGAGCTGATAGCACTTAAATGTTGTGGATTTCTGAATTCTATAGAAAAAATTCTGTATGTAGCTTTCATTTAGTAAGAATCATCACTTTCGTAATGCTGCTTCTAATAATAAACAGTTTGGACCAAACACTATATAAATTCCCCCGGGAAATGAGTAATCCTCAGTCTGCAGAACAGAAGCAACAGAACAGAGAATGGTGTGTAATTTCAGTGTTAGTTCTGTAAAGAAAACTCCGTCTTTACAACTTTGGGGTCATTCCTCTTTTTTCAGCTTTCATACCCTGTCCCAATTTACTTTTACCCAAACAACAGTATTTGGGTACTCCTGCCTCTACATGTTCTATGAAATCCTAAAAATCAACCAGTCAAATGACATCAAAAAGCCTTAATTTTAGCTCTGACGGAGGCAGGATATCTTTAGAAGACATTTGGAAAATTCCACTGTAGTGCAGGTCTCTCTCTTATACAGAGAAATAATTCACAAATAATACACACAAAAAAAAATTAAATGTATGTAATAATAGCTCCCTTTTATTTTTTATCATAAAATAGAAACTATGGTAAACAACAGGAATTATCATTGTTTGGGCAAGGAACATTCATCAGACCCTTTCCTAAAAATGAGGGAAAAAAATGTGCAGTTTTAATCATCTGGTCTTTAATGACGTAATTCAAATAACAGTAGTTTGATATTTTTGCCTCAGTAGGAAGACAGCATTTGTGTGTTTCGCCATTATCTCTTCTAAAGAGAAAAATCTACTTCTTATCCAGACGATATTTTTGCCTCAGTAGGAAGACAACTGAGAAAGAGAAAAATCTACTTCTTATCCAGATACACTACTCCCCTTTCGAAATGTACTTTTCTTAACGCTTAAGTAATGCATGAAGATTTTTACTGAATAGATTATTGTGCAGAAATGCAAGTACATACGTCTTGGTCAGCGATCCTTCAGAGACACTTCTACTTTTCATCTTGAATGACAGCAGAAAGAATAGCAGCAAGTTAGGAATCGCATCTTTGAACAGATCACTGTCATCTTAAATTAAGACGTCGCAACTGTTGCTATTCCAGTAACTGAGAAGGGTTAATTATGCTCATAATGAATTTTCCCTTTCAAAGGGGACAGAATAATTCAGAGCCTTCAATAGCACTTATCCAATTCACTTGAGTTCATAAGTTCTGAACTCCACAAATACTGCCATCTCCCATATTGGAAGGTCTGGTTTTAGTCGAACTTTGTGTTAATAAAAGCTAAAAAAGTCTGAGCATTTATAATTTGCTCCTTTAGCACACATCAGAAAAGTGAAATACTATTACAAATATTTGGGAGACAATGTTTTTTATATGCAGGCTTGTACGGGGAATAAGAAAATCAAGTTCACCGTGCTACTCCATTCTACTCATTTCAATCTAAAGTATCCTGTAATCAGAGGCATACACATGGTATTTCAGTTATCAGCCACTGATAAATATTTGCCCACAGTGGAAACTTTTAATACTTTGTGAAAATGTTTTAAGTATGAAATTATCCAAAGATTACAGCTTTGAAAATATTCAGTACTCACAAGGGAAAAAATATCATCTGCTGGGTACAGATGAAGACCCCCTTTTTTTTTCTTTCCTTTTCTTACTAACATGCCATATTACACGGAGTTTTTTCTCAACTTTGGACTTCATGCTTTCCTATCTTAGAGCCTGATAAAGCAAATGCAATGCTTTAGGGCATTGTGCAGTAACTGCTTACTTAGAACTGTGTAACACAGAGAACTTTTCACTGTGGCACTCAGAAAGCAGGACAGTAATAGGTACAACAACTAGGATACAAATAAAAGTCCTTTTAATCCTTCAAAAACATTAGACCTGGCTCTAAAAAATCCAATACTATATATGCCTTTTTATCTCCATGACTATAAATTTTATCGCCAGGCAGTAAAAAAATCTATTCAGCTTATATGAACAAATCAGTGAACTATGATTTGTTTCTCTAGTAATTACACACAACTTTCCTATAACTCATAAGCTAGTGATGGAATATTTAGTATCAGAATACAGATGCAGACTGAGTTAGTAACCTAGTTTAAAAAACTGAATGATGATAATAAAAGAACTATACATGCTAAAAGTCATGCAAAGTATAAGCAAAAAAAAAAAAAACACAAAGAAGTCAATAACAACTGGTTAAGAAAGATATCTGAAGATTTTTGAGAGTTAAGAATTGAAAATTCCAAAGTGATTTAATAAAATACCTTATTTTAAAAAATAACAGGAGTACAATGAAAGAAGGACAAGTTCTTCATATGTAAATATGAGGAAAAAGACTTTTGATTCATGAGCCAAGGGAATTCTTTCACATTTTGGTCACCAATTTTACAGCAAAATGAAGCAGCTGTCATACACACACAGATTCGCGCATATAAGTTTATGTATTTATAAACAAACAAAGTCTGATCCTCTTCACTGAAAGCTGAAAAAGAAGATGGTCCTACGAACCAACACATCTTTTTGTTGAAGAAAAAAGAACTGAACTTGATTTCATAGTGAGATCCAATACAAAACCTGGCACTTCACCATCAGTCACAAGACTTCTTGCTAAAAAGCATGCAAGCAGCAACATAAAAGGTATCCAAGTAAGGAATACCAGACTTTTTAAGAACCTCTTCTAAGTTGATGTGCTTACATCTGTTGTCAGATGTACCAAGCCTCTAATGAGAACTATTGATGGCTTTTCGCAAGGCAGTCAGAAGGTTCCCATCAAAGCACATTATGCACAACAGCTTCACAGCCAGGAATTCCTGATCTTTCCTATGAGATAAGTAACAAAATGGATCCTTCGTTACTGTTGAACCATCAAGTCCCAGTTGTGCAAACTGGTCTCCCGCAGATACATGTACCTAGAGTCTCATTGACCTTGATGTGTTTCTGCAATTGGATGAGCACCTTTGCCTAGAAAAAACTTCAAGCTGGTTGTTAGCCAAAAAGATAGCAAATGCACATTATCAAGTCCATGGAAAATCTGAAACCATTAAAAAATAGAAATTAAAAATCTAATTTATTTCCTCAGAAGGCCAAGGTCACTAAAAATGCTAAGAAAAGAAAGAAAGGGAAAAAAAAGAACATTTTATCAGGCATTACAATTGGAAACTACAAGATCAGCGACAACTACTATAAAAATAATTATGCCAGCTTCTTTTCTGATGTCTCTGAGGTTTTAAGATAAGCATAACTAAGAGTTTCTCTTGGCTATCTAGCAGCGAAAGTGAATCTGATGATAATCTTCCCGTGTTTTAGATGAGCACAGTTGCCTGCATATTATATTGATAACACTGTCGTGGCAGAAATGCAAACAACCTGTAATAGTGTCATTTATTTGGTTGATGTGCTTTGCTGATTCTAAAGTACTTGGGAATTTAAGAAAAAAAAAAAGAAGGGCTTCTGTTTTCAAAACCAACTTCAAAAATGTTGTTTTTGACGGTATCAAAGCAAACTGAACGATACTCTTGGAGTTTTGATTGCCAAAAAATATTTTTTAACTTTAATGTATTCATTACTTAGTACTTATTATTTAATTTTCTGATAATATCAAGCACATAAATCATAAAAGAGTAGATATAAAATGTTCAGAGTAAAACCAATGAAGACTACAAAACATGTAAAAAAATCTTCTGCTCTCCAGGCTGCTTGGTCAGTTCTAGCATGGTGAGTTTGCCTCGCCCCTGTAAGTTTGCCTTTTCTTTTTTTTCTTCAAATATACAACTGCATGCAAGGAAGTGATCTGAATTCTGGCTTTTGAAAATACATGTTCCCTTGATTACAGATATCATGGCAAAACATTCAATTTTACTACATTAAAGATTTGTTCTGTACAAATGCATAGTGCACTTTTAAATGCACCAATCTGTAAACTCAGGAAAGCAAACAATAAAATCTCTCGTTTAACAACAAACCGAAAACAAAAGTCCAAATACTGATACAATAAGCAATTAATGCATAAGTACTTTAAATTATCATTTACGTCATAGTCACAAAAACTATCAAATCCTCTTGGATTGAGAAAGGCCTAAAAAATACTACATTTGAAATGTATTTCAAAGATACTAATACTGAATAATCAGATCCAGATTTAAAACAATTTGAAAAGGATGTAAATTGAGCTTTTTTATTAATACCAAAATCTATCACTGATGCCTTCTATTAACTTCCATAAATTAAAAAATTAATTTATATCAGCTCAAAACAATAATATGTTCACAATCAAATTTCAGTAAGTCTGAGAGCAGCATTACTTATTCCCCAAACTATAACTAAGAAAGATGAATGTCTTCCCTATTTAAATCAGTCTTTAAATTATGCATCTGGCTAATCTTTCCAGCATATGAAATAGAATAATATTAAATTCACCATTATGTGCAATATACCTATCAGCTGCTTCCCACAATTAGTGTCATGGGCTAAATTTCTGAGGGTGCAGCCTGTCTCATCAGTAAGATTATCACTGAAGACACTGAAGAGACACTCAGGCTCACTATCGACCACTGAGGAGCATCACCCATACCAGCCTCCAGTTGGACTCTGCTGATTACTGCTGAGACTGGCAGGCCAGGCAGTGACTGGAGATGCAGCCTGGAGTCCACTTACCCAGCCTGTATGTCACTAATAGATATGGCTGGAGTGTCTGTAAGGGAACTGTGCTGAAGGGCTGTCTAAAGCTAAGGCAACAAATTTGCACTGCTCTCGCCTTGCTTGTAGAATCATAGAATGCTTAAGGTTCGAAGGGACCTCCAACCCCCCTGCACACGCAGGGTCACCTAGAGCACGTGGCACAGGACTGCATCCACCCGGTTTTGAAGATCTCCAGAGAAGGAGACTCCACAACCTCTCTGGGCAGCCTGTTCCAGCGCTCTGTCACCCTCACTGTTAAGTTCCTGTGGAACTTTTGGTGCTTCAGTTTCCGGCCGTTTTCTCTAGTTCTGTCGCTGGCCACCAGTGAAAAGTGAGGACAGTACCTCACTCCCTCCCTTGAGATACTTACAGACACTGATTAGATCCCCTCTCAGCCTTCTCTTCTCCAGGCTGAACAAGCCTAGCTCTCAGTCTTTCTCCATAGGGCAGATGTCCCAGGCCCCTGATCCTCCTTGCAGCCCTGTGCTGGACTCTCTCCAGCAGGTCCGCATCCCTCTTGCACTGTGGAGCCCAGAACTGGACACAATACTCCAGAGGGAGGAGGGTGCGGCCTCTTTCCAGTGGTGGCACCAACAGAACCAGTGGAAATGGCCACAAACTGAAACACCAAAAGTTGGGCAGGAACTTAAGGAAAAATGTATTAGCAGTGAGGGTGACGGAGCACAGGAACAGGCTGCCCAGAGTGGTTGTGGAGTCTCCATCTCTGGAGATCTCCAACGGTCGCTTGGATGCAGCGCTGTGCCGTGTGCTCTAGGTGACCCTGTGTGTGCAAGGGGTTGGACTAGATGATCCCTAGAGGTCCCTTCCAACCTTAAGCATCCTATGACTCAATAACTCTATGCAGCCTCACCAGGGCTGAGTAGAGGGGCAGGATCACCTCCCTTGACCTCACAGAGCAGACTTCTCATCTATAGACTGCAGTAAGACAGAGGGCACTAAGACTGGTCAAGCATGATGTGCTCCTGGCAAACCATGCTGGCTGTTCCCAGTCACCTTCTTGTCCTTTTCATCCAAAGATTTGGCTTTCAGAAAGATTTGCTTCATAATCTTCCTGCGGTTTCCCTGATACTTCTGGTCCTTCTTGAAGGCAGTTTGACATTTGCCTTTTAAAAGGACAAAAAGCAGCCCATAGGTTTCCATGGCCTTACGCTTTGTTCAAATAGCTTCAGGGACCTCTCAGTCAGCCTGAGTGCAGACTTCGTCACTCAACACCAATGACAATTAAGTGCTACAGGTTTCCTGGATCTTTAGTATCTAGGTCTCTCGCTGCATCATCAGCATGTCGTTTTCCTCAATGTACCTACTGTAAAAGGGAATAATTTTACTAAACAGGTATGGATCAGTAATGAACAAGGCTACACTTGTGATGTTATCAGGAAAGTATAAAAAGAAAATACAAAATGGAAAGCTTAAAACATCAGATGCTGTTCCTGTGTCCCTGTAACTGGAGAGACATACGAATGAAGTATTTGGGAATCTGGTAAGTTTTATAAAACTGTTTGTAAAGCTGAGTTGCTAGTACTTATCTCCTATTCAGCAATCATACCAGAAAAGCTGCTGTAAATGGGTTAAATAGAGAACAGAAGTTGTCAGTAAAGCAGCATAGCACTGCTATAGCCTAAAAGATTCTTGGTCAAACTGCTCAAGAGTGAAGTGCAGGCTAGAGCACATCAAGCATCTATCTGGGAAATATATCCCACTCATTCCCTGAGTTCTTCATTGTTTATTTCATTCCATGTGAGTGAGAAGTCTTGGCAGTGCTGTTTTTGTAAATCAGAGAAAATCTTTTCATTACTTTGATTCATGTTATTTCACCCTAAACCCACACAGTCTATCAAGCAGTATTTCTGTACCCTATATCTAAGCTACACATCCAAACAGGAAATTCAGAATAACTATTTTTCCAAGTGTAAGCAAGACAGTGGTGCATGAGAAATAACTGAATTTTAGAGGTGCTCGGTATTTGGGAGCTTTTCTTGATCTCATCTGTGAATAGGAATAGGCAAGGAACTGATCTTTAACAGAATGGATAATTACAATGATAGCTGACAGTAGTAACTGGGAAGACTACTTAAAGAAAACAGTTAAGTTCAAGAAAAAGAAGCAGCGTCTACAAAACATGCAAGGCGACATTTACATTCCACTTTGCAAGCTTATAGATAATTTTAGGATGATATGAGGCAAAGCTTTTAAAAATCTGGAGAAACGAGTAGCTAAAGTAGAATAATTATCTGACAGATGGAGATTGCCCAAGGCTGCCACTTGAACATATAAAAAGATGAGCCTGAGTTCATTTCTGAAATCCAACATTAGAAATTCCAAGAGCATCTTGAGTATTAGCTGTGGAAGGTACAACATTATGTTCAGCATATCAGAGTATAAATACTGCTTGATTTCAAAAGCTATACTTTGAAAATACTTTTTAAAAACTGAGGCATTACAAAACAATTTTAAATACCTTTATATAAGTAATATAGCACTGGCAGCATAGGAGATCTAAAGCATCTAGATAAAATGCCCATCCTTTTACAGGATTTCTCTCACAATGCCAATGGTGGCAGTTGACCATGCATATTCCACCACAGTAATTTTTGTGCTTTGCACCCGCTCCTGTTCTTCCTACATATAATATTCTCTCACAATCAGCTTGCACAGTCCTATCTTCAAATTTGATCAGATCTATTAAGACCTACTGTGGTAACAGTGCACTGTCTGAAGCTAACAGCTGAAACAATTACTCATTTTCTTTCATTTGCAGCTCTCACTCCACAAGAAGCAACCTAGAAGCGCATGCTTGCTTTAACAACAGCATAACCATAAACGCAGCTAATACATTCAAACCTGTGCTCCCTCCTGCTGCCATCCCATGGGACACCGCATCTTTGCACCTATTTCCAACATCTTGTCCTTATTTGTTCCATAACTGCTGTGGGACATTATCTGCAGTCTGCTTCCTAACTCCAATGCATTCAAAGTAAATGCAGCCCTCATCTTCACTATGATCTCTGGAGGCTATAGGAATAGGGGATTGCTATGTTTACAACCAGAGTACTACTTGTGAAGTTCCCATCTGTGATTGGCACCAGGTGCAAGAATAGGCTGGCTATGTTTGAGAATGGGGCATTCTGCAAACAGGTGAAAAGAAAAAGAATCTGAAATCCAAGCTGACTATTCCTCAACCAAATAAAAGGAGGAAGGGAAAAGAAGGAGCAATGAAACACAGGCTAAATAATTATTATGGTAGTTTTGCAGTTCTTAGCCTATTCAGTTAACTACTTTTCAATTAACTGTGGTTCACTTATTCACAGTTATGATAAAGAAAAAAAATACAGACTTGCTATATCAACATATAGTTGCTACTGGCTTCAAGTTGTGACCTTGTTTTTAAAAGAAACAAGCTTTTATTAGTAATCCATTAGAAGATGAGTAAAATTCCTCAATTACTTCCAGTATCTCAAAGTTCTATACAAAATAGATATTATTTTGTGATTTGAAGTGACATTGAATAACTGATGGTTTAATTCTTTGAACCAGTAAGATTCTCCATTCAGATCCTTCCAAAACAACAACAACCACCCCCCTGCCCCTTGCTTTTCCCTTGATTAATATATGTCTGACTCAGAAAAAAGACAGAGTTGCATAGGGGACTATAAATCTAACAGTTTATAAATTATTTCAGTTGATATTTGGGGCATTTAATGAAGGCTCGGAATTAGTTTTAACTTTTTTTTTTTTTTAAGGAATATTCTTACAGTCAGACATTTTGAGAAGAGACATCCCTACTGTTTAAAATGGTCTAAAATACAACTTTTTTAAAAAATACAAGTTTTGCAGGTAGCAATTAATGCCCTCTTTTTGAAGACTGTTTAACTAGTAGCTTATTTAACAATGCAGCTGATGAGTTTGTCATTCCTAAAGTTTTCCTTTCCATGAAAATCATAATAATTTAGGAAAAATACAGGTTATTGTCATAGAGCAGAGTGTGCCTTCATATGGCTGATGTGAGACAATCACTTTAAGAAACCTGAAATGATACAGCAGTCTTGGAAGGTGGTGCTACCCTTTTAAAGCCCAGGGAATGTGAGGGCCTTTCCAGTTCAGCATTTGCATTTCACCAGCAAAAATACACAAATACTCCTTCACTTGGCTGATTTAATGGTTATTTATAAAAGTAAATATACTAACACGACCAGAACAGATTGAATGAGCATAAACTGAAATTGTTGCAAACACAAATAAGAAGACTTTACCTAAATCCATGAAGTTTGGCAGGGCTGGACTACAGGAATACACAGGTTACACCGGCTCAGCTGAAAAGGTGCGACTCACTAAAATGCAGTAACGCAGTTTTGTTCAAGCTTGTGCACTGAACTGCATTGTCGGGATTAGGTCACCTGGGTTACAGAAATCCTCCCTTTCTTTGTGTTAGAAAAATATTTTTCCCTTTATTTTCTCCTTTTGTTCGTCATTTTTATAAATAAACTTTTAAAATAAATGTACTTTACAGATTGTAAGTCGGATCTTCCTTTTCAATTCAGTGGCAAAACTGCCTACGATTTCAACAGTGAAAGAAATGATAAAAACACCTGGTCATTCATCCATATGATTTCAACAGTGAAAGAAATGAACTTTAGATAAAAACACCTGGTCATTCATCCATAAGTGAATTACAGCCACATCTGGGGTGAAACATAGCAGCTACTTCGCAGTTAACATTATTATTAGAGGCTGATCTATGGACAGAAATGCACAACCGAAAGCATGGAGAAATGGCAGGTAGGTGGAAAATAACCATACCGACTAAAACCACCACACTCCCTAGAAATAATTCCCTTATTCATATGAAATCTGCACAAGACTGTTCACAGTTTTTTCAGGCGCTCCATTATATATGTCATCCAAAAGCCAAGTCCAATAACTGATAATGTTAATGCTAAGGTACTGAATAGATAATGCTCCTGTATGATTTGTTCCCTATTTAACTGAACAGAGAACTATAGATACAAGTGTTGCAAGCATGGAGTTTGGGGGATTTTGCTTTTTGTGCAGGTGAGCTTTATGGGTTTTTTTTTTTTTTCCCCAAACATGGGTTCAACCTGTATTACCATGGGCTACACTGTGAAGTGTGTGTGATCATATCATACACACACACACACACACACACACAAGCACAATCACCGGTATCTGCCTGCATTTCAAGGTTTAAAGACGAGGCTGTGAATCAGAACACAGGACCTGGAAATTCCACATTCTCAACATTTCAAGCTCTCAGATCTTTGAGATCAATACTTCCGCTTTGGCTCATTTGTAAGACATCAGACACATACATTCTGTTTCATAAATAATATTGTCTAATTGTGCCAAAGAAACACATGAATTTTATAATAGTACATTAAACACATGTGGATTACTCTGCTGTCAAGCATATGCTAAATTTCTTTCAGGAATACCAAAAAAAAAAAAAATCACCTAGAAGGTCAAAACCAATACTGGTGTGATCTTTTCTTCAGAAACTGCAATGGGGTTGGGGAGAGGAAGCCTAGTGTTGTCACATTAGAATTGCCAGCAGCGAGACATTCAGCTCATCAGGACATTTTTTGTTATACCAGAAATCAACCTAACAAGTTTTCATCACAACCGTTTTATTATGGCAGCACGTGGAACTCTGGAACCGCCTTTTTCAAGTCCAAGATAAATATGATTCTGCAGAAAATACAGCCAACTATTTCAAAAAAGTGTAATTCTGATGTTTTATTAAACAAGTTCATCAACTTAAGATTTTCCAAGCGATAAATGGGATCCTCAAATTAACAATCGAAGCAGTTAATCCTCTAGTATTTTTCCTTTGTTTGTGGCTAACTGAGCAGAAGCTACTGTTTCACAGGTCACTACTCAACATAAATGCCTCACTCTCAACAAAGGCAAATTATGTTTTCTTCCCAGTACTTCATTTGCTTCTCTTTTTATTGGCTTTACTACTAGCAGTCAACTGGCACATGAGATGAAATAAAATGAATTTGGAAGAACTGTACTTTAGTAATCAAATGTCAAATTTCTATACTTTCTTTTCTCCCTCAGGGATATATGCATTAAAGCACTTAAGTAAACCTCTAGACTAATCCACAAAATTATTTCCACAATAGGAGCAATGCACTTATTTTTACACAGTCAGAATATGATAGAATACTTTTGTGTGACAGATAGAGTTTCCAATTCCATATGGAAACAATCATTCTTTAACAACTTGCTACTAGCAGCTTTCAATACAGCTTTTTAGAAACACTTTTTGCTGGCTAATGTTTTACAGTGCTTAAATATTCTGATGAAATAATCCATAATCTAATACACTAAATGTAGTAACACCAACCTTTGTCTTTTTTGAAATCAGTGTTAACTAATCAAATAAATAATTCTTTTCTATGAAATGAAAAAAATACCTTTTTGCTTCTAAATTACAGACTCTCTACATTTATAAGCTTCAGAAGTCATAAGAACCCCATACTAAAAATAGCTTTTTTTGTCCAATAATTTTCTTACTAGTCTTATGACTAGTAAAAAAGCTATGCAAATAGAAAATATTTGTAAATATACACATCTGATTCTTTGACGTCTTTGAAGTTCTTGAAACTTAAAATGTTTCTATATATTCTCTAGAATAGATGTGTTTTTGAAGAGTAGTTAATTTTCAGTTTTCATACACAAAAATGAAATGGTCCTAAGTTAGTAGCAGAATACATTTTCTTAAATAACCCCCACGTCCTCAGGTTACCATATATTCACCAAGTATGTTCATCAATATAACGTACAAGTGTCTAAAAGTTAGATGTGGTATTACTAGCGCTATAAGGAAGTAATATATGAATTAACTGTTTAGTCATGTTCAGTTGCCTGTAGCATCAAGAAAAGCTAAATATCACTATTTCAAACTGTCAGCTGAAATGAGTGCCAGATGTTAAAATATTAAGCAGTCTAAAATCAATTAGCTTCATTTTAACAAAATCTTTTACAAGACAAAGCTTAATCTAGTGACTCAATCTTTCTTTACATGGTCCCATCATACATGAAATGCGCCCCTGTTTATTATAGGCAGTGACTGGACTAGGCAAACAGAACATAAAAATGTTGTAGTCTAAAAACTTAAATGTTTTATGGCATTTAAAAACTTTCTTTTTTAGTAAAGATCTTCATGGTATTACAGGCAATGCTAATGAATAGCGATCAAATAAAATATACCTATTTAGATTTTTGTTTTTCTTTAAAAAGCACGTGCCATTTCTCATTGTACACAATTCCAAAGAGGAATAAAGCTTACATTGCTACTACTTTGTGTAAAAGCAATAGAAAACAGGCATTTGACCTAACAGTTTATGCTAATACAGACTGCATCATATCTAAAAGTATAAGGAGTAATTGTGCAATTCAACGAGACTGTTTATTTTATGTAATTTTATTTATAAATGAGTGGATTCACATCACAAAGATCAGTCATTCTTTTCATGGCAGCACTGATTACAACAGTTGCCTATATTTTCAACAGACTAATTCTACAGCATATGAAGAGACTTAGCCCCAGAAAATGTCAAAAAATACCAGAAAAGAGACTGACTGCTAAGGAAGACTCATGCAAGTGTTTTGTATTTAAAATGGGAAGAAATTACATACCCTTCTCCACCAATTCTTGTTATCTTTAGACGAAAATCAACAGAGTTCAGGCTGGGTGGCTTCCATTTCAAGATATCATCACATCGACCAGGCTTGTATTTCTAAAGCAAATTAAAAATGCAGTTTAATTACGCTTATTGTTTTTTTAACTGGGTTTTAATGTTACAATTCAGCATTTTGCAACTTTATTTGTTGTCTCTAATGAATTACAATACTTAAACTAGAACACTGAACTCCATTACTACAAAGGTGTTTGTGCTTCAGCAGCTTATTTGCTTTTATATCTCCTTGGCGCTGTAGCCAAGGCACTGCATATAATAAGGAACAGAAAACAGAAAAACAAAGAGCAGCATTCTTTGTTAGACCTACCTGACCAATGGAGTATTTCAAAAAAGAAAATAACCACAGCAATAAAAATGCTGATGAGATGTACATAAAGACAGGTTTCGGATAACCTCAACATTTCAAACAATTTGTAAACACTGTTTCTATTATTCACAGAGTTAGCTGACACAAAAAGCCAGCAGCCGCTATAGTGCCAATCATTAAATAGGCCAATAGAAATGTGTTTTTTCTCTCTCAAAGAAATTTAAGTTATGTAAACATTAAAGAACATCATAACATATTCTAACATAATTAAGGAAACATTTATTGCTTTAGATAAAGGGTGCACACTTGACTAAACCAAAAGATGCCATACTCGGCATAAAAAGAGCAGTTTTCTCTTAAATGAGTGCTTTGGCATATCAAAATCTCTTATCATCAGCTTTATTAAGCCTATGATGAACAAAATGGCAGCTAAGAGAGCCAGGCCAATACCAGAATATACCCTTTCCTACCAGAATATCTGCACAGAAGAATAAATCAGAATGAGTAAGAAGAGGTAAAAGTAAAATGATCTTATGTGAAGATGTACAGAATGAGAATTTTTAGCTGTATTTTTTATTATTAGAAATTTACGTAAGTTTACTTGAAAAAACAAGAGTGCTCAGTGTCTTTTGAAAACACAGTGACCATCAGCCTCACACCAGCACCTACATTGCGTTAAATACCTGTAAAATTTAAAAACTAGTGATGATACGTGTAACATTTCCAAATCTAAAAAGACAAAAGACACATTTCCAAATCTAAAAAGACAAAAGAAAATGATAAGGTGTGACTTTTGCTAGACAATTATCAAAAATAACCTTCACAAACTAAATCAGCTCCAAGCCTCCAAACCTCTTTAGTAAACTTTATTTAGTAAGCACATGTCTAAAATAACCTACTAAAAGCTCCATCTAGTAAGGGAACATGGCTGGCTACAGCATGTCTTATTTCTTGACCATGGGCCTGCATTGTTTAAAAGAAAAGGCTGGAGCCTGCTCTGGTTTCCACTCTGGGCATTATAAGCACTCCCAAAATTCAGTGTTAAACCTGTTTTACTATTCTAACCATGCACAACTCCGAACGAAATTTCTCCATAATCTTCAACATCTGAATAAAATTTAAATTATTTATCCTTGTCTTCAGTACAGCATACAGAGGCTGCTTCTGACACCTCTTATCTACGCCTGCTTCCCTTCTACTTCTTTCATTTTCTTCTTTCCCTTATCAAATAGCTGCAACTTGTCTCTCAGAAAGCAACTTTCTCCAGCAGTCCTGCACATAAAACTTTTGCCTTTTTACACTTGAATCAGAAAACTAGTTAGATACAGTGTGATAGTCATAGTAAATACGCTTTTTCCTGTCTTCTCTTCCCATCCAATTTCCCACTGGCCTGGCCCTACTGCAACATCAACAGTTATTTGAGCAAGGCTACCTGTCTGCATACCCTTTCAAAAGGGGATTTAGAAAGATATTCACTAAGTAATTAACAACAACAACAAAAATACATTTCTGAAATCAGCTAGAGTTATTCTTTTAGTTGCTACTACCCTGGTATCCTCAGCAATCCTCCAACCAATTTCTCTGGGTCTTCATTCACAGGAAGTATTTTAAAATCTAAAAGACTTTAGGTTTAAATTTCATTACTGAAACAGTTCATTCTGCCCTTTAGGTTTTCACCTCCATTACCAATCTAAAAATTCTCTATGCTAAATATACTAATTGATCTTAAATAGAAAAGTCAGAGTATACGAAGTATAATACTCAGTAAAGCATCTAATCTCTCCAGATTATCCACTTTTATTGTAACTACACACAATTTCATATACAGGTTCTACATTTAAATATACTGTTAAGTATTTCTATTTCACTTTAGAGAAAGTATTCTACAATATATTCAGATGTGCACATTGGCTATGACTAAGGTGAATGGCAGTGAAATTCCTCTTTCAGGATTTTCTGCAATTTTTTTTTACTTCTAAATGTTATTTACATAATATGGGATTAAATTATACCCTTTATTACTGAAATACATTACAGGAACTTTAGAACACAATACAATGCATGCAATTGCTCTCTCACCTGCAGTTTCTATTTTGGCCAAAGACTACTACTACTGCAAGGTAGCTACTACTTAGTTCATAGAAGAGCTGTGGGAAATTCTTCAGTTTGTGATTAATTTCTCCACAGACGATGACAATTTAATTCAGGAATTCATGGAACTGGACATACAGCTGAATAGCAGAATAATATCAGAATTTGTTGGAATAGTCATGGCTTTTGTTGCATGACATAGAAGACTTAACAGCTCTTCTGTTAGTACCACATCCAGCAGCACCCCTCTCCTCATTGACTCATCTACCATCTGCATCAAGAAGTTATCTGCCATGTTCTGCAGGGGCCTTCCAGGCTGCTTGTTCCTACCTGTGTGGTCATCCCAGCAGACACCAGATCCTCCATACCTCCACTGAGATCCTCAGGGCCTGTGACTGTGAGGCTTCTTGCAGCTGCCTGTAGAAGCCTCATGTGCTCCCCCTCTTGCTGATCAGGTGGCCTGCAGTGAACACCCACCAGCGACCCCTCTGTTGGCCTGCCCTTTGATCCTCACTCACAAGACTTCTGGCTCATGCTTCATCCTCCCCTAGGCAGAGTGCTCCATACATTTCAGCTGCCCTCTCACATAAAAAGCAACTTTGCCACCTTGCCTTCCTGGCCAGTCCTTCCTAAAAAGCCTAAAGGCCACGTTCTAGTCAGGAGAGCTGTCTCACCACATCTCAGTAATTGCAATGGCTCTGCAACTGCACACACATCTCCAATTCCCCTTGTTTATTCCCCATGCTGCATGGCTTTACAAAGATGTAGGCTCCCAACGTCCCTCTCTTTCTAGCTTGGACAGCTGTAACTCGACCACGTGAGCCTTCAGCAGCTACTGCTTCTATGTCTGGAAGGAATTTCAACTCGGAGGCCATCATTCTACATATATATTTTTTTCTGTACACTCATTACTCTACATTTACCTACACTGATTTTCACCTGCTGCTTTATTTTCCTGTTTTGAGTTTTTCCTCATATTCAGAGGACCTTCCTATGTTTCAGTTTGTGGCTGTTGCCTCTTGTCCTATCACTGAACACCACTGAAGAAGCTTGTCCCCATCCTCTTGATGCCCTCCCTTACGATATTTGTACACACTGGTAAGATCCCTTCTCAGTCTTCTCTTCTCCAGGCTCAACAGGCCCAACTCTCACTTCCTGTATGAGAGAAGCTTCACACCCCAAATCACCTTGGTAGCCCTACGCTGGACTCTCTTCCATAGTTCTGTCTCTCTCTTGCACTGGGGACAGTCTTAGCGTAAAACTAACTTTGAACCAGAAAAAAAGTAAAAGGAATATTCCCAACATTACTAACAGAAGAAATGTTATACATACCTGTAATTGCATTGTTGGATGCATAGTTTTGGTAAAGGCCTAAATAAGCAATCAGACTTTAAAGCTCTCATCAAGAGCAAGTTGTACAATCTATATACTTCTACTGGCATCACAAAAGAGAGAATATCACAGAAATCTCGATTAAAATGAAAATTCAACCTAATAAAAGCCCTGCAATCCCTGAGGATTCACTTTTATAAAGGGCAAGTCTATATGTACTATACAGCAGCAACAGATTCTTGAATGTGAATGTTAAAACTACTAGATCAAGTATTCTTCAAGTGTTAGCTGGAACCAAACAAGAATTCTGCTTCTTAAGTATGCAAAAACTTTGCCTTAGATGAATCATTGCACACAAGCCTGTTCTACACGAATCTCCAAAACAAAATGTGAAGCAATCTGTCTGGGATCAAACTACTCCCCAGAATTTTAAATATAGCACTCATAGCAATGATATCCTAGATATCTCTTTCTCCTTAAATATTCATGTACATGCCTGTTAAAAACATCAGGTCACACAACATCTGAAATACAAAGTTTATGTTTCTGTCTGAAAATTTCAACCAAAAAAAGAATCATAGAATCATCATGGTTGGAAAAGACCTTCAAGATCATCAAATCCCACTGCAAACTCATCACCATCCTGCCTGTTAAACCACATCCCAAAGTGCCTGATCTACACGTTTCCTGAACACTGCCAGGGATGATGATTCCACTACTTCCCTGGGCAGCCTGCTCCAAGGCTTCACCAGTCTTTCCATGAAGTTTTTTCCCCCAATATCCAACTTGAACCTCCCAGCACAACTTGAGGCCATTTCCTCTTGTCCTACCGGTAATTATCTTGGGAGACTGACCCCTACCTCACTGCAACCTCCTTTCAGGTAGTTGTAGAGAGCAGTAAGGTCTCCCCCAAGCCTCCTACTCTCCAGACTAGATAACCACAGCTCCTCACAAGGTCTGTGCTCCAGATCCTTTACCAGATTCATTTAGGGACAAGAGAAGAAGCCTGGAGAGAGGAAGACTCACCCTGGATAGAGGAAGAGTGGGTCAGAGAGCACCTAAGGAAACTCGATACCTACAAATCCATGGGCCCTGATGGGATGTACCCCAGAGTGCTGCGGGAGCTGGCAGATGTCATAGCAAAGCTGCTGTCCATCATCTTTGAAAGATCCTGGAGAACGGGGGAGGTGCTGGAGGACTGGAAGAAGGCCAATGTCACGCCAGTCTTCAAAAAAGTCAAGAAGGAGGACCCAGGCAACTACAGGCCAGTGAGCCTCACCTCCGTCCCTGGAAAAGTGATGAAACGGCTCATACTGGCTGTTGCCTCCAGGCATGTGGAGGACAAGGTGCTAAAGAGTAGTCAGCATGGATTCACCAAGGGGAAATCTTGCTTGACTAACCTGATAGCCTTCTATGATGCAATGACCGGCTGGATAGACGAGGGGAGAGCGGTGGATGTCGTCTAGCTCGACTTCACCAAGGCTTTTGACACCGTCCCTCACAACATCCTCCTGGGCAAGCTCCGGAAGTGTGGGATAGATGAGTGCACAGTGAGGTGGATTAGGAACTGGCTGGATGGCAGAGCTCAGAGGGTGGTGATCAGCGGTGCAGAGTCTAGTTGGAGGCCTGTAGCTAGC
>NW_010576778.1:0-22135 GCF_000705375.1 Tinamus guttatus
GGGGGAAGCGAAGCTTTTCCACAGTACGTGGGCTATGGGAGACCTGCCTTGGCGTCAGCCCATGCAGTCTGAGCGCGGTTACGCAGGAAACCTCGAGCAGAAGAGGACAGGTCCCTGATGAGAGGCAGCAATTTGCTGGCCCCCTTGTACATTACTGTTTTATTGTCTCTACTTGTGGCTTAATAAACGTGGTAGGAGAACAAGCCACAGAAGTGTGAATTGGAGCGAGGCTCAGCTGTAAGCCGAGGTCATGGACTCTCCTATCAAATCGTGTCACCATCATTAATAACTGAACAGCTGGCCCTTACACCCAGCAGCTTTCCTCTGTCCTTCCCCTCATTTCCTAAAACCTGCCAGTTTTGCTCTGGGACCTGCAAACTCGCCAGGGCCTGGGTGGTTTATTGAGATAGAGGGACTGCAGTGCTCTTCCTCACAGCCCATTGCTTTAATGGGCAGGGTTCTTTTTTGTTCAAAGAGCTGGTTTGGTCTCTTTTGGAGAGTGACTTTTCAGATCTGGTGGGCTGGCTGTCACTATGGGTGGGGAGGCCTGGTCTGGCCCCCCATCCTCCCCCAAAAGCTCTCTGGGGCTGCTAGAAGTGGAGAGCGCCGTGTTTTAATTTTCTGTTGTCTTGCCAAGTTCGAATGGGATTAAATGCTCTCAAGGTCTCTGGACTATCACTTTACCCAAAACATCCATCCCAAGCATTCAGAGAGGCCCAGAGACTCTGCATAGCTATTTATTTTAAATGCCTGATTAAAATTTCATGAAAACAGGAAGTCAGGGGAAAAGAATAGATTGCAAGAACGATTAAATCCAGGGCTTTGTCATTTTTAGCTCAACAACACACAGCAATGAAAAAAAACCCCTCAGCACGTTCAATTGTAAGTAAGGGATATTTTCACAATCGGACTGAGGCCAGTAATAGCATATTTTGTCATTGGCTGGGGGGTTCACAAACTAAGAATGAAGCCTATTTTTCTTTTTCTTAACTTATTATACAGTTTTGATTGTGTTTAGAAATTGTCACCTTATGGTAACCTAAAGCCGCTGTACTTAATGTTTGCAGGGCTTAAGACTTTTTTTTTTTTTTTTTGATACACTATTGTTTTTTCTATCTCAGCAGTAATAAATATTGTAATACCACATCCTGAACCCACTGCTCCTCTCCTGCTATCTTTCTGGCTTTTTAATTCTTAAGCATATCTAATTATCAGAATAAATGGAGGGTAGGAACAAAAGACTGATTTTTCTGAATATCTATCAAATGTAAAGGATCTTCACGGTTTGTCTCTCTTCTAAAGAGCATTTTTCTTGTGCTGGATCTCCTACTATTACAAGGAAAAATCCTCTTCCCTGAAAATACAGAACAGAAGCAGTGTTTAGCCAGGCTTTATCCTGGAAAGATTTGCTTTGAAGCACAGACCATTGAGACCTTCTTGCTTTGGCTCTGGGTAGCAGGACCTCTGCTAAATGCCCCTCAGCCAGTGTCTGTCACTGACAGCACCTTCCCTGCCTTGTCACCCAGAGGCCGGGGGGTGTTTAGGAGACGGCGGGGTCAGGATCGGGATCTGTCCCGCAGCATCGGTCCCACCAAGGGCAGGTGGACGTTGAAGTTCTTCACGAGCCCCTTGCTGCAGGGGTGGCGCGTGGTGGTGTCGGAGCTCGGATGCCTCTTGGCTCTGGGTAGGGAGGAGTTACAGTGACTTAATGACAAAATAAGTTTCATTTGCCAGTGTTAAATAAATCCTGTTGGTACGTATGTCCCTGGGAGTCCACAGCTTGGTGTGCCTTATAAAGTGCCTGACACCACGTCCCTCCTCGCTTCTGTGTCACCCCATGGGGTCTTCCTGGTGCAGGTGCCCTTTAGCCACAGGGTAAAAGACAAAAAATAATACTATATGCTGGAACAAATGAGCCTAAAACCTTGAAGCCTTCATTTGTGAATCGTTTCTCCTGCCAGCTGTGCTTCTGTGGCTTGTGAATTCTTCCGATTTTTCAGGTGTAAAAATGTTAATGAAATTTGATAGGAATTATTACTAGTGTTGGTTAATTGGCTGTCTAAGTGTAACATGCAGTAAGACTTTCTCCCACAAATAACTTTTTCCCTTGTTAGATGAGCCCCTGGCCAGCTGGACATGGGGTGTCCTGAGATGGGAGGCTTTTAAGTTACAGTCTCGTGGCTCTAGCAGTTTGTGAGGCTTAGGCTAATTTATCGCATCAGGAGGAGGAAGAAAATTGGCCGCTGCAGCATGTCCCTTACGGGGAAGAGCGCCACGATGATTCCTGGGAGGCTTCCGCAAAGCCCTGCGCGGGCCGAGTGTGCCAGCGTGTCCCAGGTGGCACCGCCAAGGACATCGCTGCAAACGCCGGGAGGCGGAGGGCCCTTGTCCCACGAGCTGTGAGGGAGGGCAGCAAATGCCAATTCTGGATAAAACTGCGGGGAGAAGGACTCGAGCAGGCGCTCGATGCTGCTGTCGCGCTGGAGCCAACTGCGCAGCGCTGCAGGAACGTGGGTAGGTTTTAGTGTCCTTCGGTGGACAAAAGCTTGTGTTTATGTAAAAGATATTTATACCCAACAAGTAATATTAAAAAAAAATACACCTTCTGAGCGTAGAATGCTTTGTAATCCCTAGGAGAGGAGTTATTTTCCCTAGTTATTTCCCAAACACACTCCTCAGCCCTCCTTCGGAGCTGGCCCTGGGCTGTCGCAGGACCTGCAGGTATTTGGGGCGATTTGCGTTTGAAGCTGCTGGGATGGTTCCCAAGCCGTCCCTTGGTGTCCCTTCCCTCTGGCTGGTGCCACCTGTCCCCTGCCGTCCCTTGGTGTCCCTTCCCTTGCAGGCTCTGTCCTCCCCTCCTCGCTCCCCAGCGGCTCCTCGGCAGCGCGTGCGGGTTAACAGAAAGTGTGAGGTTTTGATAACCTGCAGCAAATGTTTCCCGTCTCCCAGAAGAGCGCCGCGCTGAGAAATGATTTGCAGGCGGCAGAAATGGGATCTGGTTTCACTTTTGGTGCAGCGACGACAGGGTCCGGCTGCGAGCTCCTCGTCAGCAGGGATGCTCGCGGGCAGACGCCGCGTTGCGCCCCGGCCGCTGCTTTTATCAGCACCGACCCCGATCCCAAACCTTGGGGGACACCACAACCACTTCCCTAGGGGGCTGCATGGAGTGTCTTTTGTGTCAGCTGAACGTTTAGGCTGGGCTTCAGAAATAAAGGGAGCATAAAGGCAGGAAGGAAATGAATTTTGCAATAAATAAGTTGTACTTTTATTGGCTATAATGATCTGGGACAGCTGATGGAGGTTAGCACTCAGGTTATGTGACTGTTTTAAAAGTGCAAAGAATCCTTTATAGGTTCAGCTCAGTTTGCACTCCCTGAATTAGGATACTGTGGAGCAGACTGTTGGAACTGTGATTTACATGGCCGGAGGATTTTGCTCCCTATGATTAAACGCACCAGGGCTCCCTTTGGTTCCCGTTAGGAGTACTTTATAATTAAAACGGTTGGGGTAGTTTATTTCAAAAAGAATTAAAATATCAGGCAAAAAGCATGTTATTGAGTGCTGTGCAAAGTATAATGCAGCTAAACATCTTTAAACTGGCAGCTTTTTAGAAGTGGAAATAAATGTTAAAATTGCAAGTCAGAAAAATATGCAGTATATCTTCCCCCCGTCCCGCCCCAGCAAGGAAAGGAAACCATGGAGTTTTGTTGGCTTGCTCTTCCTTTTGCAAAGGATTTAGTGTTGTGCTTTTACCTAGCTGCATGATATACTGCAGGGAAATGCACAGAAATTTGGGATTACATATGAGTTGTAACATATAGTAAATTTTATGTTACAAAATTTAGAGTGTGCCAAATGGCTAGCTACATGGACAAAAGAGTAGCGAGAATAGGTTAGAGAATTATTAGCCTCTAATAATAGATGACATGGTGTATATCAAGTAATGACTACTTACTATCCTGCATTTATCTGTTACACGATGTCCTTTTTAATTACCTACCCTGCCACCATCAAGGCCAGCAGCTGGTATGAGAAACACTGCAAAGTTGCTGTTTTTATTTGCTCATTTAAATGGAAATATACCTCCAATCTCTGCCCTTAATATTTGTTAGATATGTTTTTTGGTTAGTTTCTGCTGGGAAGAGAGCATTTATTTTTAGACAGTCTAACTGAAATCATCTTATGGCCACTTCAGACCAGCGTGTGGCAGAACTGCCCGTTTGCCCCTGTGCTGGATCTTGTCCTTAGCCTCTAATTCCTCCTGCTGCGTGTCTAGGTGCATAGCAGATAAAAATAGACTTAGATGAGTCTATTGCATTTAATTCTATTCATAATGAGCATTCACCATCCTTAATTCAATAGTACAGTACAGGGGGACACAGGTTTTTAACCTCATTTCCTAAGGAAATGAGGCAGATATGACTGCACCACCCGTCCACCTATTTGCAGTCTTCTTCTGCCAACTTGCCAGCTGCCTCTGAGTGAATTTGAAGGAGGAGAGACATTGTGGATGTCACCAAGCCCTCGAGTTTTGTGGCAGTATAAGGAAGAAAAACCTCCCCATAGCGTCTGTGCCAGGGACACCTGTACTCAGTGGGGCACAGGGGGACCTGTGAGCCAAGAGCCTCTATGAACCAACTTGTTTGAGAAGTAAGAGCAGAATGAGGCCCGAACTCACTGTTCTGGATCACGGTGAAGTCCAGCTGCCTCTTCACTACTGTTCAGTTGAATCAGCTGTTTTGCTTTTGCCAAAGCCCCAGATTTTCCCGTTGTGCCCCACAAAAGCGTCTCCCCTCCCTGCCTTCCTCCTCCCGGCCTCTCCCACGCCCAGCGCTCTTCGAGCTGGCAGTGCATTAATAAAAAAAAGTGCAAGTTTTATGGGACAAAGTAAATAAGGCAATTCATATATCATTCCTAAGACACGCAGAAATGAGGCAGAGAAAAATAACCACCCGATATTTCATGTGAGGATATTTCCATGAGTCAGCTCGTTTTCAGGTTTCTGGGCTTCCAGCTGCAAGCTCTGCTGCGTTGGCTTATCTGCTGCTGGAGGCCTGGCATGTGCCAGAAGTAGCTTATAATTGGCTGTGTTTCCCCTTTGTAAGTGGTAATAACGGAGCCCTTATCAGCGGAGAATGGCGAAAAATTTGGATGTCTCTAATTTCATCCCCAGGGGTAATTTCTTCAGGGTTGGCGTTACGTGAACGGGGCTCCGAGCCCCTCGCTCTGCTTGCGGAGCGTTTGTGGAGGTGGGACGTGCGGATCCTTGAAACGCTGCTGAAAGGGGGCTCCTGGAGCAGGATTCATCCCGGTGCCTGCTGGCAGGGGCTGCCAAACCCTTCGGCTGTGGCAGGGGGCAGCGGGGCTGAGAGGGGCCGTGGTTTCTGGAGGCAGCTCTGATATCTCTCGCAGGGCAGCAAGGCGAGGCGGTCTCCAAGTATTTTAATTCATCTGAGGCTTTCAATGAACTCACTTCAGCCCTCTGCGCTCCTGAGATTGCTTCCTGTGGATTTTAAAATGACTAAATTTAACTGAGGGGGGGAAAAAATAACTCATTCAAAATGATTTGTGAAGACAACTATGTGAGCCTTATGGAAAAAGAATTTTAAATTTGCACGTGGTAGAAGAATTTGGTTGATCTAGGCACAGGAATGATGCCACATGATTTATTTGACCAGTTGCAACTTGGATTTTTGAATAAATTCTGTCAAGCTGTTAAAAAAATCAAACAAAAATACATTACTTGAGACATTTAAATCACAGATATGTTTGATGAAAACTGCAGTCTGCTCACGGATATTCCATGAACAGAGAAGATTTCACATGTGCTTAATATATTCTTTTTTGGGGAATTAATTGTCTACCAGTCCTCTGTAGCATGGGGGATGGAGGAGAGGAATGAGAGCTCTTTGCAGCTCTTAGTGGGAATTAGTGGCAGGACTATATTATAACAATCATAATTAAGCTTTGTACTTGAACAGTGCTTTTCCTTTGGGAATGTCAAAGCGCTCTGTCAAATTTGCGGTGAAATCCCTGGAAAACAAGTGATTTCCCTGCAGTTCTGCAAAGGTTCAGCGGCAGAGCCGAGCACGCTCTCCTGACACCCTGGTGCTGGCTCCAGCCTGGAGAAGGAGCTCGTTTATTCCTCCTGCACACGGAGAAGGTGGGATGCGGGTGCGGGAATGCCAGGCAGGGATGGGGAGCGCGCAATAGACAGCCCCTTCCATGGCAGCCTGTGCTTAAACCGGCCTGGAATAACAGTGGGAAAATGCACTTAGTCATTCTGCCACCTTCGGAAAGTCGTAACTCAGCCAGGCCTCAGTTTACCTGCCCCTAAAATAAAATAAAATTGTCACGATGGTACCCGTAAAGGACTCTCAGAGGCTTTTTATTTTAATGCAATAGTAACCAGCAACTGGGAAATTTTGTGTAGGTATGTGATGTGTTTGCCATTATTTGAAGCTTTTAATCAAGTCTGGAGTGCTTACCAGAAAAATAGGGTTTGCTTTATTTCAAATTTTAGACTTCGTGCAAGCAAGGAAGCCTAGGCTTTGCCTAGATGAGTGTATCGGTGTGCTCTGTTTAAAATCCATGGAGCTAAAAGCTGTGTGATCCAGTGTTCTTGGAGAGGCCGTCCCTATGGGCTCAATGCAGTGAATTAGCCTCCTCCAGTAAGCTGACCTGAACTCTGCTTGGAAGACTAGGAATATATTGAATTATCTTGCCTGGGCCCTAACCTCTCCTCACGCATTTGTTGGGTCTGAACAGAGCCTGGGCGGCTTCGTTGGGCTCTCGAGGCCGGCGCGGTCGCGGAGCAGCCTTGGAGCGGGCGCTGGGATTCCCGGGACACGGAGCGAGGGTGTCCCGCCGAGCGGGGCCAGCTGGCAGCCCTGCGCAATGCGCACCATTCCCGGGAGCTCACAGGCACGGGTACGAGCGGAGCGGGGATGGCAGGAATGACGTTCCCGTGCTAATTATAGCGCCTTCCCATCTGCAGATTTGGGGTTATGTCACCGGCTGCAGCCCGCTTGTTTCGAGTGGGGACGCGCCGCGGCGGGCTGAAGCTCCGCGCGAACGGCTCTAGGCCTGGAGCAATGGCCCATTTACCTGTTTAAGGGGGGCAAAACTTCACCCACTCTTTCAAGTGGTAGTAGTGGGAAACCCAAGAGTGCTTTGGCTGAGGCACTTCTGGGGTAACTCAGTGGTCTGTGTTCGAAAAGCACTTGGGTGTGAGTGAAACCCCTGGACATGGGTGGCTGCACATCCCTTTGAACACTGATCTGTGCATGGCAGCGTAGCCGGGACCCCATCGCTTCCTCATGGGTAAAGCAGGAGAGCAGTCATCTCCATCGCCATCCATGCCCCTCTCTCCCTCCGTGGATAACCTGGGAAGGATTTGGTGCACTGGTGCATGTGCTCCTTGCTGGATACGCTCCAGCGATTGCTGTGGCGGGGATGGGGCAGAAATGGCCCTTCCAGGGCTCCCCAGGGCCATTCAAGACCTCCATGGAGCTCAAAAACAGTCCTGGAGGCCATATCTCTGCTGCTTCTGGTGGCCGTTTCTGGCTGCTGCCTATAAAATCAAGATGTTTATAAGATCAGGGTATTTGAGATCTTAAATTTGCTCATTCAAGATGTCACTTGCTAGGTCAGGGAGTCCCTTCAGTGCACGATGCTGATGGGGTGCTGCACTGTTGCAAGTTGTATTTGTGAGTTCTGCTGGTGCACCTTCTGCTAAGTGGTATAGAACTGGGGTTTTTAATTCGGGTAGAGATGGGAGACTCCAGATCTCATATGGTTGGAGAGAGCTTCTCATAACTTTTACATTTATTATAAAGTACAATTAGCACTTTTGTTTGCTTTAATGTCTGTATTGTTCTGTGCAGTGTTGGAAATTCAAAATAGAAGCACCTGGCTAAAACTTGAAAGCCATTAAGTGAAAGTAGACCACAAACAGAAGTTAAAGTGGACTTTTCTACCTTTATCCATGGTGAAGAACACAGCGAAGAAACAAAGCAAAGACAGACCCTAAATAGCAAAAAGGAAATCAAACGCTGAACACTATCCATCTTCTCATTTGCAGTAGTGGTAAAAGGGAGGTAAAAATTAATTACTTTATGCTTCAAATCCCTCCGAAGTGCAGGTGTACGGGAGGAGGTGCAGGAGCACCACGCAAGGATGCGTCTCTGAGGACTTGCCCCTGGAAGCATCACCCAGGCTGGAAGTCCTTGGTTATAGGTCCATGAAACAAGGGTGTCCTGGGGGAGCTGGCACCGCAGAGGGGGAGGCAGTTGTCTAATCACTTTATGGATGAACTGCAGCACGGAGGGTCATGGTGTCTGGCAAAGTCAAGGAGAATTTGTACCAGCATAAATAGGCTTCGGTTCCTCCTTGTACAGGAAGCCGTTGGAGGAGTAGGAATTTAACAAGTTCACAACTTAACAAGTCCCAGCCTAGTGCCTAGGCTACCAGAATAGCTTTTTTTCCTCAGATACCCCCAAATGCTATTTTCTTTAGTAATGTCAAATTTCTGTCTCTCTACGCCTGGTGCCAGCCTTGACTTAGCAAGTGAAGATAGTCCCAGAAAACTTCTCACAAGTAAGCAAGCTCTCCGTCCTGTTATGAAAGCAACCTCCTACTGTCTTGTATATTAATCTTGTGCCTGTAGGGTGCTGGAGAGGTTAAATCTTCTCTGCATGGCATGGTAATTTTCATTGCTTTCATTTTTTTGGGAACTTTAAGTTTCTGAAAGGCTTAGCGCAAGCTAGGAAGGCTCCACCTCTTTCTTGGCCCTGTAACCCGTGCGCAGTTCAGCCGAGGCTAGGGGATTTGTGTATAATGATTTGGAAAAGTTGTGAGTATAAATAGAAAGGAATTTTAGATGTTTTTCCCCTCTGTAATTCAACACTCAATAGCTTCCCCTTCCACCCAGCACATAAGGTGCTGTACCAAAACCATGGAAAGAATTTGTGGAGCTCCAGATCAAGGAAGTTCACCCTTCCAGCTTGCTAGCGCCGCGCTTGCTCGCAAGAGCCCGTCCCGCTCGTCGGTTCTCCGTGGTCATCTGTCATCTTTTGATTTCTCCTGTGTCTGAAACCCTGTGCACAAGTGCCACGTACCCCTGAGAGCTCCTCCCTTGCTCTGGCCCACGTGCAGCTCCTGGTGTCCGTTCAAACCCGCAGCATCCCCTGTGCTTCCCGCACTGCTCCCGGGTCCTACACAAGGGAAGCAAAAGCCAAACCCGGGCCCATCCGCAGCGACACCGGCTCCGCTGCAAGCGAAGGACGGGGCCAGCACCCGCTCAGTTCCTTCCTCTCCAGCACTTGCTGTGTAACTTCACTTTTGTGTCTCATCTTAATTTTGTACCATGATATCTGAGCACCCAGATTTGCAAATTAGACCTTTCAGTGTTTTCTGTTATTTTTTTATTTAAAGAACCTTCAATGTAAAACCCTGAATAAGTATTTATTACATTTTGAGACGATTCTGCTTATTGTCTCTTCATGTAAGTAAGCCTTTCACTGACCTAGATTTTGCTACTACGTTTCCCATTTGCTATACGTGTTACACTTGTGTTCGTGCAAGGTCTTTTGTCTTTAGCGTGCCCTTGTGCTTGCTATTTCAGCCACCAGCCAGGATTGCACTCGCTGGTGCAATAGTCTTCCCTGGAAATGATCTTAAGTGATCCTTCCCTGGAAAGGATTCTGGCATCAAGCATCAAGAAAGGGTAGGTGAGCCCTTGGGCTGTAAAGAGCTGAAGGAACAGCCGGCAAGGCAGTGCATTAGCAGCAGAAGAGCATGCAAAGAGAAAAGGTTTACATGTTTTCCAGCAGCAGCAATTTACAGAAAGAAGGGAAACATGGAAATGAGTCAGAAAAGTGGCCTCCTTTCTGTTAAAAGCAATAGTCCTCTCCCTGGATAGATATTACAGCTATCACTAAAGACACAAAATTGCGTCTGTCCTGGTACAAAGTGCTTGCTTGTAATTGTGCTCCCAGTTTTAGCATGTCATTAAGGAGATACCTGTATTAACAGGAAGAGCTGTAAAGCTTTGGAGGAGTTGCTATTTACTGTATTACATAAGAAGGGTGTTTATGGCTGCGGTGCCTTAGGGCCAAATTTATAAACACCGTGGATGGATTACATGAGTGTTATGCTGCGCATAAACATTTTGCTTTATGTTTGTGTTGAAATCCCATGAACTGGACAATGTAAACAAATTAACACTATCAGGGAGAACCTGTTTTTTAAGTCGACTTTCCCTGCAGACTATATTTGTCCAAAGGACGCTTGCCATAACACGCACATCTCTTGTGTCTGTACCATACCGGGAGAAGTTTTCACTAGCATGTGTTAACTAAAACCTCTTCCATTTTAGGAAAAATGAATAAATAAAAGGGCAATATCCTTTTCCTTTTTGTAATCAGTAAATACATGAATGACTCCCACTCTGATACAGCATTAGCAAGATCAATAGGCATATCTAACATAGGTGACATCCAAAAATAGGCCCTGCCTCCTGCCAGCTTCTTGCACATGTCCTTAACTTTTATGTGCTGGGAATGAGCTCCTGGCACCCTGCAGCACAGCAGAGTTTTTCCATTCGCTGCAGTGGGTTCAGGGGTTCATTCTGCATTACGGCTACACTGGTTTCAAATGGCCTGAAAGGAAATTGCATCCTCCCTCCCCAGTTTTGTCTGGGGCTGGAGGAGGGTATTTTGCTCCTGAGCGTCAACAGTAGCGTCGCAGTCTGGCCCTGCATTACGGTGCAGCTGACTGACATTGGATGCTTTGATGACTGTGGAAACACCATCATATTTTAAACTTACTATTAATTGCAGTTGTATTAGTCTTGTTTGTGAATAGAGTTACCAAAAATATTCAAAATATTTCAAAATATTTTAATTTTAGCCTTGCCAAAGACCATGGGAAAGAAAAAAAAAGTAGTTTTGGATGCACTGAGGAACATAGAGACAGAGTGCTTTATACCCAGATGGATTTTCCCTAGTTAGTTCCATTTCTCTCTAATATTGGGGGAAGATTAAAGATACAGAATCAATGGCTGTAAAAGCTTGCATTAAAAATATGCAGTAAATGAGAGGAGGAAAATTTAATTTAGAGGCATAAATTGTAGCAACTGTAATGCATACAACTTATTTTTAGTATTGCAGTGACAGTCACCCTTGAATCTCTCTTTTTTCCCCCCCAAAAAATGTTTTCTTTCTGCAGATGGAAAAAGAAAATGACCTCTAATATTTTGAAATATAGAAATAATTACAGTAGGGAGTGATTCTGATCCCACTGAAGTCAGCTGCAGAATTCTTTATGGCATTGCGGGATAGTGCCTCTATTAAGAAATAATAAGGAAATGAGATACTTAAAAGAGAGGGTTTAAAAATGAACTGACTCTGTTGGCCTCTTTTGTAAAAATACCTTAGAGCCACTTTTATCAAGTCAAAAGTTTCATTGAAAAGAGAGAAATTAAAAGATGCTGCTCATGGAGCCTGGCAAAACATGAAGTTTGTAATAAATATCTCTCCAATCCAATTATAACATTCAAATCAAGGAGAGGAAGAAAAAGAATTGTAAAAATAATGAAAGCTTTCTTTCTGTTGAAAAAGTATACTTCGAGGTGTCCAGACCTAAGGGAATTTCCAAGTCAGCATTATAGTGGGGAAAGAATGTAATGTAAATGAGAGTGAAATAATCAAATTTTTCTGGTGGAAATAAGTGCAGTTGTTTGATGTAATTTTGACACACAGCATAATTTCAGCATCAACACTGAAGTTTAAAGGATCAGTGTGTCTTCGTGAGATTTATATACAGAAAAGCCGCTCAACAGGAAAATCTAAATCAGACTTTGGTATGCACATTGGGCCCCCTCTAAGATAGAAAGCCTAGTAGGATATTAGCTGCAAATAGAAAGATAGAGATGACCCTTTTCCAGTAATTTCTAGGCACCCTTTCCACTTGAAAATCCAGCATGATTATGGCATATAAATCACAAGAAATGTGTGAATGTTTTCATGCTCACAAAATCAAACATTTATTTTATGTTTCTAACACCAGCTAAGCTATTTGGAGCTGCACACAGTTTCCTGCAGTGAGTTGCACCAAGCTCATGCCACAATGTTTATTGCAAATGTGAATTTTAATATCACGGGGATAGCTTCCAAAAATTAAAACAATTAAGAGAGGGCAGACCTTTGTAATTTGCCTCAATCTTGTAGCCTGTGTGGAATATATTTGTAAATTTGGGTTCATTTCCAGATGGAGACGGATTCACACACCCTTGCAGCCAAACTCAGCATAAGAACCAACAATTAAATGAAGCCCAGGTTCCAGTCCGAAGGAGGCATATACTCAATTTAATTTTTAAACAGCTTAATTAATAGTTTCAGTTAAAGCAAAGAAGTGAAAATGGGTCAAACTATGTAAACATCGGTTAGAAAAACACAGTGTCCAGCCAAAGCACTGCAGAGACACTTTTAAGAAGAATGCTTTTTAAATTTAATTTAAACGTGGTTTTCCAGCCTAGGTGAAAGCCCAGTTCGGACAAGGCCCAAGCCACTTTTTATGGCACAAGGGATTTCGGAGCTGGTTTGTGCGGCGCCGCTCGCTCCTTGCTGCCCGCGCTCTGCCTCCCGCAGCCCCGCGTCCCCGCGCGTGGACGTGGGTTTGCAGCGCCAGCGGGACTCGCACGCCTGCTACAAAACTTGGGGCACAAATATTTACTGGCATTTTGAAACAATTACTGGTTTGTATGTATTTCATAAAGTCCACAGGGGCAAAGTAACAAAATTCAGAAGCAAAAATCCATCTCTGTTCCAGGGAATGTTTGTATACAGAGAAAGGGCCTTTCTTTACTCCAAAATATTTTTTTGCAACACATTTTTTTGGTTCTTACATCTTGGCTTAAATGAAGCAAGGATAAAATTATCTGAGAGTGATGAAGATGGATACTTTTTATGTGAGTCTGTAAGTTGTTCTGGTAGCTTGAAGGTCCAGCTTCAGAGAGCGCAGTAAGTTTTTGGTGGTTTTGCTGGCTTATGGTTAACTTCCAGGAGGTTCCAGCTTGTTTATTTGCTTCTTCGTTCTAATCTGATTAAGTCAATTCATAAAAAAGAGAGGAAGAAGAATGAGGAAAAAATCATAGATGATAAGTATCAAGATTGGCTCAAGGCTGGTGCTACCAAGGGCAGGCTCCGTGGCCACGTCCACTGGCGGTGGCTTTTTGTGACACCAGTGGCAGGTCACTGAGACACTGACTTGTCTCCAGCCTTCTTGATCTGAACATTTTTGCTTCCATTTTAAAGGAAAACATATTCTATTAAGCAGAGAGAGAATCAATGGGATCCTCTTGCCACCCCCCTAACATCTCCAGAAGAGAAACTTAGAAATATATAATAAAAGATCTTCAAAATGGAGAGCATTTTTGTACTCATAATGTGAAGGAAACTCAAAACCTCGATGTCAGAGCTGGAGATAGATAGATACATAAGGTAGGTAGTTTGGGGTCCTTGTTCATAAAGTCAGACATGTCAAAAGGTTCTCTGCTAGGCAAGAGAATGATGTAGGAGAGGATTTTATAAATGGCAGTTGGGCAATTAATGTTAACCATCAATATCAGAATGGCTTAGATTGCATGATTAACTAGTAAGAGTTTTGAGCTGGCTGGTAATTTTAGATTAAATAGCCAGGCAGCCAGTGACTTGAATATTGATGAATATCCTGTGTTTTATTAATATGCATTCTCTATAAATTAGAGGCTTAGTACACAAAGAAGAAACCTAATGCTCTTGCTATTTTTCATTGCCACAGGTAGAGCTGAATAATTCATAGCAATTAATTTATTTCACTGATTTAGCCTTTTTGTGTGTGGGGGTGGTGGTGAGCACAAGTAGTCTGCAGGTAATTTTTTCACATTTATTTATTATAAATAACTCACCAAACACATTTGAACACTAAATCTTGGTTTCATTTTTTTATATATATTCTTAAATTGGAAAAAATGGAAGGAACTTGGCAGAACTGTAGGCAACTCACCTGTCATTATAAAAACTCAAATAATTTTGAATTGCCAAAAGCCCACTTAATTGCAAATATGACCGAGTTAGAATCAGATTCATGTTGATCTGTATTGATTGGCGTCATACTGGTTACATTGCATGTTTCTGCTCCTTTTTGATTGATTGTAATTCTTTAGGATGCTGATTTTCTTACAGATAGGTTTATGTTGGCAGAATATGCTCTCTGTTATTAGGTCCTTAGTGTATTTAAAATGGAATAGGTGAAATACTAACCCCTTTTTGAAACCAAAAGAAGTTTTACCATTGACTAGAGAAGATCCAAGATGCCACTCCCCGATGGAAATGTCCCCCCAAATTGGTTTTTTTTGGACAAATAGAGGAACAACATGTCCAGCGCAAATTGCATTTTGTGTTTGCTCGAAGCTTCGGTGCATCCGTACGTCGCTTTGCCGCGTTCAGGTGCAGCTCTGAGCAGGAGGTGAAGGATTGCAGCATGGAGCATGCTGGCATTGGAGCACTGCAGCGTGTTGCAGCATGGAGAGCTTGGCCTGTGGCCGGAGCCCCAGCAGTGCCGCGCAGCAGCGTCCAGCGCAGGCGGCAGCAGCAGCAGGAGGGCTGGGGGCCGCTCGCTGCCTCTGCCTGCTGCTGCTTCCCGCGACGCGCGGCGCGGCAGCAGGACATCACAGCACGTCCATCACCGCCTCGTTATGCTGCTGCTCCAGTTCGTACAGGGCCCCTAATCCAGGACCAGCTCCAGAGGGTTGTTTGCTCTTTGCAGAAATTCCCCTTCGATATAGGCTTCTGTTTTGGTTTTTAGTCAGGACGGGCACCTTGTGTGACTTATTTTTAAACTAATTTATTTGGGTGCACAATGATTTTCATTACTGCCTAGGAAAATAGTTCAGGAAATATCTGGAGATTATTTTACTTTGCAGGTGGATGATTTTTGCCAAAGGCGGCGGGGGGAAGGGTTTTCACATTTTTGTGATTTGTCAACATGAAGTATTAGCAAAAGGAACATGGGGTCTTCCTTCCTCCTCTTCTTTCTTCTCCTTCCTTCCTTTCCTTCTATCCATCCTTCTTTCTTTCCTTCCTTCCTTCTCTTTTTTCTTCCCTTCTGTCTTTTATTCTTGCGCTCACAGGATCTCTTACCTAACCAGATTATGTTGCGTTGTTTTCAATAAAAGAAGCGTTAAGCACCTTCATTAAAAAATATGGTGAGGCCTTTGTTCACCTTCTCATATCTCCTTAGCCAGCTCTAGCCTACAGCTTGTGAAAGAAAGCACTGGTCGCGTAGAACCAGCTTTTCTGACACCTGGGTTTGATTTAAGCAGACAAATCATTGTAAGAAAGTGTTCAGTACTTGGCCTCAATTACCAACAAGGAGAAGTATTCAGTCTTGCTGATTTTGGTAAAAAAAAAAAAAAAAAAAAAGTATTTCCTTAGTATTGCACCAATCACTGCCGAAATCTTGTAGACTCTACCCGTGGTGGACTTGAGCTTCTGGATCAAGCAGGTGTGCACAATGCAAGAAGGCTGAGCACTGCTGCAGTGTGACAGTGTGAGCTAGGATCTGATCCAGACTCCTTGGAAATCGATGGAAATTCTATCCTTGACTTTAGTGGGCTTTGGACACAGTTCCACTTGAGGTAAAGTGGCAATAAAATGACTCTATGGGAGTGGGGGAGGAGTTTTCTGGCTTTAAAAAATCAGCATTTTCTGTTGATGGGTTCTTTATGCAAGGGATCCTGGATTAAGGTGTGAGAGAGTTTTGCATATGCCTTGCTCAGATCCCCTCTCCTAGTGCAGTAGGTTTCTCTTTTGTGACCATTAACAGACATCCCAGCTGGACAGTGGAACTGTCTAGATGATTCTCATGTGAAACTCAAAATCATGAGAAGTTTGCTGAAAAAAAATGGTCTGTCTTCACTGAGAAGCTCCCTAAGCTTTTTGAAACTTACAGCAAAGCTGGATGCACTCAAAGCCGTAATGAAACACAAAACCAAGTCAAGGCTCATGTAATCTGGGAGTTCCTTGCACATAGTTGTGCATGGTTGCATCTCAGAGACCTGTCTACATTTTTTCTTTGATCTTAAGCTCTTCCAAAAGATTTCAGAGTAGAAGATGTGCTGAAATCAAGCCAGAAAAGAGTTTTTCCAACAGCCACTGCAACCTGAGTCCCCCATAAACATTTGGGACTCAGCAGGCATTATACCCAGGTCTTTCAGATTGCAGTATTGTGGTGACCTTCTAGACTGATTAAAGAAATGACATTGATTGACTTTGAAGGGAGCCACATCCACCCTTCTTCTGCCAAAAAGGCAGTGGCTGCAACACAAAGCCTCAAGAATGGGGCATTGCTCCTCCAAGTACATGGAAGACATCCAAGGGTAACTGGATAGTGCAGATAATGGGATAGGGTTTCTCCCCTCCTCTCCCTCAAATACCATATAGCTAAATTTTAGCAACTCAGACTTAGACCTTGGGAGAGTTTTTTTTTCTGATAGCAGTTTGAGTATGGAACAGCTAAGGAAATGAGCTCTTTTTATAGGTTACATAGGATGTTCAGTGGTTGAGAATGTTAAAAGGACTGGTAATTTTGACTCTGGAAGGAACTTCCATATCGATGAGGGAGGCTACACTGTGGTACAATCTTCTGCTGTTGTGAGGACCAGCACGAGCAGACGATACTACCAGGGTAGAAAATGTTATTTCTCTGGCAGACTCACTCTCAATGACTTTACATGCCGTTACTTCAGGACGTCTAGCTCGTGAGATGCTAAAAAGGCCCAATTTTCAGAAGATACTTAGTATCTTGCAATATCTGGCCACTTTAAGGCACCTTGAGTTGGCACTGAGAAATTGGCATCCAAAATTGCTACTTTTGAAAATCTAGGCCACTGAACCCAATATGAACTATCAGAAACTAGAGACGAGGGAGCATTTATGTTAGAGAATGCTTAGTGGCTTGAAAACTACAAATCAAAATAATTCATCCTTTTATGTGTAAATCTCTTTCTCTTTGATACACACATTGAAAAGCTGTCTAGTTTCCTTGTAGTTTCCATAAGTAAACAGCATGCTACTGTATCCCCTCGAATACTATTTAGTCTTTCTTTAAAGTGCAGACCTTTTAAGGTCAGTCAAGCTCACCTGCATGCCAGAACTGAACCGACTGAACCTTACACCTAAAGCCAGTAAACAGGGAGGTCCTGAGTACCACAGTTCCCTCTTGGCAAGGGTGCATTGCGACAAATGGTGAAGCACCAAAAGATCAAAGTGCTTTTTCAGAGATAACAATAAATTGGAACCAGACAGTGACAAAGTCCTGGTGCTGGTGCCTCGTATTTGAAAGCAGACTTTCACACATATGACACTGCTGGCTCATTAAAAAGGGACGTGGGCAGGAGCTACAACTTGGAATAATAGCAAATTTGCATCATGTGCAGCGTATTTCTGAGCCAGTGAAAAGAATGAAGAGTCACCGTAGGACACCCATGTGGAAGGGATTACTGTAGCTCACTGCACTTACAGTAAAGGTATTGAAAAGCAACTCGAGTGCAGACATGTTTTGCACCTCTTCCAGAATCATTTACTTCTGAGAGGACAGCTTTAGCCCGGTCCTATGCTGAAGTCAATAGTTGTCCTGCCTTTCGGAAGGATCATGCCCCTAAATAGCTATTTTCGGAAGTGTACTTTGCTTGGTGATAACACAAAGCAGAGGATGGATGATTAACACCAATTAGGATTATTTATGAGAATGTAGAAAACAATAGGTCTACAAATCATTCTCTTATCAATTGGAGTTCCTCCTGCATAATTTAGTCATCGCTGGGCAAACTGTGTTTCATTGTTCTTTAAGTAGAGATGTTAGCTCATGTTAGCTGAAGTTTGCGGAAATGTTGATCGTTCAATACGGCCTAATAAAACAGCAGACTTCTGGTGGTTTTCAGCATTTTTTTTTTATTCATGTATCCTCTACAGTTTTTCCTGAATATATTTAATGAATTGAAGCTGACTCACAGTAGCCTTGCTCTTCTTGGGTTACACTTAGGCTGAGACTACGCTAGTGTTTTGGTTTGGAATGACAGGGTGGTTTTTCAGCACTGCCCTGATCATCTCCATTTATCATGTGTTAGTGAGTTGCAGAGCAGTTTCGGTGCACTCAGATTCCTTTTAAAGAAGACTGAATGGGAAACTTTCCCCAAAAGCACTCTAGTTCTTGGTGGGGACATTCAGCCCTCATCCAGAGGGTAAGTCACAGCACCACTGAGTCCTGCAGTGAATACAAAACACTCACTGTCAGTGGAAGGCTCTCAAACCCCTGCCACACAGAAGTGGATCTTGCTCCATAGAAAGGGCCAAGTGCTGTATGTGCTGCCATTTTTGCTGGTATTTTTGGAGGAGCAGCTGCTGTGACTTTCTGCTGCTCCTCTTTTCTTCCGCTAAGACTTCTCCTGATTCTCTTTCGTGTTTATTAACTGCCATGTCTTCTCTAGTTGTCCCTCTTTGCCGCTCTTCTTATTTCTTCTATTTTTATCACCTTTGTGATCCATTTTCCAATTTCCAACCTTAGTCTCCCAGAAGATCTGGAGTGGTGACATCTGGACCCAGAGGAGATCACACTATAAATCTGTACCATGAGGAGGCCAAAAGTTTCTTCAGCAGCAAGAGCTAACCCAGAACTGCTGACAGGTATGAGGACCAGAGAGCAATGCCGCATCCATCAAGAAGGCACCATTCTTGAAGACAGAGACTTTGGGGCAGCATGGCAGTCCTGTGTGGAAAACTCAAAGAGATCTGCAGGTGGGAACACACCACCAAGTCAGACACTTGGCTTAGTCCATGGACCTCTGGGGTCTGCACGCCCGAGGCTGAAAACTTTCAGCTGATCCTAAATTTCCTCTCTGACTGTGGACTTTTGATAAAATAAGAATGGCACCAAAAGTTCAATATATCTGCTTTGCCATAACTTTTTCAACCTGCTAATTATCCCAGGACTATTTGCAGTTAAAATTGCTCTGACTTAATTACATGAGACTTAATTTCAGTTGCTTGGTCAGCTTTAAAAACATATATTCAAGTGTGAACCACAAGCACAGCATTTTGGGAACCTCTTTGTCTTCTCACTTTATGTTGGTGTAAGCAAAGAAGCTGTGCTATGATTCTCCATTTTATTACACTTGTCCAAGTTCATCTCAGTTCTGGAGAGACTGTTTCCAGACTCATCATTTTAAGGGAGGCACACACTACTCCTTATATTATGGCTTGTGTTTTTTGCAACAGTGTAAACAATGAATGTTTGTCTTCTGCTTACAGTTTTTTTTTTTTATTTTGTAAATAAAATTTATTGAGGCCAGAGATGGAAATACATTGATTTTACAGAGGGTAATATTTGTACTGACATTTTATGTAGAAACATACATTTGAATGATTCTTGCAAGGCTTAATTGCAACAAAAACAACAACAGAAAAAAAAAGATTGGGAAAGGAGAACAAAAGGATTGGTATGGGGAAAGGAGAAGAGAGAAGGGAAATGGTGGAGTTGAAGGATAATACTGGTTATCAGAGCATTATCTGAGAATTCCTGTGATTAGAGTTTATTATCTCTCTGACCTCTCCATTTTGTTATAATCTGCAGCTCAGGTGATCAATAATAAATGGCTTCCAAATTTCATCGCATTTTCTCACTTGCACAAGAAGCTTTTGCATCCATTTTCCCCCCTGTAAGAGCATGTTTGTGTTAAAGCATGAGCCTTTCTGTTTCTGCCAGGATTGGCTTGTTCTTCTGGCACATCAGTGCTGTTTTTTAGCGAGCAGGAGCCCCACAGTGATTCATGGAGTAACAGTTCCATGTATCGCACTGGGATGAGCAGGGATGAACTGCAGCTGATGTGCAAACACAGGTGTATATCTTGAGTAGAGTTCCCAGTTCCACCTGAGCAGATGAAAGAAAGTCCTCATGAGAGTCAACAACAGAGCTTTTTAAACACCTCCAACCAGCTAATGGCTTTTCCTTAATACATTGGCAGTGTGCCCCTTCCTTCCCCTGCAGGAATACTCGGCTGGCTCTGCAGCTGGGCTTTTCTTTTGGTGTGACAGCATGCAGAAGAAATAAAGTGTAAGAAGACTCTAACTCGTAATAGTTGATGCTACTTTTTCTTCTGCAACCTGGAATTGCCTTGTCTCAAGAGAGGTGAGTGTAAAGGATGGTCTGGTGCAGTCGGTGTAGCTGTGCTGGACGTGGCTTTTTGTAGGGGCTGGCTGTTATTTCTGGGAGCTCACTGTTATATGCCTGAGGCCTGAGGGTTCAGCTTCTCTGGCCTGAAAGAGGGGAGGAAATGACCTTCACCCAGCTCAACATGGAACAACAGGAAACCTTTTCTTCGAAGCTCCTGGCATTTCCTACCCCCAGGATCCGGCACTCAGGGACCATTTTGATGGACTGTCAGGTTTTTTGTTAGTGTTTAGTGGCTGCGTGTATATCATCAAAGCATGTTTATGATTCATGGCAAAATGGTGTGTGTTGATTTAGGTGATGGGCTAGTCATTCTGTAATGGATTTGAGAATTCTCAATCAGGTTGTACTTAGTTTTATCAAGCAGGAGGCTGGCAGGCTGTGTTTTAATCAACTGATAGCATCACTTGGCAATTGGCATCTAGCTAGTGAACTCAAAGACCAGCTTGCTAAGTCACAAACAGCCGCATCCGCGCACAGATCTTTTGGGTCTACCTCCTATTTATTCTGTGTAGGTTGTTACTTTCCTAAAAAAACTCCCAGCTTAGTGCAAGATGATGCAGCACATTCAGGCACTTTGCTGCTTTTTTTTTTTTTCCCCTGCAGTTTTGGGGGGAATGGAAAGAGGCAGAAGACACTTGCACAGTCCTCTAGGAAGCTATATTAAAAAAAAAAATCCTTCTGGAAAGAACACAAAGCCCTAGAACCATGTAAATTCAAAGACCTGATGTTAACACAAGCTTTCTGAGAACTCGCATTTCATAAGCACAATAAATCCATATTGCTGGGTCACACACAGTGGCACAAAGGCACAGCCTTTACTCTGTTGGGTCAGGCTGCTGCATGACCCTTTATTTCACTTTATCATCTAAAAAGTGCCCTATATTGCAGCCTGTGCCAGCAGACAGAGAATGGCTTCGTCCTCTGACAGAAGGCATTGCTCTGTTTATTACTTCTGGGAAGGACCAGCTCCTGGGAAACATCTCAACAGAGCAACCTCTGGAAGGAAATAGAGGCCCTGGGGATTTGCCTCTTCTATTTGTCATGCGCTTGTGCCTGGGGAGGCAGAGTGTTTACCCATACTCAGTTGCCTCAGTTTTCAAGGGTGGCATGAGAATGTGCTCCTAGGGGTATGAAAAAAAAATGGTTAGAAGGTTTTAAATGGGTTTAGCTCTTTGTTTAAAGAACTGGCTGTTTGCTTATTGTTTTGCTGAGTTTAAAAATAGGTTGATGCTCCATATTTTTTCACGTGTACACTATGAGAAAACTTGAAGGTTTCACATCTCACCATCTCTTGGTCTGTGCTGGTTGCAGATGGGCAAGTTACTAAACATGGCCTCGAGATGCTTTTCTGCATGGATGAGTCTCCAGTGCTGGAGAGAGAGCAGGTCAGGTCCTGGATTTGGGGGTGGTAACTCCCCTGTGTAACCCTGCTTGCTTAAAATTTATCAAACATTTGAGGTCTTTGGAGATGAATGGTGGTTGTAAGGATGTAAAATAGTAATGGTCACAAGGAGTAATAAAACGGCAAGTGAAGCATAAGCATCAGAGCAAATGATTCCTCAGGATATTGGGCTCTTATGTTCCAAAACTGTGCGAGGCCAAAGGCGTGATGAATAAGGGCTGGAACTGGGATGGCTCACGGGAGTTGAAGATGTCTCCAAAATTATTAGATGTCTCCTGTAACATAGGGGAGCATCTTAACATCCACCTCTTGATATTCTGGTCACCATTATGGGAAAATCAGAGAAACTAGAAAAGATCACTGTCTCCAGTTTCACATTCATCTAAACACTTCACCAGAAGTTGCCATCCAGTGCAAGCACTGATGCTAAAGTTTCTAATGAGAGTTGCCAAAACCATATGC
>NW_010576778.1:26726-80818 GCF_000705375.1 Tinamus guttatus
CTTCTGAAAATAAGCAGGCTGGAGGCTGCATCTAGGTTAAATTGAATTTAACAACCTCTGGTCCATGATTAGCAAGTGCCTGCAGGATCCTGTTGTTCCCTATGCTGCGGCCTCTTGCAGCAGCAAGTCCCACATCTCCAATCTGCCTTCCACAGGGATCCTGGCTTAGAACTGGATGCAGTAATTCCTGAAGCTCCTTTCCTGCCCAAATTTCTCACAGATGAGCTAATGGTGCTCCACCCTCTTTGGGCTCTGAAGATAGAGATGCTGCAGCATGTCCACAGAAATCCCCCCCAACCTGCCTTATTTCATTTAATGCCTCAAATATTTTGCTAGTGAGGTCAGTTTAATTTTGGGGGTTGATATTCCACACTGAGGTCTACATGAAGCCTTGAGTTCTTGCACAGCTCTTAAAGACTTAAACTTCATCACAAAAAAAAAAGGTACAATTTGTAAAAGTGTGAACACAAATTTGATCCAAGTTTTGGTCATGGTTGTAGTTTTCATAATAAGCCAAACTAATTCCTCAGATTTTAACACCACCAAGTTTTAGACTGCTAGAAGTGCTGCTCTGGCTCTGAGGTCTACAGGCTCACTCCTCCCTTTTGCAATTTCCATTTCTGTGTTGTCTCTGGCACTGTGTTACAGCAGGTGGTAGTTGTGTTTTGGGGAAGGCTTAAAAGGACCAGTTTCTTACACAGTTGCATTTTGAATTCTGTAAAATGTGTATTCTTCCCCCTAAGCAATCACTCACAGATGTTTGCAGTATATTCGTCCCTCAAAGAATTCCAGAGAGTATACAAAGAAAAGAGGGGAAAGGGAAGGTGAGGAAAGAAAGGAAGAAGGAAGAGCTCATTTTCCACTCTAATACAGGCACCTGAGGGGTCGGAATCAGCAGCTGTCCGATGGTACAGTAACCACATACCTTAAAACAGGAAAGCAAAAGAAATGCTGCAACCAAATAACTTTGCCTTTGACTCTCCATAAAAAAGTAGACTGGAACTTTTTGCTAGAATTTGTCTGAATGTCATGTTCTCTGTATTTTGTTAGAATAGCAATAATTGGAAATGTGCTGAAAGATTTAGACAGGCCATAGGAAGCACTGAAGTTATCTTTCAAAGAGTAGCTACTGGCTGTGCAGGAGGCTCCTTCTTGTTTCTGTTGTAAGGGGAGAATTTACAAATTCACATCTTGCTATCCAAATAGTCTGTTTTGCAGTTTCCTCCTCTGAAATGCACCGTGTGTATTAGATTTTGCTTCTTCCTATATTTTAAGCTCCCCTAGACACCTAGTACTTCTGCCCAGCTTGCAGCGTGCTGCAGGGCGCAGACGCCTGCACTTTCCTGCTGCCGGCGAGGTGGGGCCGCGCCAGCGCAGCGAGCAGTTCTGCGTGTCCGTGGGCACGCGTGCCAAACGGGGCCGCAATGGTGCTTGCCCTTGGGAGCAGGCTCAAGTGGCCTAATGCTGAACTAATCATTTGTAGAGCGGATTGACCCTGTTACCCTTAAGTCCTGGTAGGTTGTGCTCTCCAAGACCAGATTTTGTCTGCAGGACTGCTGTACCCTGAGGACCCATTTATGGGGAAATCATTTGTTCATTTGTGCCAACTTTTTCATCTGTTTATTTCCCCATCTTTCTGGTCTCGGGCTGCAGAGCCCTCGTAGAGGGAGCCAGAAGAGAAGCTTGCAGAGCTGCCGTGGAGAAGGTGAGGGCTGGCAGGTGAAGACCTACTCCAGCGTGAGGAAAAGCAGGGTAGTGAGACTAACATGAGCAGTCCTAGCTTGGGGATTTGCCTTGATTTCTTTATTTAAAAAAAAAAAAGTTAACAGCTAGGGTTTTTTTGTTTTTTTGTTTTTTTTTTTTTTTTTTTTTTTTTGCTTGCAAAAGGCTGTGGTGCAGCTTGCACTTATTCTACCCAGCAGCAACAGCCTGGTCTGAGAAAGCTCCGGGCCAGCCCTAGTGGGTAACATCTTTAGTGGTTCCAGCAAGGTTGTTTTACAGGTAAAAACCATGGCAAGCTCTGAGAAAATGGGGTCCTCTGGAGTAGTCCAAGCTTTTGCCATGTGTGGGTGTTTTTTGTTTGTAAGGCTGTGGTGCAGCTTGCACTTATTCTACCCAGCAGCAACAGCCTGGTCTGAGAAAGCTCCGGGCCAGCCCTAGTGGGTAACATCTTTAGTGGTTCCAGCAAGGTTGTTTTACAGGTAAAAACCATGGCAAGCTCTGAGAAAATGGGGTCCTCTGGAGTAGTCCAAGCTTTTGCCATGTGTGGGTGTTTTTTGTTTGTTTGTTTGTTTTTTTAATTTGTGCATTTGTTCTAGGTTTCCTAGTATTGTCCAGATGTCCAGAATGCCATCTTCCTCCCCAAAAGCCGGATAAACTCTGGCCATCTTGGAAGTTTGGGATTTTTAATCTGTGGGGAGTGCTAGTGAACAGAGCAAAGACAGTGCAAGTCCCATGACCCGGATCCTGCAGTGGAAGCAGATTAGACAGCATCTACAGACTACTTTTTAGAATTGTTCACCTTACCCTGGAGGGTAAACTCCTATTGGAAAGTAATTTATGATCTGGGAGGGCTGGTACTTACAAGCTAGTAAAATAACTTTAGCATGTTCTTTGACTGCCTTCAGCAGCAAACATCCATGCTGAAGTTGGGAATGAGCCTTTTTTTTTCTAGTTGTGATACATCATGATCTATAGCAGTGTGCTTTTTTTGGCTGAGATTCATCTTGTTTCCATTCAGTGTGCTTAAAAAGAAATAGCGTGATACCTAGTTGTGGTGTTTAAAATCGAGTCATGTTGTTTCAGCAGCTGAGTGAATTTACAAATGCTTGGGATCAGGGGACTTCTTGCTAAATTGTGATTTGGGATGTGTTTCCCTGACTAGCTGTCCAAAAATTAGCTGTCTTATGCCAGTCATCCAGGATCCTTCCATCTTTTGGTGGGGTGAATCACCCTTTGGAGGTATTTTGTTCTCCTTGCTGACTGTAGATGAAGTTAGACTTGATGCTTAATCTTCATATCTGCACACAGGTGGACAGGTGCCACTCTGAGAGGAGGGCAGAACTCGGCCCATTTCTTCCCTTATGAAGCATCCCTCGGATGCTGAGGGAGCCTTAGCCTAAATGTCTGTAGAAATTGGGTCTGGTCTAACTCTTGCAGGCGAGGCACATTTAGTGTAAGAGCTCTCCTGCAGTAATATTCATATATGTCCCCATCAGCAAAGCAGAATCCAGACTATTTGTCTTATGTCACGACTTACTGATGCTGATTTGGGCCATGGTGTGTGTGTAGGAAACACAGTAACATTCAGCATTTTTAATACTAGTCACAGCTAGTCAAAGTGGCTTTGTTATACACAGGGCACAGTGAATCAAAGCTTTTTGCAACAATCAGTCATGTGTACAGGATCAACGCATATTTTTAACCTTTACATTCAGTAGCTGTCTGTGTTGTGAAAGTCATGGAATTCTTGAGTATGCTCTCAAGAATAAAGTTTTGGGCCCTCGTGTTCTCATGCAGATCATTGCCTGCTAAGGCCTGGATTAGGTTATGAACATCTCAGGCTCATTATATCTTGCAAAATTGGAAGAGATGAAAGTGAAAACGAATCTGTGGGGAAAGCCACAATGTATTGGACTTCAAGTCCTGTTGAGAAATACTCAAAAGACCCAAACTTGGTGTTTAGTTTCAGACCAGGAACCTAAAGAAGCGATATGAATGATGCAGGAAAACAGCTACTTTCTCCAAGGGAAAGAAATGCTCTAGTTTCTACACACTTGCAAGAGATCAGGAGTTCCAAAGTGGAAGGGGAATAAAAAAGAAGAGATATGTGGGTTATTCTTTCCATGTATATTTTTAATTATGGCACACACATCATTCCTAGCATTGCCTTGAGCAAAGATAAAATGGCAAAAGCAATAGCAAGACTTACATGCATGTAACCAGTCTCAAAATCAATGGGAGTTAGATATCTAAATACCTTTTAAAAACCTGAGTACTAATTCCCTGAGGCCCCCCTTGAATATCACAACCTTAAATCCTTGCAGATGTGCATATGTTGCTTGGCCCATGGGAACGCCATGGGTTGCAGTCAGGGCAGTATTTGGTCTATAATGTGAAGGGCTGAAAAAATGTTCCCTTAAAGGCTGGCTGCCTTAAAGCTGTGCACTTTTATTTTTCATCATCTTGCTGGTTACAGGTAGTCTTCTGCTGTGTGCCAGCAGTTAATGAGAGGGGTTTGGTCACTGTCCACAGTTGCATTTTAGTCAATGCTCCTTACCCCCATGCATTTAAATATTTTACAGGGGAAAATGCAAAGCTTTGGTAACCCTTGGTAGAAAAGGAAAAAGAGAGGGCATTGATTTGCATACAAATAGAACCAATAAATATTCAAGCAAATTAAAACCCATTTTCCACTAAAGATGAGGCAAGTGGCTGAGGTCGTGGCACAGGGCGGATGTGAATGGGGAACATGTTCCCAGCTCCTTGCCATGCTGGCGGGCAAGGCAGCGCCGTAGGCAGCTCTCCCAGGGTGGCTTGCTCGGCCAAGGTGACTTCTCTCATCCGCTACATACGGACATTGGGTTATAGATAGCAAAGACACCTCGGTGTGATCAGGAGTGGGGCTGGCAGCCCCTCCTGTGATGGCCAGCGTGAGGACGCAGCAAGCGTGCGCTCATTTACTGCAAGCAGAGCCCTGGCTTGGTCTTTGTCCCTCTTCAGTTAGGGGTTTTTGGTCAAAGAAGCCTCCTTCTTTGCTCCTGGCAAATCTGGTCTGTTAAAGCCTAATTCTTTGGGCCTGTTGAGTGTGTGATCAGTTTACAAAGTCCCTTGTGAGATTGGCTGGGTTGCTATCAAAACCCAGGACTGTATTTCTGTCCTTGAGCACTGCTGTGACAAGGTCTGTCCCCTGAGACAAGCGACCTGTTCCACAGGGGCATCAAGCAGGAGCAGTAATGATAGTGAGTGGCACTGACTTGAATAATTAGGTGGTTCTTCATAAATAGGAGCCTTCCGAGCAGATCCACTGCATGCACCATATGCGAGCATGGTGCCTTGTGTGGGGTAGACCCTTCGATGGCCGAGTAAATCGCTGGGGGTCATGGGGACCATGGAGATGGGCTGCTGAGCTGCCAACACACGTGTTCTTTATTTTGTTGCTAAATAAGTTTGGGGGAGGACTAGCTGGAGTCATCTCTGAATATTTATGCTTTGTTTGTTTATGTTTAGAGACAGAAAGCATACATATTTTGTTCCCATCCCCAGACTAGCTCATTTACTGGTTCACTTAAAACATCCTTTCAGATCCGCCTAGAGAAAACGTCTTCCTCAGAGGGATGCAGCCGTGTAAGAGCAGCACAGTTTTATCTCCTCATCCTTGGTAGGATTGCCTCTTGCCAATCTCTTTCTGTCAGTCACAGAAAGAAATCTCAGATGAAGAAGCATCATGTAATTCTAATCTTGATTGGTATTTTTTAAAGCTTCTGAGGGATTTCTGCAGGGTGGCAGGGATTGCAGGCAAAACCACCCACACAGCAATGCATGCATGCCCGATGCACGTACGTGCTCAGGCGATAAACCAAGAAATGTATTTGCAACAGCTTAAAGGTGATGTAAAGAAGAGACACATCATGCACAAAGACAAGGATCAAATGCTAGCCGTGGTGCAGCTCTCTAGAGCACGTGCCCTCCAATCAGGTTAGTTACTGAGCATTCACATGAGGCAGAGGACTGGGCTTGATGTGGGCTGTCAGGTCAGCAGGGACCCAGTGGACTCTGGTGTGTGGACATCCTTGCTCCTTCATCACCCTCTACTTGTCCCCTGATTGAAAAAGTACTTCTGTGCCAAAATGCTGTCAGGATAAACAGTGTAAAATGTTTTACAAGGTAGTTTAGGTGAAAATGTAATAGAATAATATTATTCATGTTTGCTTACAGGTGTGCTTTTCTCTTCTATTAGTGCAAGAAGCTGCTTTTTACCGCACTGAAAAGGAAGTGACTGCGGGAAGTTTCAAGGGCACGTTTTTCCTTGCATCCTTAGAGCATGAATTCTAGGAATTTCCCATTCATCAGAAGCTTGCATTCCTAGGATGCAATCTGCACTTGAACACAAACTTCAGAAATGCTGGAGCAGAAATGGGTACCCTTCCTTTCTGTTCAGCTTCACCGACCGCTTGCCTGGCCTGCTGCAGTGAAAACAAACACAACTGCCTGATTTCTTTGCCGTTGGCCTTGAGTGCTGGCAGGACCCTGGGCTGTGGGTGCTTAGTGCAGCTGAGAATGGCCCCATATAGCTCAGGAGGAGATTTGTGTGTGCGTGTGTGTGCGCAATGCCTGGGATCTCACACACAGTCTTTTCTCCTAAAATCTGTCATTTCTCTAGGCCTGTTTCACTTCCTACAGAGCTGCCCATGGGGAGGCAGTGTCACTACCATCAACCAGGGTGGTTAACCCAGAGCTGGCCAGTGAGGATGTCTTCCCATGTGTTTGCCTGTGTCTAGTCTAAGAGGGGACCAAGAGGGATTTGGCCCCTTGGCCAGTAGTAATTCAGGTATTAGTTAATAACTGAGCTTTGCAAATGGGTTCATTAGGTGCAAGGCTCTCTGTGATCTCCAATAACCAAGCAGTCTGAGATAATGCGGTTTTGCGGGTTCTGACCTGTACATTAGCCAGGTGAGATGACCTGCTATGGAGCTCTGGGCAGATCTGGAGACACCTTCTCCAGGAAGCAGCTCCAATAAGGTAAAAATCCAAGAAGCCTCTACTAAAGAAACTTGTGTTCTATATAGAGGGCATAAAGGCAGAGTTAGGTCATCTTAGTAGGGTCTGGGCATCTAAAACCAGTCCTGTTTTGGAGATGGGGCCGAGTCAGTAGCCCCACTGCTTGTTGCACTGCTGGGCTCAGAGCTGCTGGTCTGTAATGTTGCTGGGCATGCACAAAAGCTGAATTTATCCAGGACACTTAAAGGAAAAGGGAAATGTGTCTGCAAACATTAGATGATTCAGGATTTGCTGGCAGCTGAACAGAAGTTTACTAGATTTTGGTTCCAAACTTGGGCAGCTTTATTCCACCCGTTCCCACAGTGGGCACCTCCATCAGTTTCTGCACCGACCTTGGCGCTGTATAAATGAGCAGAGTTAATGGTTTTTTGCCCACTTCACAGGCAACTTTGGGGGTTTAACAGTCCAGAAACTGGGGCAGTGAGAACTCAGTAATGGACACTGTGTGAGTGCATAGACTTCATCTTCCAGAAGGCAAGGTTCAGTTTTCAAAAGGCTCTGGGAAGTACCTGCCTAGGCAAAACAAAAGTTGGTTCCCAACCATTTGATTGCACCATGAATCTGCTGGCTGAATGGTGCTGGGTTATTTACCTGTGGTGATATCACTTACAAAAATAAAGGCAATAAGGCAGTGATTTTTTTTTTATACATCAGAAAAAGCTCTCCTAAGATTAGGGAATATCTTCTGGGAGAACATAAGGTGGTCTTTGCTCTCCAAAGATTAGTTTATAAGCCTAAATCATATCAGCCCAGAAAATATTTGTAGATTGTTTGAATTTCTTAAAGTAGGCTTAATAAATAAAGACTCAAGCCTGAAAACACTGTCTATTTGCCATAGGATTTTTCATTACATTTTATGCCCATTTCAGCTTTATGAGGGTATGCCGGTTTAACTCCTTTCTGATGCTGTTTCTTAATACAAGCAGATTTTCTAGATTAGCATAGGTATATAAAACAAAAACCTGGAATTAGATTTGCAGAAAGTCTGTTATTTATACTACATGATAGTTAGAAAGACAAAAGAAATTCACTCTCACAATAATAAATCCATTTGAAAATCCATTTTCTTTGAAGCAATCAAATCAATGCAGAAACCAAATGACAAATATAAAAGTTACTCCATAAATATAAATTATTCTTCTATCCCAGAAGAATCCAGAGCTTCCAAAAATTTGAACTGGAGCTGGCTGTGGCGTGACGTGATCCCAGTGAATAACAATCATGTTGGGAAGAAATCCTGGTAAGGTCACTTGGACAAACTTGTCTCCCTCATCCTTGTGAAAGCCCACAGGTTTTTGTGTGTTCTGGCACTGCAGGAAATGCAAGTTATGTTTCCAGTCGGCCTGTTGGGCCTGTGGTCAGCACAAACACGAGCGAGAGGTGAACTTTGCCTTCTTTGAAAAGGGCCAAATGAAAAAAATGCAGCTTCCCCTTTTAAGGGCATAAACAGCATTAAATTGCTTCTTCAGCTCTTGGTTGTCTCACTGCTTGAGGCTGGATTGTACTCCGGATGCACAATTAGAATATTTTTGCAAGCGAATTTTTACAATCCTTTGAAAAACACCATTATTTTCACTAAATATTAATGGAAGCCTGACTTGAAGTCAACTCAAGCTGCAAAACAATGCTTATAATAATGATTTATGTATTAAATGCAGCAGATCTGTTATTTTTATTATTGTGATGTGTTTTTGATGTTCAGTTTTCATATGAACAACAGCCAAACGGCATCGAAACCAGCTTTGAACATGTGCATGTGTGTGCCTGTCTCGGCAGACACGACCCATGTATGACGTTTGAGTCGGCGCTCGTAACAACTGGGTGTAAATGATCAGCGGGGCTTCGTGGGATGTTGTCACTCCATCAGTTTCCATCCGACAGGCTCAGCTGCAACGAGGAAGCCTCTGTTGAGCTGCTGTATTATCTGCAGGAACTTTTCTGTCTTATCTGTGGAAAATCGATCCATACCATCTCTTTGGAGACCTACATCAAATATTAATTTTGTCTATTTGTTTGATGTAATTAGCAGGTGTGATTAATCAATTAATCAATCTGCGATGTCTATCGGTGCCTTCAACGGCGTGTTGTGATAAGCTGAGCTACGGGGAGCTGCCATCCTGCAATGCTGCTGTCACCGGGTCTGCTCCGACGTGCTGGTCTCCCGTTCCTCACGGCTGCCTGGTGACTGGGATCACTTGTGGGCACTACTGGTGCCATCCCAGCCGCCTTTTATCCTGTCCCTTTCCCTTTCGACAGGACCTGGCGGGTCCATCAGCAGATGGAGTGGGGCAGAGAAGGGCTGCCCAAGGTATCTGTGTTTTTATGACAGGCTCCTGGTGACCTTCCTGGCCTGATTTTGCTAGTACGAGGTGAGCAGGGAGGTGGTGTTACTTCTGCTACCGGGGCAGCATCTGCTCTGTGTTTTAAAAAAAAAATATGGTCCAAGAAAGGCACTGAACTACACAGGCAAAGCCTGCTCAGTCCTAGCCCATGCCCCTTTTTTTTGCTGTTGTGCTCTGGACCTTCTCTGACCTGTACTGCCTGTTTTTTATTTTTTATTTTTCCCCCCTCTCTTGTCTTACCTGTCCTTGCCCTAGAGGTGCTGTATTGAACTGCAGCTCTGCCAAGACAAGGCATGAGAGTAGTCCAGGAGCTGGCATGTTCCTGCTGGCAACCCCGTGGTTCTGGTTTAAATCCTTTTCCTATTCTGTGATCTTTTAGTTCAGCAAGCTGTATCGCTGTGATATATATTCCTTCTGACCAGCCTGACCTTACCCTGGCCTAGGGTGGGGAGAAGATTTTTTTTTCTTTTTTCTTTTTTTTCATTTACGGGGCTCACTGGATCTAATTTCATTCTTGTGCATTGAATGCTTTGCTGACCCCGGGGAGATTTTATGTTCCATAAAGGCAAATGCCCCACACAAGATAAACTGGTCTGGATTTCAGTGTGATTTTTGGATTAGAACCACCCACTTTCCTCATACAGAATAAAAAGTATGAGTGAGTCTCCACGTGATGCCTTGGAACTGTCATCATCATAACCTCAAATATAGCTGTCTTCACCACATCACCTTCCTCCTCTCTGACCCATAAAGTTTTACCATTACAACCTGCCCTTAATCACCTAACCATTTCCTTAGTCTTTCAAGGACAATGGTTTTTATGCCATTCTTGCTAACCTTACGTATTAGTCTACCATCCCAGGCTGTGTTTAAATGACTTTTTTGAAATCTATGTGGATTAGCTCCACTGCTTCGCCCCTGCCTGTTTTTCACGTTAGCTCCTGAAACAAATTCTGCCAGATTTGTCAGGCAAGATTTACCCTTTATGAAACCAGGCAGATACATTTTTATCAGTTCATATTTCTCCAGATGTTGGGTGATCTCATCCCTGCTAACATCTCTAAAATCTTGCCTCTGCCTCACTCAGCAGGTTTGGGGCCAGATTCTCAGCTAGAGGGAATAAAAAGTGTGCATGTGTATCAGCTTTCGTGGGGTTTTGCATCAGCTGATAATCTGTGTCTAATACATCTTGATTTCTGCCTCTCTCTTCTCATACATGCTCAAAGATGTTTGCTTTATATTCGTTTCCCTATACCTCTTTTTATCTCTAAGGAGCAACTCGAAACCTCTGTTATTGGACACTTAATCACTTCTGTTGTTGCATTGAGCAGTGCGGGTTAAGTGTACGCCATCCAAATTCGGTCCTTCGTCTTTCTTCGGCAGTCTGAATTTGCCTTGGTGATTATTAATGCTCTGGGGTCTCCCCTGCTTCGCTGCCGCAGGAATCTTTGCCTCTGCGTCTGTCATCTTACCTCAGGTTCCCTCATGAGTGCCAGCCAGAAAAAATAATTTCAATCTCCTCGTTTCAATCCTCTTTTCCTGTGTTATTAAGCTCTCGCTACTACCTCTCAGTGGTCCAGCAGCCTCCTTGTTAATCTTGTCTCCTTTACCTATTTAAAAGAAATCTTTTATTGTTTTTATTCTCCCCATGGGCAATTTTTCTCTCTCGCTCATATTTGGTTTCCTAATCAGCTTTTTACATCTTTTCAGCTTTGCTTTATAATCCCTTTCATCCCCTTAATATTTGCCGCCTTACACGTCACCTGCCTTTTCCTTCTCCTCGGGAGCTTTTACGACTTCCTCAGTCACCGGCCTCCTCGGGAACTCACCTTGGCCGTCCCTGCTTGACAGAGGCAGCTGTTTCCAAGTGCTGCTCTTGCTTCCTGGGAATGAGCTGCCGTATGGGAGCGAGGGCTCGGCAAATGGGCACCAGCAGCTCCCGTGTTAACTTTGGTTTCTCCCTAGGTGCTCTTTGCTCATGAGCAAATGCTATTTTCACATGCACACGATGCTTTCCTTTACCCTCAAGGATCTCTGTGGGCTTGTGTCATCACAGACAAATGTCCCCCCAGAGTGGAGAAGCCCTGTGCGAACAGGCATGGACCCATGAAAACTCTGAGATAAGTTTTTGAAGGGACTTAAATCTTGTGAATCTTTAGCTGGCCCATTCTGGTCACAGAACCACACTAAAATACCCGTTAATAATCTCAAAGCTCTCGGGGGTGGCAGATCTGGCCCAGCAGCTGGGGTTAGGTGATGTGTCTAAAGTCGTGCGCAGGTAAGAGGGAGAGAGGAAAACAGGCGCTGCTTGGCTCGCCAGAGCTGCGTCCACCGAGCCAGGATAATTCCTGGCAAAGCGGCAACAGCGAGGCCATGGAATCGGATCATTACTCATTCGGTTTTATTTGTTCCAGCACTAGGTGATGAAATGCAAATTGTACAGTCAGATGCACAATTTCAAATCCTCTGCGAGCGACTACTCAAATATTTGAGCACGGTATTCTCTTTCTTTGCAGAGCAGGGCTTCCAAAGCTTCACAAATTCAGGGAAAAATGAAACCAAGGCGGTTCATAAACTCAGTGAAATCTGAATTCCTAGGAATTTCTATCCCACACAGCTCTGTGTTGCAGAGTAAATATAAATATAGTTACATGAACATAAACACACACACACTGGTGTAGCAAAGGGGAGTTTTTAATATATATTTAAAAGCAAGGGTTGGGAAGTAGGGACAGACTGTGTGAGAATGAGAGTGAAACCGCACCTCTGTTCCTCCTCGTGCTCTTTCCCCTGCTTCCCAGCGATCAGGACCGTGTAGAAACTTCTCCATGCTATTTACATCACTGATGGAGCATTTGCACTTTTGTTGATGTGTTTTTCAGGCTTTTCCACAAAATAAATACACCCAAGTCCATAAACTCTCAGGATTTAAAAACTGCTCTTTATTTTTCTTTTTTTACAGTTCTTCAACAGGATACTTTTACGATCAGAAAGACAATTTTTCTAGGAAAGGCACTAATTAACATTTTATTGTTATAAGTATTCTCATCATATTGCCTCTGCTGTACAGGTCTTCCCTTTCATCATTTATTTAGTGATGTAACTATACAGCAGGACTTGTGTACAAGAAAAAGACAAAGCTGAAGGCTTAATTCGGCATTGCTAGCACGATGAAAGAGACAAAGGACGATGCAGCTATGCCCTGATCCTGCAAATACTTATGCACATGGATAACTTCGCTGCCAGGAGTATTTCTGCTCGCAGTAATTGTGTGCTAAAGTGTCAGCAGACTTTAAGTCATCGGGCCTGATTTAAGCTCTGCTGGAGTCAGGGCACAAACTCCGACACGTTTCAGCATGGGCTTTGCCAGTACTTACTTAGTGAAGCATTTTAGCACTGCTGAGTTTACTTGCAACCTAATCCTGAGCATGCATAGGCTTTCCTGGTCTGAGCACAGCCCCTTTGAGACATGACAGTGATTGATGACTCGATTCATGGGTATTCTGCAAAATCACCTCTCCAGGCAGCCACCAGGTGGATCATTACAGCTCCGGCCACATCTCCTGTGGCCAGGACTGGCTGATCTCCTGGGCATCCATGCCGGAGAGGAGCAGGATGCCTGGGGATGTCCCCACGGCCCAGGGTAGCTGGGCATCCTCTGCCAGTGCACAGGGTGCTGTTGGTGGTGTCCTAGTCTTCTCCAGAAATGATCACCTCTGTTAAAAGCAACTTTGAGGGATGATGCTCCCATGCTAGATAGGCATTTTTCAGCCCTGCAGGAGACATCTCTGCACTTCAATTAGTCCCTTAATTGAGCTATTTGCAGGGCAATGCTCAAGGGAGCTGAACACCTATTTCCTCACAGTTTAACTACCACCAAATCTAAACACTTAGTTTCTCTCTTAAATAGGAGCAAATATATAGTGGCTCTGCAAACTTTGTCACAGTGAGTTGCCTAATATATTCCTGCCACAGTAACAGGATGATCAAACTGTGGTATCAAGTATATTCTAATTAAGTGAGTTTTGATTGCATGACTAACAAAAGAAATTATATTTTTAGTCAAAACACTCTGCATTTCCTCCAATTCCGGCAAAGGACTAGGTGGGTTTTCAGGCCGAACAGTAGCAAGGTCATGGGCTAATCATGGGCTTATGGTGCCTTGCTCTGCAGCTGATAATTAGGGATGACTGTGTGGTCTCTCCTCTGAACTCCAGACAGTTTCTGAGAGCGGTGGTTAAGGTCACCCTTGAAAATCAAACCTCAACTATAACCCGAATACCAACCCAGTCCTAAAACTGTCACTTAACCCTAAGTGCATCTCACCAGGCGTATCTTCACCGGGGGCCTACTGGCAACCCAGCACAACCGAAATCAGACCCCTACAACTAATCCTCAGACCAGCACTAAGTTTGTCACCAAAATAAACGCCTGTCAGGTTCAAAGCGAACCCTCTGCTGTGCCTGGCAAGGGTGGTACCCCAGGAATGAGCCCTGCAGAGGCTGCATCGCTGGAGCCACGTGCCAGCATCCCTGCGCTCCAGCCTGTCGCTGTGCCAGGACCCATCGCACCGCGGCTCCTGGGTCCTGCTGGGCTGTGCTCTAAGGTGAACCCTAGTCCCCCCAGGCTATAGTTCAGATTAGCTCATCAATACCTCAGCCCAGGCCTTTCTTTGAGATTGACCAACAAGCTCTTTCAAATCCCAAATTAACGTAGCTACGTGGACCCTGTAAGCAGCCACCAGAGCGAAGATGAAAGACTCTTCAGATTCTTCAATAACCCAGACCTACCATACACCCGAAGTCATCCCAAAGGTAAATTATCTTTACCATCAAGATACTTCTGTTGGTCTAGCCATTAATTCATGAGCTCCTTATAATGAAAGCTATTGTAACATCCACCTTTTCTTCAGGGCGACTGGACCCAGATAATAAATGTTTGAGAGACTGGTGTTTGGTCTGATTTTCATCTCCTGACTCCCGGTTCAAATAAATACCCTGTCACATGATATGAGTATCCCATGAGACTTATGTATTATTACATCCCACTTGAAAATTAACTCTAATGCGAGTTGCAGAGAACACCAGTGAAAGCAACCATTAATTGTTAATATAAACTATTAATGAAACACTAGGGTGAAGGTCAAAGTGCATGACTGAAACCTCCCAGCAAATGAAAGGATTATTTTGCCTCTTACTGAGCATAATTATCATCTGAATTTCAATGGTTTTCTGATCAAACCACTTCCCTCTGCACTGACCTGTTCCACCACTGCGGTGAGGCTGCTCCCCAGCGCCGGTGGTTGTGTTTCACTGCCCACCTCTGCACAGAAAGGTTTTCATTAGTGTTCTGGGTGTCTGCGAGGAATGGAGAGCCAGCACCTTCCAGCTTTGTTCATATGGGAGCATTTTTTATTACCCTAGCACTGTCCATTATTCACAATGAATTTGTATTGGCCTGACTCCTCATAAATTATTGTCTCCTGCTGGTGTGTCCCTTAACTGTTCCACTTTACATTTTGCAAGTCTTTGACATGGTGGACACACCTGGGAGCTCATGCAGCCTGGAGCAAGAGCAGGCCTACTTGCTTGCATGGATTAAAATTAGAGAGGTGACTAGTTAAGAGGGTGCTTGGGAATGACTCAGGCAATCAGATTTGCTTTCCTTCTGCTTGAAGCAGTGTGATCAGCCTCAAAAATTGCTTCAGTAGTTTATCATATGAACTTGGACTGTTCATATACTTTTTACTTTTGATTATTATTATGTTTTTAGGAAAAAAGAAGTCTTTTCCCAGAAAACACTATTTTCCCTCCACCTTCAAAGGTACAGAGATCACAACAAATCAAACAGATGGGATCCTAGGCTTAAAATATTGTCTTTTTTTTTCCCTTGTTGAAAACTTAAAAAAAAAAAAAAAAAGGTGGGAGGAGGAACCAGCATTTTGCTAATTGTTCTGAGAGATTTTCAGGAGCGCTGATCTGACGCAAGGTTGCCGAGATCAATACTTGTGTGGTATTGCTGGGCTCCAAAGCCCCACACCGGGGGCCAGCAGGAGGAGTGTGGAGCCAGGAGCCCTGGCTGGCCCGAGGAGCAGCCGGCCCTGCCTCCCTGCCTGGGCACGGAGCGGGCAGGCGGGAGGCCCTGCTTGCCCACGTGGAGAGCTGGTGGCCCCACCAGGAATGCTGATGGACCCGGCTCATGTAGGAACTGCCCAGATAGCATGCGTGGAGTCATAGCCCTATAAATTCCTTAATTAAACACATTTTAGTCTTTTGTGAGCTTTTTGAAACAGAAAAAGCGTCTGGAACAAATCACTAGGCTCAAGCATTGCTTTTGTCCCCCAAAAAACACAGCTCTAGTGATGCCAGCAGGAGCCCAGTTGTGGGAAGAGCTGTATTGGAGGGTAGATGTATGAAGTCAAAGCCACTCAGCAAACAGAAGTCCCCACTGGCTGAGACTTATTGAGCCAGCAGATGTTGATGGTTATGTTAGTGAGGATTTCAGATGGGCCTGCTGACCCAATTAGTAAGTGATATTATGCTGACAGGCTGCTCAGCCTCTCCTCTATGCTTCTGTTTGCAGGTTGTCTGTTTTTCACCTGATTTTCCATGAAGAGCAAGACGTGTCCGCATGGATCTTTCTTGGTTTGGTTTCTTTCTTCCCCCTCTCCCCCCACCTTTTTTTGAAAGTGAGATACAACTCGTGCGTTGCCTTTACCAAGGGGAAATCCTGTGCAGCCTCTGTTAGCATGGGCATGTGTAAGTGACGCCTTTGAAGAGAAGGTCCTAATATGTGAAGGTATGCTAGGCTGTGACAAGCTGAAGTCCCAGCTCAAGAGCCCTGTCAGATCTGCTCTCTCATCCGTGCCCTCCCTCCGTTCAAACCCTGACCTTCCCCATCAGATAAGCAGCACAGATCCCGGCCCTGCGTTCCCTCTGCAGTCTCAGCTCATTAAAAATTCATTGCCTAAAGTGAATCTATTCTGTTGCTGCTGAAGTGTTATTTACCTCGCCCGGATTTCCTCAGGTTCTGGCAATTAGAGGGGGTCCAAGGAGAGGGCTGAGTCACAAGATTAAGGCTTGTGCAATAACTCTCTTGCAGCGAGAGCCCATCATGTAAAGCCATAATTTCCCAGCTGCGTTTTGGTTCCCCTTCAGTGCTTCATTAAAGGTGGTGACTCAACAAAAAGGACGGAGGCGCAGGTTAACAAGAATCCCTCCTTTTGTGGGATTAGAGTCTTGCATAGCTAGGCTCTTTCAAAGGCAGGAGATGCTGTCAAGCATCATTAGGAAGCCGTTTTAAACAAGAGTCATAAAGCACCCTTTGCGGTCAAACGAATTTATTAGAGAGGCAAGTGAGGGGAGGCAAACCCTGTAGGAGAGAAGTAGATGAACAATTTACATGGCATTGATAACAAAGCGAGTCACCAGACTCAGAGCTGCGGCCATTAGAACAACTTAAAAGGATTTTGTAAAAATCCCAGAGTATTTTTCTTTCTGGATAAAAGCGGAGAGTTCTGGATGGTGCCAGGCAGACAAAGGGCCCAAGTTGAAACCAAGGTTCACTGGCAAGTTTCCCAGCTTCATGCCAATTTCTTCCAACAGATGTAAATGGGAAGAAAGCAGGCTCTCTTTGTGCCCCAGTGATCCTAAAAAGAACCTGCAAGACCCCAACTCTAAGTGGCATTCACAAAGCCTAAACAGCTAGCAAAGATCACTGTGGCTTTAGTCCTAGCAAGCTCTTTTCATAGAGAGTCAGGGTAAACTCTATTCTGGATTCCTTCAAAAAGAAAAGCTATTTGTAGTAATTTACTGGATAACTTTTGGAAATATTCCATAGCAGTTTGAAAAGCTGTGAAAGAGACACTAGACTTTATCTGATCTTATGATATAGCCCAGTTTTGGAAGGAACCTAGATGCTGTTCTTAGTTTTGACGGGGGAAAAGAAGGGTGAGGGAGGTACGGGAGAGGAATGGATAAATAAAAGCTACTTGTTTGGAAGTAGGTAAGCAGCTTTACTATGCAGTTAGTATAACGGACTGTGCACCGTGCTTGTTTATTGAACCAATAGCATAAATCTAAACGAGCCACTAGCTCAAATCCAAAGCAGCTGTGTGGCTGAAGGTAGAGGAATGGCCGACACTAATCATTCAGCCAGCTTCAGTCCTGGTCATAGGGATTTCCCCCAACATTGTTTAGAAAGATGCAGAAAAATTCCATTTTCTTTGTGTGTTCGTTTAGGCCACATGAGCCACTGGTTCAGCAAACTGATGTGAGCTGGTAGGGAGAGACCTGCAGCTCCTGCGTGCGAATACACTGTACACACAGGGAAGGACAGAGGCTGGCAGCGGGATGGACTCAGCAGGAGCTTGAATGGACTGTTACTGTGTCAGTGAAATAGGGTTTCTTCCCCTCTGTTCGAAGGGTTCCTGTTAGGACATGTTTGGGAAGAAGCGGTGCTAATGTCACAGGAGAGGTGAGCCATGGACCAAGGAGCAGGATATCTGCGCCCTCTCTTTAGAAGGGTAACTGTTCATCATCAGGAATCTCCAAAGCGAAAACCACATCCCTCTGGAGTTGCCACTCTTGAATCCACCTCCTCCCTGGGGATATATCCACTCTGCTCTCCCACCAACCCTCCTCTCCCTGCAGCACTTTGCATGGGATTCTTGGGCAGTCGCTCACAAATTACACGGATGCCCCCTTTGCTCCAGCTGTGACAGAGAGGGAAAACCCTTGGTTCTTGCACACAGGGCCCTGGTGGAGCAAGGGAGGAGACCTGAGGCTTTGTCTGGATATAATTTAGGCACTATAAACAAAGGCAGCAAGGGGTCACGCTCTCTATTCTCGTTTTACCCCCTGCAATGCCTCTGCTAACTGGTGCATACAACTTGAACTCTTGTAAAAATTAGCAGAGACCACAGTACCGGTGACAGAAAGCTGAACTTTTCCAACAGCAGGTTCTGAATTCACTGTGTGCACTGAATCCACTTAAACTTTAAAGAGACAGTCTGTTTTCTGCACTTGCCACTGCTTAGCCTGGAAAGGGCTGCAGTGCTAATTAAAAGCAAATTGCTTAATCTTGTTGCGTCAAGCCAGGGAGATGCCCCCTGCAAAAGGCCTGGAAACGCGGCACCCTGGGGATGCAGCAAAGCGCCCAAGACGCCGGCGCTGCGCGCGCGCTTGTCACTCCAGCAGTTACGGGGCACGTTTGCATCCGGCCGGTGCCGTAGCGCGTCCCCTTGCACTGCCTGTGGGCATCCGAGCAGCGAAAAACGTATTCGTGTTGACTCGTCGCATAATAGGAGCTCCTTTGCAATGCACGTGGCTCACGCTCCGGCCACGGCGGAGCTGCGTCCCTGCTGCACCGTCGCGGTTCACAGCGAGCGTGGTGGAGGGGGCTGCAGGTTTCGGGTTCAAACACCTAAAGGGGACCAAATCCCACGGGGCAGAGTGTGCACTTCTTCCTGAAAAATCCCAACTCCTGCAGGACTGAGCCCTGCAAACTGCTCCTTCATCCAGCCAGCAGAAAGCTGAGCAACATAGGCACAGTTTTCCTTATGTGGAGAAACTTTATTTATTTATTTATTCTGATGATCATATCAGCCTGCACTGATGATTTTGTATGACCTCAGCATAATAGAAATGTACTCTTTTTTTTATTTTCCTTTTTCCCCAAGTTTACATTTGCACACAAGGATGTGTAACAACACAGAGAATTGATTTCTTCCCCTGTATTATCTTTGTATAACATACATACCATCTTTGCTAGCTAACAAAGAAATAGGAAACCTCTCTTCTTTTGCTTCAGGATACCCATATGACACCCTGTTCCTGTATTTACTCTAAAGCAGCTGGGCATTGACTAAAAGCCATAGCAAAGTCCATACCCCCTTTCTTCCCCCTTCATATGCAACAAGGGAAAGTACAATGTACTTTTTTTTTTAGCATTATTTTTATTGAGTTATATAATACATTAATGTTTTTAAATTTAAGTCAATTGAGGCAAGGCTATCTTATTCCTGTAACAGACCGGAAGGGCAAAAACAAACAGGGCAAATTCAAGTCACTGCAGATAAGAGTGTGACTTACTGCCAGCCTGGAGGAAATCTGCATTTACTAAGAGGCTGGGTAAGTGCAGAGACACGGGTCCTCCTTTGGCTTTGGGGAGAATTTGCTTCCAACCAGCTGCTCTGCAGCATAGAGTCCCAAGGGAAGTCTTATTTCTACCTGTCCACCCACCCGCCTAGGACTTTGGGAGATCTCCTGGTTGCTCACCAGCTGGTGAGGCCTTTGCAGATCCATGGAGAGCTGGAGCCCTGTAGGCCCCACCTGTGGCCCCTTAGCTCCCAATAAGGGGTGGTGGTTCAATGCAGCTGCCCTGAAGGGCTGGGGTTGATAGGTAGGGGGTTTCCCAGGCAGTTTATTCCAAGAAGAGGCTGTGGTTCCTCACATGTTTGCCCACCCTAAGAGCAGAAGATTTCTAAGGTAAGAGAATAAGGCAATCCTAAAGGCCAATGCTTTGAAACTTGGTTGATATTTTTGGTTGGTTTTCCTGCCTTTTCTCTGTGGGAAAAAATGGCAGCTACTACCTTGTGTTATGAGAGGCTTCATAGGTAACGTTGCTGTTGGTAGTGAGGGGTTTTGGCTCAGAGCCCCTATGTGCGCTGCTCTGGTAGCACTGAAGGTGCTTGGGCTCAGTTGGTTGTTATAAAGGTTTTGTGTTGCAGCAAGTTGCTTGATGTTGTTGTTATTTTAGTTTACACCAGCATGTGTTCAAGCATGATCTGGTTTATCATCTTGTGGTTTTTCTTCATCCCCATTTTCTGTGTAGAATGGACATCTTTCCAGGGATTCGGTGAGAGTAAGCTGAAATACATGAGCCTGGAGTGCAGCTGTTTTGCCCGGTGCCCTTAGTACAAATGCTTAACATCATGGATTCTGTTGTCTGCACCTTTTAGCAAAGGAAGTATTAGTTTTAATGGGCAGGAACCTATGAAATAATAAATATGTCTTCATTTATTCGAGTGCTGCACCATCCTAATGAAGCTTAACAATGTTATAAGCCACATAATGTGAACCAAATTAGGTATTTTGCCAATTTCAATACTTCTGCTTAATAAACCTGAAGCCTTTCCTGTTTGAATGCCTATCCAGGAAGGCCAAAGTCAAAGTAATGTTAAAAACGTAATAAGAGGGAGAGATGAAACTGAAATGGGATTATATATAAACTCCCTAAAATAATGACTCCATGTTTATTGCACTTCATGTTATTTATACTCTGCTCTTATAATTCTTTATTACACTCCCCTTTTCATTATTTACACTCCCACTTTGGGAGTAATATATATGTACATATGTATAGACTATGTAGTATAATATTCCATAAATATTTGTAAATGTATCCATTCCCACAGTTGTAATTTTTCAAAATAATCCACAGAAAAGTGTTATTTTTGTTGTTGTTTGTTTTTCTTCCCACGCAATGCCTTTCTAAATGGCATTTAGATGACAGTAGCTGCTCCAAACTTTCCAGAACTCTGCTGTAAAGTGAAGCTAGTCTGTTACTGTTGGAGATTTTGGTTTCATTCAGTATGCTATGAAAGGCAGTGTGCACATGTATGCACGGTGTGTGGTTATTAGAAGTTCCCTCTCCTGTCAGTGGAGCCTCAGATTGTTGATCTGTAGAAATGGTCCAAAATGTTCCTTTATGCGCAAGTGATCTCGTGGTTTAGGTGGAGGTCTCTCATGGCTTCTTTTCTAGCACATGAACGCTCAGGCTGTGAAGTGCAGGTTCTTCGTTTCCTGGTGACTGTGGCAGGCATTACCGAGTGACCTGGTGAGCCATACCTTGCCTGCTCACCCCCCTTCCAAACACGGCCTCTTCTGATCCTGGTTGGGGTGGACTGTGCTGTATCAAACATGACTGTTGTGGATGGTGGAAGCGCAGCCCTTGAGCGGGAATTCTCCCGTGTCTGTTGGGCTTTCTGTCCGTTCCCAACTGGAGAGTTTAATGGTTGTGCGGGGCTCTGGTGCAGAGCACGTTTCCATGTGGGAAGCTTCCATGTGCGCCCCGGCCTTGTGCCTGGAAGATGAGGGCTTTTTCAGCATGGGCTCTCCTCAGCCCCCGGTTTGCAGAGCGGGCTCTGCATCCCGTCAAGCTGTGTGCCTCCTTCCCCTTCAACACCCACAAAATTTTCTGTAAAATAACACTCTGTTAGCCATCCAAGAACTCTGATCCGCATCTATAAACTGTGCACCTGAATGATTGATTTTATTGACTTTTTTTCTCCCCTTCTCAAGTGTCTCTGTCAAAATGATCACAAAGTGCTAGACTGTTTCCTGAACGTGGAGGTATGTTATTGGACTAATACCAGTCTTTTGGTACCCCTACAGGTTCCACCTTCTCCCCCCACCCCTCTTCAAATATGTCTTTTTTAAAGCCCCCTGCAAAGACCAAACCTGTTTGAATTGCAAGAATTGATTGAAGCTTTCAAGCAGGGTGATTTGTTTGTACCCAAGAGAAGTGCGTTAAACATGGTCTTCTATCTTAAATAGGGGGTGTCACATGGTGTAAATGGGGGATAATTTTGGTGATGCTTGCAGGAAGTTCTGGTCCCTTCTGCTTGTGAATCCCACCACAAGGTTGAGGTTGAACTAGGGAAGGGTTTTAAGAGTTGCTTTAGTAATGAGGGAGGGAACAAATATGCTTTCAGCAATTTACCCATGCCATTTTTTTTTTTCTTGTGAATAATATGGATTTGAGATTAACTTTTACTTTGTGGGCCTGATAATTACTTATTATTCTTATTATTCAGTTTGGTGTTTGTCAGTTGCCCATCCAGCCCTGAGGATGTGGCCATGTACAAATTCCTGTCAGAGGGTGACATGGGTGGATGAGAAACATCCCTCTAGGAACACAGAGTTTCTATCTATGAGGAAGGAAGATAGTGAGCACCAGAGTGGACTGGAGCTGCAGCTGCTTCTGGGGAGGGTGGATGTCCTACTAATGCTGACAAGACCTTGTTCAACTACCTGTCAAAGAAAGCACTGACCGCCAACCCAAAACTCCTGGCAGAGTTTTCATTTCCTCTTGTTTATTGTTTTCACTCAATCCCCTTATTTGTGCTGGATGTAATGTGAGGGGAAAGGTGAAGGATTGTGACACTGGAGGCTGGAGCAGCGTATTGGCAAAACCTGCAGATAAGCTGTTTCCTTCCTTCAAGCTTGCTGGGGCCAGGACTCGGCCCCTGCCGGACTTCTCTTCCCCCTGGCGCCTACGTGCAGCTCAGAAATCTGCAGAGTCTCACCTAAAAACACATATAGTTTTCACTAATACATTGCAGAAGAACTATGGAGGAGCTTGTCTTCATCTTTAAGTTGCTGCTTCTCTTCCTGCACCTCATTTATCGGGTGGCAGAACCAAACAAGCTCGTGGCGGGCAGCACTGTGGTCCCCTCGCTCTGTGCCTCCCAGCCCAGAGGCAACAGCCGTCCCTATGTTTGCTCAGGATAGAAGAATATGAAAAATTGCTGATGGCAGAGCATCTCTGTAAATCTTGCAGACAGTAAGTAATAAAACCTGGTGTCCTTACATATGGTGTTATGTACAGGGGGACAGCTTTACCATATGTGAGCAGCAGCCCCTAGAAGAAAGGGGTGGGGAGGGAACAAAAGTGTTTCAGTCAAAAAGACTTCTTGTGCTGTTTGCAGCACCTGCAGCTTCACCTTTGGCTTGTGAAGGTCGGGTTAATCACCATTGGTTGTTAACCTCCAGCTCAACTTGCGGGTCTGCAGCTGGAGGAGGGACCTCGAGACCTTGAGCACCTTGTTTCAGGTATCTCGGTGTGCTTGGTGCATGTTCCTCCTCCTCCTGCCGCCACAAAGCTCTGCTCTGAGGTGGCTCTGAAGAGAGGGAGCTGGGTTAGGTTTGGAAGTTGTCTCCTGTCAATGTGTGAGGCCTGCTGAGCTCTCCCCTTCCTTGTCTGGCATATCCATCAGCAAAATTCATGGAGATGCAGGAAGGAGTCGCATTGCCTCATAACCATGCAGAGCTCTCCTGCCTCTCTGCTTATAAATGTAACCTAGGGATTTTGGGGACAGCACATAGAGCATGTGCAAAGCTGCCCGTCTCTGCTGCAGCTTTGCATGAGGCAGTTGAAGCTTGGGTGTTCCTGCCTTCCCCTCTGCCCTGCTGATGTATTTCTGCTTTTGTTGTCATTCTCTTCCCCTTTTGACTCTGTCCATAAAAAAGAAAGAAAAAGTAAATACCAGCCACTAGCATTTAAAATAATTCTCTGTGGGCTAGTGCTTTAGCAGTGGTGCGCTGTGGCGTTAATGTTTCCAGCCCAAGCAAGTCATTTCTTTATCATAGAAATGAACATTCTCCCTGGCTGTGCCATGCACATGAACCACCTTCTCTGGGGTCTCTAGTGCACCCTCCTTTCCCCCAGCATCATGAGCAAATCCAGCAGGATTTGCTTAAAAGTGGGTGGGAGAGTTGCCCACTCTCGGGAGTGGGGCGCGGAGCGAATCCCAGGTCTGGGACTCAGCAAGGCATGAGCCCAAGGCAGGAGGAATTCTGCTTTGTGGAGATGAATCTGGCTCCAGGATGCTGGTGTGAAGTTGTTGAGGTTGCAGGCACTGTGGGGTGCTGAGCACTCAGCTTCATGTACTGTAACTCCAAAGGTCATGCATTGGCATGGCTTAAAGTTCTCCTATAAATTACAATTATTCTGGACTCTCATAAGGTTTACTTATGCTCTTTTTCTAGTCCAGCTTTCTCCATCATCACTTATTAATCCCTTTCCCTCTGACTGGGAACACCACATTCGGTGAATCCTGTTGATGACTTGGGACTCTTTGAACCTGTTCTGCTTTGGGGTCTGCCCTGAATGTGTCCCAGGAAAGGCTTTTGCAATTAACACTCATAATTCATTACTCTTTAAGAAATGTGGAAGATGGTTTAGAAATAAGATAATCCTGAACAGATGCATCAGAGCTGTAGTAGCAAACAAGTCATTCGTTTTCCCCTTCCTCCACATCCTCCAGTAATTTTATTTCCCCAGTGCACTGGCAACAAATTGGAGATTGGTGTTAGAGGCACAAATTAAAAATACATCAACCAACATAAGAATGACATGGTGACATTTGCAAAATGAAACCCATTATCACTCAAGTATTTATTTGTTGCTGGATTAAGCCAAATTTGTGTTTAAATTAATACGGCACGAGCAGCTACATGCAATTTCTTTGCTGTTTGTATTTAAAAAATTATGTTTGATTTTAAAGAATTGCATGCATCTATTCTGGGGGGAGGAAGAGGAATCATCTGATTCATTGCTAAGGTTTCTCAAGAGAGATTTTAACACATGCTGAAGTGTTGTTAACGAGTTGTACCGCAGTTTGTGATGCAAAGAATAGCTAAAAATAGGTTAAACCCCAAATGAAACAAGTTTTGGCAGGGGGTGTGCAGAGGGGGAAGGAGAGAGTTAGAGCTTGCTTGAGTGTGATGGCTAAGCACCAACTAGCAAAAAAAGTGTCAAGCTTTGGAGGTGAATGCTTTACTATGTCAAAGTCTTTACAGAGCCTCTTGTTCTAGGTGGGTTTATATCCTTTATAGCAACATTTGGTAGTTGCTTTAAATTATTAAAGGCATTTCATAGGGCTGTAGCTCTTCTCAAGAGTTTGCAAAGAGGGCCCCTGCCTGTATTCTTAAGGTAGGTTAATGATGACTTTCCTGGCGCGATGTGTCCAGGACACTGAGGTTAATAAAACCCGTAGCTCTTCTTCATGACTATCATGGGATGTTTAATGTTCGGGAGTGTGCAAGAACAGCTTAATGTTCCGTATGAAGAATCGTGCTGCCAAGCTCTCATCATCCCCAGTGCTGGTGCAGGGCACCAGAGGTGCGGGAAATGGGCCCGTCACGCGCGGGGAGAGCTCAGGTACCCGCGCAGAGGGAGGCACGTCCCTCTGTGTGAGGAGAGGGGCTAGCGGGGGCCGGTTCCGATGGCAGACGCTGTATCCGAGGTGTGTTTTGTGTGGCAGAGTGACAAGCGGGATCTCAGTGTGGCTTGGCTGATGACTCATTCCCTGTTGGCTTGATGAAAGCGTTTTGTGTGCTTGATACGATCTCTTTTGCTTTCCTCTTTCCTGCCACCCCCACTGGAAAATGGGAAGGAATCGGGGGGGGAGATGGCAATAGGGATTAAAGAATAGTATGTGAGGGAAGTGTGTGTGCTTGCGAAAACTCTCTCTGAGACAAAGCGAGAAAGAAAGTGGCTGTTGGGTGAGTTAATTTCTCCCTTCCTCTTTCCCCTCCCTCCAAAAAAAAAACTTGAGACTTTAAAATAGTTGGGCATTGTTCCGGGACTTAGTGGGCTTTGCTAGCTGTGAGTATTGCAGCAAATACCACAGCAGTGACAGTATAGCGCTGTCTGTGCTCTCTCTGTGCACTGGCTGGACAGGGATTTTTCATTTCATGCATCATTTACAGCCCTCTGCACTGATCTACAAAGTCGGTGTGTCGTGCTAAACACAAAGGAAGAGAAGAAAGGGAAGAGAGGGGCCCAAATGACAAAGTTCACATCTGAAATCATGGCTCAAACTTCCCCACGGCCCTGACTGTGCCTCACTGTCCTCCCTGTGGTGTGAGGAGAAGGGCAATCTAAACTGCAAAGATCAGGTGTGGGCTTGATCCAAGTTCACTATCCTCCCCCAAACTGCAGGAAAAAAATGAATTGTGTGTGTGGTGGTGGTATGGTGTGTGTGTGTGTGCCTGTTTTTGTTTTTTTTTTTTTTTTTTTTTCTCCTCCCCTTAATTATTATTGTATTTTGGCTTAAAGATGGTTAAATAAGTTTCAGTAATAAGTAAACTTCTATGACCCTGCCTATTTCCTGTCCTGTCAAACCTTTCCTTGTAAGAATAACAGTGTCCTTTTATTTGGTGGAGTGTAGCATGATGAAGAGGGGAGGAAAATCTAGTGTGCTTGTCCTGTCTAGGAGCTTTTATCACAGAGGAAGCACAAACTGAAGAACTGTTTTTGTTGTTGTCTTTTCCAGGTGTATTTGGTACCACAATCTGTGCTTTTGATGGTATTCTAAATTTATCCAAATTGTCCTTTTTTTGTTGTTGTTGTTAAGATGAAAAAGGTAGGCTTTTGTGATGTTAATTTTTCAAAATGCTCTGCCTGGACACGTCTCATATACATGCAATTTGGCTTTATCACAGTGACAAGCTCCCCCATCCCTCTCATCCGCTCTAACAAGCAGCGAGTGCAGTCTTGTCGGGAGGGTTCTCGATGCCTTGCCATGCAGGAAAGCCTCGTTTCCCTTGCCAGGCACAACAAAGCTTCCCAGGGCCATTGGCCTGGGTGCCGGCAGGGCCGGAGCTGCTCTGGAGCTGCCCCTCTGGCTCTGCTGCGGGGGCTGTACAAGCCCTTTGGGCCGGCAGAGGAGCTTGGCACCCTGCGGAGGAGCCCAACACCCTGTGGTGGTGCCTGTGGCACATGTGGACAGCCTGTAGGATCCGGAGGGCCTGGGAAGCGCTGACTTCCCTCCATGGGTGCCGCACGCCCACAGGTGCCGGCAAGTGCCAGTTGTCAGGAGTCCAGGCCTCCAGGAGATGACTCTCCCCACCTGGGAGCTCCCTTGGCTCCAAGGGAAGGCATTGGGTAATGCTTGCAGCATGGGTTATATATAGAAGCAAGGAAGGAACCAGATTAAATGTCCTCTGAAGGCCAATACTGGTGTTTATGTGAGAAAGCTGCCTGTTTTGTCAGAAGAATGACTTGATGGCCCAAAGGATCCCTTCGGCTTTGCCTCCTGCTTCACTACTAGGCGGGTTAGCGCATCCTGTATGTGCACCAACACCATCAAGAAGGTGGCTTGCTAATCCTGAGGCTGAGAGGATGCCAAAGGTGTCTCCAAATGAGGCCTAGTGCTCGATGACAGCAGATTACATGGTGCCAAACCAGAGCAGTTACCCCAATCCACTTGCCCAGTGTCCATAATGTCATGGCAATCGGGTCTGGTGCAATCCTCATCTGCCTGTATCCTGGCAATGTGCGTGCCCCAAGAAAGTGGATGCATTGGAAGGAGCCCTGAGCTCTTGCTGGGGACCAGCAAGTGTGTCCCAGCCTTCAGGCAAGGTGTGCCAGAGATGCTCTCCAGATAAGCCCTTGCCTTCTGGGTTAGCTGAGGTGACATGGCACATAGGTGTCCAGTCCTGTTAGATCATCTCGAAATACATTCGTTTCTAATGCAAATATAGGGATTTTCCAAGCATTTCTCTGATGAGATCTGGAAGTGCCACATTTAAGTACTTCTCTATCATAATCACATTCCCTCGTGACATTTAGGCTCATTTGCTAAAACTAGGTTTTCAAGTCTGCAGATCTATCTCTGATCTTTGTTTAGGGTGGCTAATGCCAGTGGTAATTGGTGTTTAGTGTTGTGGTCATAAGAAGAAACAGAGACAACCCCATCGTCCTTACTGCCTCCCCAGGTTGCTATTGGTTACAATCATTTCAGAGCCAATATCAGGTTATGTCAATCATTACTGGATGAAATAGGCCCTTGACACACAGGATTCCTATTCAATAGCTTTCTGTATCATGATTGATTTCAAGAGTTAGTATAAAAATGTATCAGAAGGTTCAGAAGATCCACCAAACCTTAGCTATTCTGTTTTCCCACCCTTCCAATCTGAAGATAAATTTTTCTGGCATTTAACTCTTCCTTCATGTGCCTTTAGTGATTCCATTTGTGGTACGACTGTAACTGCTTCTTCCATTTTTGCCACTACTTTGAGAATAATCTCCCTTTGGGTGAGTGAGTATTCAACCAAACATTACAAGGTTTAGTAGATCTGGGATCTCAGAAATTAAGCTACCTTAGAACTATCACCCCAGAGACCTCTTTTGCCTGGCAATTTTCTCTTATGCTTCACTGAGTGATGCAAGGCCAAAAGTGATTTAGGGGGCTGTCTTGCTCTTAAGCATAATGGCATCAGTGTAAGTCATCTTTTCTGAGATACCTGGGCAGTGAGAAGTCAAAGTCTCCTTGAAAAGGTTGCAAGTTGAAAATGAAAGGATTTATGACCTGGGAGACCAATGTAGGAAAGAAAATGGGGCTACTGAAGAGCAAGGAGCTGGAGAGTGAAGGTGGCTTTTTAAAATCTTTAATCAAGTATCTTGCATCTTGCTAATAATGATGTAAATAAGAATTTATTAAGATGAGGGATTGTTCGTCAGAACAATCAATGTCTTGCAATCCACTAAGACTTCCTGTGACTTTTTACATGGTTTCTGAGTCCCCTCCAGGGTCACCTGACTTTGGGTACCCTACATGAAGTAGGAACACTTACAGATAAATTGAGCCAGTGTTTGCTTTTTCAGATATCAGGTTAGCTCCTAGTTTATAATGTGGTGCTCTTTAAACATATTCATTGGTTATATTTCTTTTAAAATGGTATTTTAGCCTGTGAGTGACATGGATGTGTCACCATGGAAAACTAATAAGAAAGTTCAGTTCTAATCTGCTGTTGTCTAATAAGCTGTCAGTGTGCCCCCCACCTCAAAAAAAAAAAAAAAAAGGGGGGGGGGGGGGGGAGGAGGTCAGCCAAACGCAGCTCCTTTTGGTTTAAATTTCTGAAAATGACTCGCTCATTATTTAGTCTTATAATGAGCTCCTGCCTACTTAGGGCAAACTTCTAATTTCAGTTGCTCTGGCATAAATCCAGAGGGCTTCCATTTAAATAGATGGAGCTCCTGTCAATTTGCAGAGCTGTGAATGGGAGGAGACCCTGGCCTTGGGTGCTGGCTCCTGCCCATGGCCAGACAGAGCCTCCTGCTTGGCAGGAGATGGTGGTTTTGGGGCAAAGCGGGTAGGAAGATGAATGCAGCTGTGCATCACTGCTCTCAAATGCCAAGCGTGAAGTTTGAGAATGCTGTTGGTGTCTGAGCAGTTCTCAAAGACTTCTGGCTCAGTTTGATTTATGGAGAGATGTGAGTGGATAAATGAACAGGCATTGGTTAAGTAATCCAGACTCTTCAAGTATGGCTCACCTGCTAAGGATATCAAATTTAAGATGCTGGTATTTCTACTCTTCAATTATTTCTGTTAAAAGTACTATTCCTCCATTTCTTTTGCCTGTCTCCTCACATCGTTCTTCTAGAAGAGAAACCTATGGTATTTGTCTGAGAAACAGTGCAGTAACACCATGCACAGTGATGCCAGAGAAGCTGAACACCAAAAAAAAAAAAAAAAAAAAAAAAACTTCTTGAAAGGTTGTGGCAGGCTACTAAGACTTGGTGGCATGTGACCTCCTGCATCCTTTGGCAAAACCTTATCCTGAAATAAGTTATTGAAGAGCTGTGGGAATTGCTGAAAGTTTTAGGCAAGCATGACACATGGGGTTTTTATGATTTTTTTTTTTTTTTTTTTTTGTACTGGCTTGGCTTAAGAAACATCTGTGTTCAAGGCAGTAGTAAGTAGTAGAATTAGTGGTAAGATTTTAATGTTTGACTGGTTGAGAGAAAATCAAGAGCTGTGTTCTTCATACTCGAGTCTCGTGTCCTTGATACTCTAGTGAGAAACACTAAGACAAGACAGCAGCAGAACATGACCAGGTCAGAGCCAGGCTGATCTTGTGCCTTCCACTTGTAGCAGGAAGGATCAATGGGAGAAATTCCTGTTTCCTAAATCTGAATTTGGCCAAAATGTTTGTGATAAGCAGCTGTATACTTGGAGAGAGCAAAACAGGAAAATAATAATAATAAAATAAAACCTGAAACCTCTCGCAGTCGTAAGTGGTCAGGATGACGGTTCTGTATCCGCAAGATGACACCTCACAAAGCGTGATGTTGACATGCTGTTTTCGGTATTGACTCAAAAGGAAGACTGCCACCTACTCGATCAAAACACGGCTTCCTGGGCTCCTGCCTCGGCGCGTGCCGCGCTCACCCCGCGTGACGGCCAGTGCATGGCCAGGGCTGCAGGACGGGTGTGAATCCTGGAGGTCTCTGTTTCATGATGAGGTTTCCCCTCATGGAAGACTGTGGGGGAGGATATTTCCAAAAGTGTGGCCTAGCAAGACCCTGTATGCGAGGCTGTCTCTAAATGCACGAGATGAGAGTTCAGGAACTGAAGAGCTAATGCTGTTGAAACCTGTTGTGATTTATAATGATTTAATGTAATTCCTAGAAATTCTTCTCGACATGTGTTGTGTAATCGTTTCACGGAAGGGCTTTTTCTAATACCTGGCAAGAGAAGGATTCAGACAGAAGTCAGACTTCTGGCTAACTAGAGCAATTCAAATTATTTTCAGTACTCCTCCACTCATTTCAGTATGTTCTAATGATGATTTCTTTAAATTCGTTCTCTTCTGGACTGCACAGCGGATTGGAGGCAAAGGCTAAACTCGGAGCCAGGTAAAACAGACAGGTCCCCAGCAGTCTGGATCTGTGATGGAGAGCATGGAGCCAGGTAAAACCTTTGTTCTAGACAGGTCCTCAGCAGTCTGGATCTGTGATGGAGAGCAGAGACCAGCGGGAGACCAGGTGGAAACTTTACTGAGAAATGGTTTTTGCTGGTGGGCTGAAGGCCATGTCTGCAGCATCCTGCTCTAGGCAGGAGAGGTGGGTGCCGCCTCCTCTTCCTGGGGACATAGGGTATTTGTCTCTGGAATTCAGCTGAAAGAAGAAAAGACTTCCAAAACAACTAAATTTCAGGATTGGATTTTCTGATGTTCCACTTCAGCACTATATAGACTTGTAACACTGATGCAGATTTTCACATGATGTTACTCGCTGCCAAATTTTGGTTTCAGACATAAGCTGCTTTCACACCTATTTCGTTTCGTTGGCCTTTTTAGCTCTTTTCCCCCTTTCTGATGAGCACTGAATCTCTGTGTTCTTGGTGAGGAGGGGGAAATTACAGGCTGCTACAGCTATGAGAGCTCCTGCATGCGGCCCCAGAGCCACAAGTTGGAAGTTTCAGCGTGGCATTGCTGGTGATGAACCTTGAGGGTGACACGTGCGTATCCTGGGATAGCACCTCTGTGCTAAGAAATGGTCTGTTTGCCCTGTGCGTACTAAGCTGAGTTTTTGGCCAGAAAGCCTTCATCCCTTGCCCTGCTGGAAGGTCCTCCTGTAAGTTATGTAGTTCTTGCATTTTAGCTTAGTCCAAGTGGTGTTTAGTTTAAACGGGAAGCCCCGCTCGGTTTCCTGTCAGCACTGCTGGTGCGACCTGGGTCCTGAGCACTGCTGCGAGCACCGCATCTCACTAAGCCAGAGACGCCAGCAGGTACGCGGGGTGTGCATAAAGGAGAAAAATGTTTGTTTTCTTTTTTTTTCTTTTAAAAAAGAAAACAAACAACTTCCCCTACTTCTTTCAATTAAAAACTTTTCACGTAGTTGATCTTTTTGCAAATAATGATCAGAAATGAGGTGCTTGCTCTCTCAACCTGATTGCCACTTGACCAGTCAACCCCTGCTTTCCTGGCCCATTGCCCTGGCCACCTGAAAGCCCCTTGGGGCAGTTTCCTTGGTGCCTCTGCTCATGCTGTCTCGTTGCACAATGCTCTAAAGCATCAAGGCGGACTCCAAGCCTGCTGTGCTTTCTATGGGCTTCCTTGAAGGCTCCCGTGCCCCAGATTGTGCCCAGGGGATCTCTGCACAGACGAGTCGAGGGCACGCGGTGCCAGGCGGCACAGCTCGCCCCGAGCGACGTTGCAGGCCCCCTATCAGATTTTAATACAAAAACGCGGCCAATTAATTTCCGCATCCTTATCTTATCTTGCTGATCTTACAAGTCCTTTCGAAGTCGGGTTTCTCGCTTGCAGCTCCCGCGCGGAGGCGGCAACGCGGTTATAGTTCAGAAATCTATAATTCAAACTCGCAGGCTGAAGGCGCTTCCCGTGCAGGTCTCTTCGTAATTGGTTTTCAGGCCGGTCTCTCCTGTGATGTGTAATTGTTAGCCGTTGTAAAAAGATAACTCACACTTTTAAAAGCCTAACGCTTGCTCTGTGCAGATAAAAACTGTGACAAATTATGTTCCAAAATATCATAAAAGTAGAGAGACATGTTAATAACCAAAGGTGAAGTTTCATTTGGAGGTCAGCGGGAGCTATTAAAGTGGTCAGTAATTCCAGGGTTTGCCAGTAGTGATTTGACCATATCACTTATCTACTCTGGTCCATGCTTAAGCATCTCCCTCAGTGAAAAAATAATCCACTGAGAGTAATACAGGAGGTCAGAGGTAACTATGGAGAAAAAGCAATATTGTCAAAATAAACCGGGCTTTCAAGTACAGACATTCAAATTCCTAGTCCATTAAAATATTTTGACTTTGGCAATTTTACCATGCTCTTTAGACATGTTATTTAAAATATTGCCTTTTCATTATGTTCGTATTTAAAAGAAAGAAAAAGATGAAATGGATTGAGTTTAAAAAGGGTGCAAGGTAAACCTTGCTGTTCCCTGTTGTTGTGTGGACATCTGGTAATGGGAATTTTAATCTCCAAATTTCAGGGACACCAAAGTGGGGCGAGCAATGAACTTGGATATAATTTGAGTTTTGTGGAGCTGGGAGATGGACCTGCAAAGCTCCCAGGGGGCTGCGGGCTGCCCTCCTTCCCAGCAGTGATGGGACTAGCCCTGACTCCTGGCTTTTTGAACTAAAATCTGCCTGTAGGTGATAGGTAAATTCACTGTCTTAGGGATTTGTGCATGAGGCTCCCCACTGTTTGCAAGAGGAGTAGCACATTTTTGAGGGGAAGGGGAGGGGGAAAATACATCCCTGCCTGGCTGGGATTTGGGGAAATTTCTGTGCTTGCTAAAAACTGGGGGAGAGCCCCATCCCGGCCCATCATTGCAGCCCCCTGCCCAACTCTCTCCCAAGACACAGGGAGATGCTGAGTGGGAGGAGATGTTTCCTCTTGCCTGCTGTCCTGCCCCCTTGGCGTGGTGATGCTCACTCTGAAGCACGCAAAGCTATAATACAAATAATTAATGGCAATAGCTTGTTAATTGCTCTTAAGGGTCAGCTTTGAGTAATTACTGTTAATTTCTAGTTTGCACTTTAGTCCACACCTTTACTGTTTTATTATATTCCTGACAGTATTTACATGTGTATAAAAATGTCATCTTCTTTAATTATGCATTTAATTAAAATACTGTTGATCACTGTGAGCAGGCTTTTCCCATCAACATAGTTGGGCATTGAATAGTCACTATGCAAGATATATGTAGTCTGTGTGTTTGCCTGTAGAATACAAAGTCTTTTTTTTTTTTTTTTTTAATTTATCTTGAGCTCTATTCTAGAATACTTTTGTATATTCTGTGGAGAAATGTACTTTAGTGTGCTCGGTTTAAGAAAAAAAAATCCTGTGGCTAAATGGTGTTTTGATACATCTTAGAGAGCAAGTGTTTATAAGTCTTTATAAAATATATGATTCCTTATCAGAACCATCCTGAGCTTTTGAGATAAATATGGATTACAGCAGGATAATTTACATGGTGAAAGCACATTCTGTAATTTACAGGTGAGAATGCAGTGGCTGCATGCTGCAGGTATATACAAAGTATTTATTAAAAAAAAAAAAAAAAAAAAAAATTGCAGAGCCTAATTTATAGCCCAGCAAGGAAACATGTAGTGAGGCATGTAATGAAAGTGTCCTGGTTATTTCTGTGTCATTTCAAATGCTGTCATTTTCTAATACTTGAGGCAAGTCAGTAATAATATTGATTCACACCTGTTTAGTAATGTTGCTTTTGCACTGAGATCCAGCAGTGCTGAAATCGCACATCTGAATTCAGCTGAAATTTATACCTATTTTGGAAGTGGTTGTGTTTAGACAGACTGCCCAGGCCCTGCCACTTGTACCCATACAAGCCATTCCAGGATTATGCTCTGCAGCTGTGTGGCTCTGCTGTGTATCATACATGACCTGAGGCTGATACAAATGCAGGTTACCATGTAGAAAACTCCTCAGCTTTGAGCTATGCAGTGCCCTCTTCCAATTTCTGTGTAGAGGGGAATAAATGTAGAACAGGAGGAGGTGGGGGGAAAAAAAAAAAAATTCTGCAGCAATTTGAGTGTTTTCTTTGTCTTTGCTAAGAGGCAGGAGTCTGTTCCTCCTTGGAGAGGAGGAATACAGCGGGATGTTGTAAACTCTGATGGGAGCAGGCCCTTGGCCAGGCCCTTCGCAGCAAGAAAGGAAAAGGGACGGAGCAGCATCGCAGGGACTCCAAATCGTACCTTGCCATCAGCAGAGTGATTTTTATTTATTTATTTTTGGGCGGACAATATTGAAGTTACACAAACTGTGCACTGACTCTGAGAGAGAGACTTTCTAGGGTTGCCAGGGTGGGCTTTCTCCTTCATTTCCACCCACTTTCCCTAAAAGTGATTGCTAAGAAAACCAAGGCAGAGCAGTTGCTTTACAGTGTTTTTAGTTGCTATTTTATGATTCAGCCCCAAATCCAAGTGATAAAGGTGTCCCGTGACTTGTCAAACTGCCCAGAAGTCTTTGAATCCGCTTGGTGTCTGAACGGCGACGAAGTAAAAAAAAAATGTTTCCTGCGGAGTGGATCCAACAACAGCCGCTCACTTGAATTTCAAGTCAAAGCAATGTGCTACAAAAAAAAGGCATAACAAATGCAGCTGGAGAATAGTGCTTTAAATTTCCTTTATTGTTCACCTTTAGTTCATTTTTTTTTCTATTCTGATTTTCTTCATTTTTTTTTTCTGTCCCTTTGCAAGAAGGTTCCTGAGATAGGATTTTTCAGTAACACCCACGGGTGGCAGTAATGGCAGTTTTATAGTTTCTCTTAGCTAACCATTATCAAGCGACTTGGCGCACCAAGTGCAAGGCACAATATTGCTTTAACACCCCTCTGATTTCCTTCCTCCCAGGGGGCAAATGCTCTGCAGAGAAACCTCCACACTACTGACCACAATTGCTGTAATTTGTTAGTCTAATGGGAAAAAGTGCACAGCCTTTTGAAACTGGAAGTATACAATAATATTGTGCGATACTTCATATAATGGTGCTTGTGCTTAGAAGTGCCTCTGGTGCGGTTTAGCTCTCCCCTTTGAGAGCTGTGATAATCTGGATTAGCTCTCCTTTGTATTAAATGCATATATTTCTTTTAATTGATTATACATCTCCAGTTAGCTGTTGCCTTCAAAAGAAATTAAAACAGTTTTAACAGGTGTAGAAAGTGTCATATAGGAGAAACAAGTCTCTGGGCTCTGGACTGATTTAGCAAATCTGAGCTACTCCAGAAGCAGGCCCGTGAGCAGCAGCCGTGCTCAGGTTTGAGCTATCCTGGTAAAGGAAGGCTGCTTTTTTGCATCCCTTATCCCGCCTTGCCCGGCAGAGGGGAAGGATGCCCGGCGTACAGCGCGGCTCCGGGGGGATGCGGGCACGCGTCGCGGCTGAGCCCGGGACAGCCGAACGGCAGCCCGGTCCTCTGAGTGCTGGAGCATGTGCGGGATCTGGTCCTGATCCGCATTTCCAAGGCTCGGTTATTCCGGATTGCGAGGCTGGGGGCTGTGCTCTGCACGTGCCCGAGTCACGAGTCTGCACTGCCTTGCGTGTGCCCCGACGATGCCGTCTGCATAACACATTCTCGCTTTCGTCAGCTGCTTTCGTGTAGCTTTCTCTGTGGTTTGTGCGGGTCGCTCCCCCTGCCCGGGGCAGCGCCCGGCTGCAGTGTCCGGGGAGTCCCCCTGGCCGCCGCCGTGCGCAAGCCCTGACCTTTTCTGATCTTTCTGCTCGGCGAGGCAGCCCGTCTAGCTGCGCACACGCACCTGCAAAGAAATCTGTGGTTTGCTGATTTGGTGCGTGATGCCCTTTTCTCTGGGTCTCGATGGCCTCTGCTCCGGGACCGCTGGTGGCAGAGGTGCTGTAGGTGCATCCAGCAGTGCAGCTGGCCTGGGAGCGCCTCGTCGTTTGGTAATTCACTGAAACCTGGGTACAAAACAGGCATTAAACTTAGCTGAACTTAGCATTGATCTGCCTAGCCATAACTTGCCATTGCGGTGCTTGGGAGAGGACACAGGGCAAGGTCTCCCCTTGAGTGCCCCTGGGGGGAAGGGATGCTCCACGGTGCCCTGGGCTGAGCTGGAACAGAAACTGGAAATGCCCATAGAGACCAAGACAGTTCCTGCTTGGTTAAGCAAGAGCTGAGGGGTGGTATGGGCATAGCTCAGTTACTCGAGGCATTAGTCACATGCTGATCTTTCCTTCCCAAATTGATGCAAATCATTAACATGCTCCAAATACTCTTCCTAAACTTTCCCCTTTCACATGTAATTCCTTAGCATCCTCTACAGAAATTCTTCATGAAAACAAACAAAATAATCCCGTTGAGCCCCCTAGATGATCCCCAGAGGTCCCTTCCAACCACAACCCTTCAGAGCCACCCTTTGTGGAAAAGGGCTTTCACCCTGTGCAAGGTGGACTTGCACGGGTGCAGGCAGGCCCAGTTTTATTTAAAATAAAAGGAATTATATATATGTGTTGAAAAGAAATCAATCTATCCCTATAGCTGATCAATATTAATAACAAAGCTGAATGGCTAGACAGGATATACATTTTATTATGAGGGGAAAATGAGAGAAATAAAATCTGGATGAAATACCTCTGCTCCAATAGGACAATAAGAGCTAAATTTAATAGCTGTGGAACAATCTTAGGGCTGTTGCAAAACTGAGATTCCTGTTTGAACAGGAGCAAGAAAGGGTCCTCTTGCTACTTCAAGCCCATAAACCTCAGTATAAATTAAGAGCTTAAATAGTTGCATTCAAATCTGAAAGTAATCTAAACGGGGAGGAAAAAAAATCTACTACTTGGAAACCCCTGTTACCAGGACATTGTGTTTCCAGCTCTTCCCTCTCAAGAGTTCATTTCTCTCACATGATATTTACCCAGCGTAACCTCCAAATTGCAAGCGCACTTATCTCTGCTTTATATCAGCCTTAAGGATTAGGAGTATGGATCTGTTTTCCAGACTGGCCGTCTGACTTAGTGACCTGAGCTCGTTCCCTTGCCGAGAGGCACGTGACGGGCCTCTTGTCAAAACCGCAATTAGTCAAAACCCTTTACAGGAAATAAGAGCCCAACAAGGAGGGATAAAATAGGAAATCACATGGTTCGTGTGGGACTTGTGCGCGGCGCAAAGGTAGGGCAATCCCTTCTGCTGCCTGCCACAGCTAGGCCAGCAATGAGGCAGCAGCAGAATGAGCCTTGATATGGCATTTTTCATCTTCAAGGCAGTTTCAGGCCATTAAAAATTAATTAATTAAAATTAATCTTCAGCCCTAGCTTGAAGAAAATATTGTCTGAAATATGGGTAAATGTTCTCTTTGTTTGCAGAGTGCCCCATGCACCTGCAATGCCTCGGTTAGCCCAATGTGCCAGTGTGTTTTCCTGAGCCCCTGTGTAGGGTCTCTTTCTTGAGATTTTTAACTCATCAGAAAGGCCCAGGAACATGAATTAGTGCAAAATGGCTCTGGAGCATCAGATTTGTCAGCGTGTATCCTCTGCACGGGGCTTTACAGCCCGTGACCTCGGTGCCCCAACCCCCCCGGTGCAAAGCAGCCGGGCAGCCCCCATTTATCAAGCTCAGAAACAGGGCTGCAGCGCAGGGCAGGGGACTCCCTTCAGCACATACGGTGCTGTAATTGTTTAACATGTCACCGGGAATCCTGGCGCTGATTTTTTTTTCTTTTTATTTCATTTTCAAATACAATAAAATATGGCAATTTTGACCAAAATAAAGAAGTACGAACACTTACGTAACAGACTTGAAATCGGGTCCCCTTCTCTTGTGCTCTGAAGTCTTCTACCCCTGCACAGAGCAGCATAATCACAGCACCAAAAAAAGTCTCTCAGCAAGGAGTGGAGCTAATGCCATATGCTTTCAAAATCAGAAAGACTTGGTATCTTCGAGCTCTGTACTTTTCTGCTGAATTGTTTTAATATGTCACCCAGTTTGAAATAAACCAGTGCTAGAAAGCACATATGCGCGTTTGTCCTTGTAGAGACCCAAGCCTAAGATTTTTCTCAAGTGGCAGAATGGAAAAAGTAGTACCTAAACCATGCAGGACTAGTTTTCTTTGTTTTAAAAATATTGCTATCTAAAATTAGCTGACTTGGCTGAGAGATCTGAATGAGAGATTTTTTTTGATGAGTGGTGCCAGGGGAAGGTTACCACTGTTCCTCCAGGTGTAGTTTGGTCCAAGATGGTCCTGTGCAAAACTGAGGTGAAACGGCAGCTCTGTCTGTGCTGTGAGGTCTCTGCGACACAGAAAATGAGGCAAGGGATATTTCCCTCCAAACAGTATTAATGTGTGGTTCTCTGATGTGGTCTGCAATGCCAGATGTAACTGCAAGGGACATCAAGACTTCAGCGTAAACTGGGATATTTTTCTGAATGTTGTTTGGGTAGGGAATGACTATGCTCTCCTGCCAGTAGTTTCTTTTCTCAAAATCAGCTGGCAGAGCTGTTTTAAAGCTTGTTATAATAATCTCTTTGAAACTCTCAGGAAAGATGTGGTTTCAGAGGCCTGCTCTGCTCCAAATGCAGGAGTAAAATCCTTTAATGGGAGGAGAATCAGGACATTGAGGGTTTTTCTTCTTCTTTTTAATTATTTATTTAATCAGAGCTTGATTAATGTATGTGAGTGGACTTGAGATTAAGCTCGCTGCTTGGTTTGCAGAAGTTCATCCCAAATTTGGCAGTGCTGGCAGCCCTGTGGCTGTCATTGACTGACCTTTGAATGAATGGAGTGGGCAAAGGGCTGAGCTCAGTATCACATTTTACTTTGCATAATCGTAATGTGTTGCATCTCCTTGCCCTCCAAGCGATGCTTTGAGGCTTTCTTGCCTCCAGTAAGAGATTAATGAAAGCAGCCCGGCACTCGCTGGCACGCGCGGCCGGCGCAGGGTCATTTCAAGAGAGGGACCGACTTCGGCACAAAGCTTCAGTGTGGCTTGTCTTTATAAGCAATGAAATCATTTCATGCAGATTATAGCCAAAAATAGCTGGATAACGGACCTCTCTGCCTAAGACTCGACGGGCTGCGAACACCAGCGCAGTCGGTGAAGGCGCCGTGTTGCTGCTGTGCCTCCCTCGTATTTACAAAATCAGCGTGAGCGTGAGATTTATGGCCAGCATTCCCAGTGAAGCCTGTCCACGCCGGACGTGCTGCCAGCTGTAATGTTAAATCTTGTTATCTCCCACTAGATTTTCATGATCCTACTCTCAGTGCAGCAGGTCACCAAAGTCTTGGTGTTTTTCCTGCCTGTCTTTGCAGTGTGATGTAATCTTAAGACTGGCAGAGCATGCAGTAAAACTGTTTCAGATATCTATTAATATTTTAACATGCTTTTAAGAAAATTTGGCCTTTTGTAATTCTGGTCTCAGAACAGACACATATAATGGTTAATGCTACACATTATACTAGTGCAGTTATTCTGTAGGTATGTTTCTTCTGTTTGCATCCGCATTTTAACATCTATTATTAAAAAATCTGCTTTGACAGGTATTTGTTTAGATGCTGGAGTGAATTAATCTCTTCACCAGAAGAAGACTACCCCATGTTTTCAGAAGGAAGGCTGTGTGATTCGGTCTTTTTTAGTTTAAAGGCCACGCTTTCATTTGACCCTTTCATACCCAGCTAGAGTTCTCGGTGAACTCAGCTGAGTAAGGGTGCTTATCCAAGGTTCTCAAGACCACGTCAGTTCCAAAGTGATAGGTTTGTATTAGGAGGACTGCTTTACTCCTTTAATTCACTTGAAACATCTCCTACCTCTCCTGGGGTAGGATGATGTGGATGGTTTGGTTTTGGAGCTCTCCCTTCTGAGCAGTGTGAAGTGATGGACATCTTAACTGGGGGGAAAAAAAAAAAGTTATTTTCTGGAGCTGAAGAGTGGTAGCTATACAGAGGAGACTGTACAGTATTTTAATAGTAATTTCTAAAACTCTATATAACACTTTGCTACCACTTATATTTTACAGATATCGTGAGCTGAAAGCTTTACCAGTCATTTATCCTTTATTGGGTTCATTATGGGAATGTAACATCTCAGTACAAAAAATCTGCATGCATAATAAGACCGTTCAGTGAATTAACTGGGTGATTTGTACAATATTTCTTGTTTCCACTAATCAGAAATTTAGGGTGTATTACTCCTGGTTCCCATACAGATAAATTAACTGGCTGTTATTAATGTTAAATGGATTAAACCAATATAATTCCAATCTCTTATGAGCATGTATTGAACATACAGGAAGAGTGAGGGAGTGCTGCCTTTAAAACAATTAAAGGGGGGGTGGGGAGGAAGAGTATTTTTAAAATCATATATATATGTATGATATATATGCCAAATGGTTCCAATATTCAATGCTCAGAAGAAAAGAGAAATTGAATGTCCTGACCACTAGAAATCCTGCAAACAGTAGTGACTTAAACGGATGTCAGGGCACACTCAGTTAATCCCATCTTGTAGGTAGAACTGCAAATCACACTTAGACTGTGATTCCACCAAGCAGCAAGGGAGATTTCCCTGGAAATAGCCTTCTCAGAAGGATTGGAAGCTGGAGGGGATGTCCATAAATCTCTAGGAGATCTTGTCCTTTTGAACCCCTGAGTCCAACCTGCCCTAAGGAGCTCTCTGACATTGTCACGCTGCCTTACATAAGGGAGAAAATTGGTGGTTCTGACAACAAGCCACCATTAAGGAACCCTCTAGAAATTTTGTCAATACTGTGGTATTAATAGAATAGACTTTGACTTAGTAGACGTGCGGTTCAAGACCTCAACACGAATGCTCCATTACTTCAGTGATACTGGAGTATTGCATTAATCCACTCTTGAATGGGAGGCCACCAGAGCAGGTTGTTGAAATAAAGCCAAAGAAAGCCAAAGTTTCAGTATTTTCCCCAGGTCAGGATCAAAGTGTTCTAGGTTAATTCAGTGTGACTATGTTGTTTTCTTGTGCCACCCAACTGTGCATACTAACCCTCTACAGTTCCTTAAATACATTTGCATTATCACTGTGCAGCCTGTCCTAAAGGTGACATGCAATTTGGAGGCAGGTGAAGTGATCAGAGCAAGGTGAAATTGTTTGTCTTATTGTAGTGGAAGTGTTTACATTTAACTAAGATTAAATTGAATTAAATTTGCATTGATATTCTAGGAATGAAGGGTAATAGTTAAACTCTCTGAAGGCCTCAGATGAAGGTGCTGTAAACAAACGTATATATCCATTTGTGCCTATGCGTCTCACCTGCATGCACACATACTTGCCTCATGCCAATATTAGAACATGATTTGGATAATATTAACTGTGCTGTGTAGGCGCAGTGAGGATCTAGAGCATTTGCTCTTCCTGTAGGCTTGCACCTCACTTTCTCTCTGTTGTGGGACAGGCCATGCATGTAAGCAGGCTGTTAGGCGAAATATTCGGTGATATGTTGTTGTATCTCCCTTTTGCCTTTTGGTGTAGCTGTTCTGGGTGGAAATTGCAATGGCAGGAGATATCGACCTTCTTTCAGATTTGAAAACACTAGAGAGGTTGATTGTTTTGTATTCCCTCCTTAGGGAGGAAGGACAGGAAACCCAGCTTCCTAGTACTGTTGGCTATGCATGTACTCTATACTGAGCTCATAACTGATATTATCTGTGCTTTTTGGACAACTTTTAGCTGAGTTACAATTACATGATGGTCTCTGAGTGTTGACAATATGTAGGAAGCTCCCAAGGAAGCTCAGTCACTTTCAAATGTTTGGTTCGAATTACTTTAAACCTATTTTCTCTAGATTTTGCTTTTTCTTTATCTAGTGTCTGGGGCTGAATCTCATTTAAAAAAAAGAAAAGTTACTTGGTTTTCCTGTTTATTGAAAAATACTTGATGATAAAAATAGGGCAGTACAGAGAAGCTTAGAAACAGTCAAATAAAAAGAAAGCATTATTTGTTTTATTTTGTATAAAAACATCTTACAGTATTGAAATCAGTCTCTTGATATTTTGGGGAGAAGATATTGTTGGATCTGACTTGCACTGAATATTCTAGTTTAGCAATACTCCAGACTACAACTCCTGCTAAATTTCATTTCCCATGAGTTGTATTTCTTAATTCAGGATAGACAATTATCTGCTATAATCAATCACTATTTAAAAAAGAAATACCAATAGGGTTAGTATGGTGCAGCATTCTCTGTAAGCAAAAAGAGCATTGTAGCAGAGGGGAGGGGAAAAGATATTAGTGAAAGGTGTTTTTTTGAGTCTGTCATGACTGCTGTGGCTTTTATCCCATATCAGCCTGGCAGATGAGATAAACATCCCGCGTTTTAGTCAGATCCTATTGTTTCATCAGTGTTACTTAAATGTATTTACAATCTCCAAAGCACTTTTTATAGTAATGGTAGTGAAGTCCTTCCAGAAGGAATAAAGATGATATAACATTCTCAAGTACCTCTGTCTTACTAATGGAATGACTTATGCTATAGTGGATATTGTTCTGCTGAGCTCCACTAAAATACATATTTACTAGTCAATCTAGTTGTCGTCTTGGCAGTCAGTGCCATGGTAGCAGAGTGCTGGGCCTTTCAGAAGAACAACAAAGCAAGCAGAAAACCTTTCCCTAGGACCTCTTTTTGTCTCAGTTGATACTCTAATATTTAAAAGAAGCTACTTCATTTAGAAGAACAATCCACTTTTTCTATCCTGCACTGTGATATTACAGCTCTCTGGGATTTGCTATGGGAATGAGGAAACAGGCCTGCTCACCCGTTCAGCAATGGTGTAGGCATCGGATGTAACTCAAGATGCACTCCTGGCTTAGGACTGTGCAGGGGGGAAAAAAAGAATGACTGTGTCAAAGAATCTCTCCAGGTCATTCAAAGAAAACAAAAACATTTCTTACATTTCCTATGTAGCATGTTTATTTTTTTTAACACCAATACAAGATCAATTTATTCCCTGAGGAATAATGATGGGTGACTGGAAATCACCTAACTGCAGCCTGGTTCCTGCTGTATCTGCCTTGAAATGGGAAAAGAGAATAAGGTCTTTTAGAAACAGCCAAAAGCTTGAGAGAGAACCCCTGCAATTCAGGCTGGTGCTGGAGGGGAAAGAAGGCAAGACAGCTTTGATTTCATTATTATTATTATTATTTTTTCCCCTTGGGCTGAGACCATATTTCAGTGCTTGGTGCTCCAGTAAAAGCAACCCTCATCTTAGCCCCTTGCCCTTCCCAAAGCCTCAGAAAACTAGCCCAGATATCAGGCAGTTTCTGCCTCTCTCTATTTTTTTGGAAGAGATCCAGTCAAAAAGTATCTCTCTTCCTTATCATTGCCCTGAAAAGCAACAAAGCAGAAGATAAATCCTCAAACACACAGAAACATCTTATGGGAGCTCTTTTCCAAAAGGACTCCCGTAGAGTTCGGTCACTCTTGGGCCAGGAGATCATCATGCCACCAATTAAGGAGCGGGCTGTTTAGATGACTTGTGACCTTAATTTTCACAGTGAGCCATCGCAAAGTTATCTAGCACTGGCACTCTTGTAACGGTGACACGTTGGGAAAATTGAGCGTTCGACAGGTCTGTTTTGATGGCCTTGGGTTAGTGCGCAGGATGGAAACACAAACTGCTTCTACCTTGCTGGCTTGTGACCTTCCAGGAGCATTTGCCTCTGTGTGCCACTGTCTTGGAATAAAGGGAAGAAAGAGGTACCAGCTTGTGAAGAGTCTCTGGACCTGCGTTTTTTGCACGGGGCATAAAGGAAAGCCTTAATTTGGGCTTCAGCAGGTTTCTTGTAGGTCTCCATTACTACTGGCCAGGACACAAGGGTGTCCCAGTAGGTTTCTAGGGCACATGGGACAGCTGGTCCCATGAATGCTGCCCTTTGAGTAGTCAGCTCTGCATGGGACACATTCAGACACTCCTCTGCTCCTGTGGATTCCCTATCCCTGGTGGCATTTGCCAGGAGTGGGAATGGATACGTTTGTAAGGGATGAGGGGGTGTATTTTAGGCATTTATATATGGAGCCATCCGATTGCAATTATGCAATTTGATCCTGGGAAACACTTAAAAGAATAAATACCTTTATTCCAGTAAAAGGCAAATGTATTCCAGAAAGTTAAATGCTTGTGTTTGGTACCTGAAAACCTGTAATTTGTTTTGTCAGGTACCTTAAGGTTCTGCCAGCTGTGAAAAAAGCTATTGCACGTAGTGCCGTTTCTGTGCGGGTGAGATTATCTTTGTAGATGAAGCATGCGAATATCAGTTTGTTACATTTATAAAGAGCTTTAGGGTACTTCAGCATGAAAGGTCCCATACTAGGAAGAGATATTGTTACTATAAAAACATTTTATCCTGTTTTACCATGATGGTTTATTGAGTTTTTAAAGTACTTTTCAAGGCAAGCATATATATTAATGGCAGCAGCAGGAAGAGATGGGAATAAATACATATGTTAGGATGAACTTTCTGGGTCAAGTTGTGTTCCCAGGACTGCGTGTTTTAAATTTGGGGTAAGCACATTTAGGTTCAGCATACATCCTCTGGTGGTATAGTTTAGGTTACTGTATCTTGAATGAAATTACTCCTGATTTCACATGCACCGAGCCTGCAGTAGGTCTTGGTCTTCAAAGTTTATATGAAAATAGCTTTGTCCTTTCCTAGTGATACCACTGCAACCTACATATCTGAAACCTGCTTTGCCACTTGGTTACAGAGTTACCAGTATAAGATGAAAGAACTGATCTCCAAAAGTAGGAATATCATAGTAAAAATGAGAGAAGTTATTCTGTCAGGCCTATAGGTAATGCCAAGCCTTCAGCAATGTGAAAAAAAAAAAAAACTCCTTATTCTATAAAAATGCCACCCCTACATAAAGGTGACATAGTCCTTTAAAAATAGCTATTCCAATCCATTGTGCAAAGACACTGACAGAGATTGACAGCTTTTAGAAAGGTGTAATGTTCCCTAGCCAACTGCTAGCACAGCTCAACAAGATAAAGATCAGTAATTCGATCCAGAGGAGAAGGCTAAATGTTAGAGGTTAAGCTGCTATGTTCCTACTACTAATCAAGCATCAACACCTTATTTTAGCATCATCAGACCTCAATAAGGAAATTGTGAATTATTAAAGCTTCAGCATCCTGGTATACATCAATGCTCTTTGGAGAAGCTGTGTCTTAAAACGTGCCGGCTATCTTCTTAATTGACATGTGCCAGGTCTTTCCGACTTGGTCCTGATGTGCTATTTTTTCTTTCTTTTGCTTGGATACTGATAATTTAAGGTTAAGCTACTTTTAAGGTGCAGTATGCTGCTCTAATGAGGAGTTAATGGAGTGAAACAGTGATCGTTTGTACAAACTATACTGGACAGACACCTCCTGCATATCAAAATCTAGACACTAGAGATCCTGACATTGCATCTACTTTTGTCCTCGTCTCCATCAGCAGATTTTTTTAACCTCGTTTCCTAATGAAATGAGGCTCAGGTGGATGCATTTTCTGCCAACCCTCTCTTCCTTCTTCTCCCAGTATAAGCCTGCTGGCCAATCTCAGCCAAACTTGGCAGATATTACAATCTTATGAGTGAAAATCAGGGCAAGGAGGGGGGTGCTCGACAGGGTCCCTGTGTAGGTGGCTGAGGTCTGGCAGGATGGGCACCATGGCCTGAGTGAGGCAGCAGTGCCAGGACACATGTGCCACGGCACGCAGATCCTCAGGAAACTGGGCTTCTGTATTTCATTTCCTCAAAAGAAGTTCATCCTTCCTCTAAAAGAAGAGTTCAGTGGAGGCCTAGGGGACAGAATGCTGCAGGAGCTGCTTCCGTCAAGTAAAAGGGAGTTTAAGGTGGTCAGAGCTTGCAAATGCTTTCAGAAATTCACTATAGGAAAAGTGTTTTGATTTATTTTCAGTGAATGCATCCCTGTGTACATAATACTGAAAACAGAGGTGCCTGGTGGGGAGTAAATGCTGTGTTATCTCCCCCAGCATGGCCCATTCCTAGAGCATCGCTGGAGGTTTCAGGCCCGTGCGGGTCGGTCATTCCGCGGCAGCGGGATGCGCTGTCTGCGTGCACAGTTCCAGGCTGCCTGTCCCCTTCCCGAGCTGAGCTTAGATCCCTTAGCAAGGCAATCCGTGTGTATTATCTGTCCAATTTTTAACCAGCGTTAGGCTGGATATCTCTATATTTAACACATTGTGCTAGCTTCCATCGGTGCCCTAATGTGTATCGGTGATCAGTAAAAGAGTTAATCCAGAATTGCACTGAGCAGTGCCCACTGATAAGCCTAAAATACCCAATGTGATCATTGCTAGTCACAACCCTCCAAAGCTATTTCCTGGCATCTGCACTCCCCAGGGGCTGGTACCCGCAGCATTAGTCAAGCCGGGCGCTCCTGCTGCTACTGCTTCTCCAAAAAATACTCATTTTAAATGGAGTTATTTGCTTTATTTTCAGCTATGTTCCCATGATAAACAGCCCGTGCTTTTTGTCTCCAACAAATGGGAATTTTGCCACCAATATGGTTTGTGCCAGGTTGCAAGCAGTGCTCGTGACAAAATAAGGACTATGACCTTTCCTTAAAATGTTCTTTTTCCAGATTTCTAAGTTTAAATGATGACTTTTTAGGCTAACTTTTATTGTTAGGATTTTAGCATGCAAAACCATAACATGTTATTCACTAGCTCTGCAATTCCAGTTGTTATAAATGAATTCTTTATCATTAATTGGTTTACTGGGACATGCCATACATAGGCAAGATGCAGAGGGCAACATAGGAGGCCTTGTGGTAAAATAAATCCAGGGAAATCTAGAATTATTGCACGGATCAGTGTGGTGCAGCCTCTTTGTCCTTGCAAGGATCTTTAACACCAAAATAAATAAAAAAAAAAACACAAAATGTTTCCATTTCACAAATGAGTCCTCCTGGCATTTTCTATTCGTTTCTGTAAAATTACTGACAACTATACACATTTCTATAATATTGCTTCAATCTGCATCACTAGGAAAACCTAAGAGCTTATTAAAGAGATTTATTCTTTCAGTCTTCAAGGTGTAGAGCAGTTTCTTATGAATGTATTCCATCAGCTTGATGCATGTCTGTTTGTGGTGGGGGGCCTCTGGCTTAAAGGGGATTTTAAGTGGAACATATTTGCTGCTCTCCCAGGGCAGGGAATAGGAGGCACTTGGGCAAATTCCATGAGCAGCATGTTCACTGTTTAATTCCTTAACAAATGCAGAGGGGTTTGGACACATCTAGTAACTTCCCTGCACAGAAAACAGGGTACTTAGGCTCTTTCACTAGAATAATTCTATTGATTCAACTGCTGTTACTCCTGACTTACACGTGCATCAGTTCAGAAAAGGCCTCTGAGCATGGTTAAAGCAGAGCGTTTTGCCTTTTGTAATTAGGAACAACAGTCACTCCATTTCTGATTACTTAGATTTGTTAATGTTTTTGTATTTAATTCAAAGATTTTAAAAAGAGAGAGAAAGGAATGTAATCAAGTATAGACTATATTTCCAAGCTAGGATACTCATTTCTCTTCCACTAAGTGGAAGGCCCATTATATTGACAATGCCACTGAGAAATTAGTAAAACTCAGCAGAAAGGACATTAGCAATATTAGTCCTGAAATGGCAGCTTGTTATGTGCAGAAGAAATACTAGGTTTTGCAGAGCAAATTCTCTGCCTTCTGCTATCACAGAGAAAACACTATTTAAAAAATAAAGGGCGGGGGGGGAGGAGGGAGGAGGGAAAGGAAAAAATAATTAAAAAGCCAAAGACCTCCTAGCTTTCTTGAATAAATGAATCTTATACATTTTGTTTTCTACTCGAAATTAGGAATGCATTCTGTATTTAGAATATGCAGTTCTAAACTGATATTAGGAGAGTTTAAGTCAGTAATTTTAGCAGGCTGTAAAATGCATTCTAACCAGAGTTGCTGATTCTGAAAAAGATCCAGGATGCAATGAACAACCAGAACCGTTGGTGACTGCAGACGTTTTGCAAGTGCGAGTTCTAGTGCTGCTCTGAAACATGCTCTAGCTTTTATCTAGAAGCCATGGATTTAGTTTTATTTATTTATTTTTTTAGCAGATTGGAAGTTTGCATCAAAAGCTTTTCCAGTCTGTCTGAAGACCCGTAGGCTCCTTGATCCCTGCAACACCTCCTCCTTCAGCCTGCGTTACGGCATGCAGCAAGAGAGCTGCAGCTCCTGCTGTCGTTGCCCAAGCCCTTTTGCTCCCTCCTGGAGCCACTTTTGGAGCTGTTCCCAGGGAAAAGCCAGCCGCTTTCCCACATGGCAGGGGTGGTGGGTTTTCATATGTAGCGCATGGCTCCCGTTGCTGGCTCAGGACCTAGACTTGGCATGTGTTGGCTGCACATGTGCATGTGCACGTGTGCATTGGTGTGCATGCATGTGCACGTGGTGCACGTCTGTGTTACTGTGCACGTGTGGTGTACACGTGGTGTGCACTAGTGTGCTCACATATGCACACGTGTGTGCTCTTCAATCCCATGCCCAGTTGCAACCCAGGGTGGGTGCTGTGCCTCAGCAAGGCTGTCCGGCAGCAAGTAATCCACACTTGAGCAGAAATCCTCTGCACACCCGGCTAGGAGGGAAATGCAGGGTTTTTCCCAACCTGGTCTGTTTAGCATATGCTCGATCCTGCTTTGCTCTGAGTTCATTGCTGGAATGAGTCAAAAGTGACCAGAAGATGAAGCTCTCCTCGCCTTCTCCAAAGCTCATGTACTTAAGCAGGGAGGACAGTGCGGGGCTTGCACCTTTTCCCCTCTAAGAGCAGAGATGTTTTGAGACGAGCGTCTCCTCTCTGTGCAGGGAAGTGAGCTGTGCTCCTGGCGGGTGCACGGGGCTGTAACGTGAGCAAGCTCAGCCTGGGCAATGGACTGCCTTGAGTCTTTTCCAAATCGCGCGCGGAGAGCTGATAGTGGCAACATGACACTGTCAACAAATTGACAGTCTGCATTCCCTCATGCGGTGTCAAGCAGTCACCGCCGCGCTTTCCTGTACTGCATCCAAGCGGGTCCCGCCGGGCCGCGGGAGCGCGGAGGAGAGCGGTGCCGCCGGCGTGCGCGGGCCCGGGGCTTCCTGCGCGCTCAGCCTGCGCAGGCCCCGTTGTAGCAAAGTATTAATAGAAGCTGTAAAACTGCAGGCTTCTCGCCCTGCCTCGGCAGCCCCTTGTGAATTCTGCCTGGGTGTTTGGAGAAGAAATTACATAATGTTCAGTAGGTGGAATGGCTCTTTCCTTGTCTCTCTGAGACTTGCATGGAGAAAGAAGTGGGTTTTTTAATCCTGAATTAGAATAAGTGCAACTTGGCAGCCCCTTTGAAAGAGACAGTATTTGGGGGTTACAGAGCCAGAACAGGAGGTGTCTCTTGGTGGGATTAGCAGCAGGGCACCGGCACAGTAGTGAGGTGGGCCTGGATTTTTCAGCATGTTGTACCTCACAGCTCTGCGCAAGGTGCTGGCTGCTCCCTGCGCTGAAAGCCAGGCCAGGTTTAGAAATCTAACTCCCGTTGTTAAAAAGCTTGGTCGTTTCCTCACGGCTCAGGAACAGGTTCATCTCATTGCACTCATCATACTCCTTTGCTGTTTGTTTTCTGCTGCTGCTCAATGCAAAGAGTTTCACAGAGGAAATGAAACACAAGGGTAGCAACCAACAGCCAAAATCTGTCCCTGACACCTAATTCAGTGAATTGAACTCATTCATTCAAAAACCAGTAACATTCAACAAAATATGCATCCCTTCTTAAATTATTTTTTTAATTATTATTTTTTCCCTGGTTGTTTAGGTATTAAATATTAATGCTTTCACTGGTGGCTAGATGTTTGGATGCTTTCAAAGGCAGGACCTGTATGGTCCTTGTAAAACTACTCATTCATGAACATTCAAACAAACTGTTGAGAATGAGCCATTTCTGCACTTGCATTCCCATAAACGGTGGATTAGGATTAATTTCAAATATTTTTGGCTAGGGCAAAGTGAGGTGTCAATATAACCTACTCACCTAAGTGCACTGTAAAGGAGAGGTGTGTCTCTGTGTTCAACTCATCTATCTTCAACATCTATCTTTAAGACTAGATTAAATACCTTCTTACTGCTATAAAGAGCCTAGACAACTAGTTTAGCTGGACACCTAACTTTCAGGTGGCTAAAAGAAGGTGGAATAAATCCCTCCCTCTGTGATTACTTTTAGATAATGAATACTTTCAAGGTTTTTTAATTTGCTTCCAAATAGTTCAAGAACAGAAAATGAGGTAAAATTAGTCATGTGGTTAATTCATTATGTATAACTCCCCTGGCTAGAATCAGGACAGAGGCCTGCCCTATAAGTCTAACCTCATGACTCCCATTGACATTTTGGCAATTTGAAGAAAGCAGAAAACTCCCCCAAATTAGCTTTTTGCCTAGTTCTGTGAACCAATTTCAAGTCCAAGATTGAAAGTGCTGAGCTTGTATGAAGGTTTGTACCAGAACTTTTGCTGTTTATAGCAGTGTAGACAACCTTACTGTTAATGAACATTGTGAAATATCCAGAAAAATACAAAGCACATGCATGTGCTCACATTTGAAAACCCATCCTTATGGAAAGATAGAGATTTTCATAAAACTTGTGCTTCTTTCTAAATGGTGTTGAAATCATTTTGTAAGAGATAATCTTATCAAGTGAAAAAGGGGGGCAGCAATCTCTTACTGTCAAGCCAACTTCAGCTTTGGAGAGCTGTGTAACCAGTCTGCTTGTTTCAGGGGTATCTCAACTATTTTTTGCACCAGTAGGTGGTAATTGTCTTTAATATGTGTGTGCTATGCAAAACTGCAAAACCTATTAGTCACTGAGAGATGTAAGCAGAACTTTTTCCTACTTGTGACTCCCCTGTCTTTATCTCCCTTCCTTGTGCAGAGGTCTCTGAGATTTGACTGCAAATGCTGTGGTTGACCTTAACCCATGGCAAGGATAAATCCAGAATATTTGCGCCAAATTCATCCCGTTGGCAGAGACTCCTTTCTCAGCGAGACCCCTGTGCTTCCCTCATCTCCAGTGCTGGATCTCAACTCCACAGTGTGCTGGTCACTTATGGGTGCTCTTGCTTCCCATCGAGCAGAGGTGTTGGGCACCTTCCCGCAGCACAGTGCAGCCTGAACCCCCAGGGGACTGCTGACAGCTCCTTGCCTGCCCTACAAGACTCCATTGCACGCAGGCAGCAGCTCTCTTTCATGGGTACTTTCAAATATCCCACAGAACCTCTCTTGGTTTCAAACCTGTGTGTCTTCATTGATGAAGTACCCCCTTGGTCCCTGACCTAAGGTCAATGACTTTAAAGGACATTAACTAGCATTGACTGAGAGATTTGCTAAAGGTCAAGGCTTGAATAATTCAAGCACTATAAAAGATCTCACTGAAGTTGAGGCCCTCTGGGCAAGTACCTAGTTTGTGTGGGCAGGGTGTCCACATGTTCCTGACAAATGGTAACGCCTTTGCTCCTGCCGGCTGTCCGGGGCAGCGTGCCTGAGATCCCTTCTTTGTCATCTTGCAAGTTCCTTGATAGGCAAGTCACAGGGTCAAGAGATATGGCCAAATGCAGAGTGACCAGAGGGAGGGAGAGCATGTGTGTGTTGGCAGAAGTCCGTGCAACCTCTTTCCATGCTGCTTCCTCAGCTGTTGAAGTTGCTGTGGTTTGCAGGCTCCCACCTTTGTGCTGCCTTCTTTGGTGGGAGCCAGCAGTGTGACAACTCAACCGCATCTTTCTGCAGGTTGTTAGCCAGTAAGTGAATGCTGGGATGTGGAACACGTTGTTATTCCTGGCCCTGGTGTCAATTCAACCACAAAGTGCAAACAAGATGATTTCATAGTCAGTATTTACTTATATTCAGTACATGTTTTAATGGGAACTATGTTCTGCCTTGTGGCACCATGTTCCTTTCAAAGGAGTGCAGTAGCAATGCAAGGGTGTTATTTTGAGCTCTACACTAAAATTCAGGCTGAAAATAGCATGGAGATGGAGCATATGTGTCTTTAAAAAGCCTGTCACTGCATCCCTTTCAGCAAGACTGTTGACTTCAGTGAGTTACAGGCCAGGCCTTAAACGTCTGATAGATCCAAATGACACCGGTGCTGCCCTGGATAATTATGTAACTCCTAACGAGGACCAGGGTTCTCCCAGGACACAGGGGTCCGTATGAGCAGAGCAGCCTTGTCCGTGTGGGGACAGGCCCTCCCACATCAACATCTTTTGCATTGTAAGGCCCCGTTCTCCTTCCTTTCCCCAGTGCTGCTGGTGACAGCCTGGGGCTCGTGCTTGGCTTTGGTAACTTCACCGCACGGCACAGGCCCATGGAATATGTCTATAAGCTTAATGCAACTATTCATATGAGTAAGAACTACTCAAATGAGTAACTGTTTGCAGTATTTGGTGCTCTGTTGTTTTAACTTTGAGTAATTTGGGAATGACTGTAGATAAATCCATATAATGGCAGTTGTTTCAATGTTTGCATTCAAAGCTCTTCTGATAAAACAGGTGATGCGGTGTAAAAAGGGCATTTTGCAAAGGAGCCAGGCGCATGTTTGAAAGTTAGTTTCCTTTGTTTACTGTTAATAAGCAGAACACTTCTCTCTGCTTGAAATTTCTCCTTTTCTTTTTCCTCTGCTGGAGCATGGGAAGAATTCACAATGCTCTGCGCTGCTGCTGGCGTTGGACCTAGCTCCAGCACCAGCAGGTAATAAAGCTACCAACGCAGATCTATACTCTTTAGAAATCAGGAGAATTGCCTAGACAATCATCGAAATGGCATTTGGTTCAGTTCCACGTTAAATATATATATATATATATACACACACACATATGTATAAAAATACATAAAGTTTGACCTGGTGTTACAGGGACTTTTTCAATTCTTCAAAGAGTAATCCCAGTTTACCTTTTTTTTCTTTTTTTTTTTTTTTTCCTCTCCCCTTCAGGTTCAACCCCTTTTATCACACTAAAGTGCCAATCAATATTGTGAGATAGATGTTACATCTTAGGTTTTTATAACATTACTTGTCCCAGAAGGGATACTGTATCTTTAAGGAAATGGACCCGATATCCTGTTTCTGAAGGATTAAAACACTTTAAAGAGACAGAAGAGGCTGTAAACCCCTATCATATTCTTATTCTCTCTTCATTATCTTGTCCAGTATCTATCCCTGCTGAGTAAATCTGGTTGTGTGTTTCTCCAAAGTGGTCATAAGAAGAAATTTATTTACTTCTCTTTGCACTGGAGGGGCATTACTGGGTTTCAAGGCTCTCCGAAGTAATAAAGATTTTGCAGTGTGTGCAGAAGGAGCAGAAATTCAGAACTTCTTTTCCCCCTCTGAGGTCGTTTGGCCAGCCTAAAGGGGAGACACTTCTCATTTTCTGACAGGCTTTATTTCCGTAAGATTTTCCAATTAGCAGGAAAAGGTCACACTAATGTTAGTGCTGTGCAAAGGAAGGGGGATCCAGCTATGCAAATAGAGATCTCCTTGAAAGGACAGTATAAAAATATTGTATTTTTTCCCTCATTTCTTAATTAAAAACAGGGAGGGAGGGGGCGCGCGAGCTGCGCGGGCCCGAGCGTGGAGCGTGCGGCCTCGCTGGGGGGCAGGGAGGGCTCCCCCGTGCCTGAGATCAGCACTTTCCCCTCGCTCGCGGGCCTTGCTTTTCTCTGAAACAGCAAATCGCATTCAGCCTCCTGCCTGTATGTTTGTCCACCTGGGTGGAAAACAGACAGGCCGACAGATTTCCAGCCCGCGAGGGCTGCGCGAGACCGGGCGAGGGGCAGGGAGGCGACCAGCACACAGACAGGGCGTCTTTTGGCTCCCAGTTAATCTCGAAGAGGAATCGGGAGCAGGGGGGAGCTTGTTGTTTGGGTGATTTGGGGGGTTTGAATGAA
>NW_010576778.1:80857-105170 GCF_000705375.1 Tinamus guttatus
TTCCTGCTGGAAGCATCGTCCCGAGCCTTTGTCCAGCGCTGGAGCCTGCGTGTGCACCCGCACGTGCACAGGGAAAGCCCCGGAGCTTTTCCCAGCCCCACGATGGGCTGGGAAGCACCAGGACTTGTTCAGAGGGACGTCGCCTTCCTCCTCCTATGCTACTGCTACTCTTATAGTGTGGCAGCATCTGTGGTTCAAACCCCCTGCTCTTCTATCTGGGGAGGCCTGTGGAGGTTGTATTTGGATCCATGAGTCTGGAGACTCCATGGATGTTAGGCTGGATCTTGCCTGGTGCAGGGAGCTGGACCCTATCTCCAGAGTGGGTCCAGCCTCCAAGGCATCATATTGGGAAAAGTGCCGGCTATCGAGAGCTTTGCTGGAAACAGCCTATCTTTTTGTTTGGGATTATAACTTGTTGAGCTAAGCGTGTGTGTGTGCAGAAATGCATATATTAAAAAAAATACACATATATAGACAGCAGAGAATTCTCTCACAGGAAATTAAATATTTGCAGCTCTCCCACACTATTTCATATCTTGCCAGTTCCCATAACCCCCTTCAGATCACCAGACCGCACCAGAGCCTGGAATCTGCCCATTGGAACCAGGAGCTCCCGCTCTGGGAAGCGGGCGTGCGCCGGGGCCTTCGCTGGTGCAAACTGGCACCGTGCGCTGAGGCCGTCGCTGTGACTTGCACCAGCTGCAGGACCAGCATGGCAAAGCAGGGAGAGCTTGGTCTGCTATCCTCGCTCCCCGTGGCAGAAGCTAAACATCCCCATCTTCCCAAGGAGCTGCCTGGAGTGATGTGTTTTTCCGCTTGCATTAAGCAGTAAGCGCTGTGGAAACCTTCCCTTCCTGCTTGTTGAAAAGCAATGTTTTATCTCGCCTGGGTTTCCACCCTGACATTTATACTGAATGACAATTAACTTTCCTTTCCCATTAATCAAAAGTAATTCCCTTTCTGACAGCAGTTGGCATCTGGTGTGTGTCTGGGTGCGTGGGTAATTCTGCAATGCTTTCTGCTCGACGGATGCTCTCCTTTCGCAGCGGAGAGGGGAGAGATTTCCCTGGCCGTGTCCCCATGAGAAGAAAAACTCTGGGGCTTGGGAGACTTTGAAGAAATGTAAACCCAGAGGGGGGATGTGGGCAGCAGCACCTGAGCTACGTGCGCAGCAGTATTTGACCTCCGTGCACCTTAGCCAGGGTCAGGTACCCACCTGCAGGACCTCCAGTCCTCCTCCCCGGGGACCCTTCAGCCCTGTCTCAGGACTCTCGGTAATAAATGCCTTTTAGACAGCGCTTGCAGGGCGCAACGTGCTGTAGAAGTGCAAGGTGATCTCTTGTCCTCCTTGCAGCGGACAGCAGCGCTCCTGTTCACCCCTATGGCCCTGGGCAGGCTTAGCAGGGGATCTCTGGTGAACGATTTCTGTCAAGAAACAACTGGGATTCTTTATTTTTTTGTCTTCTCTGTGTTTAAGCATAAATCAGTAATATTCCTTGAGTTTTCAAGTAGGTGTTGGAGGAAGGAAAGCTTTCTCTTGTGCTATCAACCGCTTTTACCCTATGCCTAAGTGTACAGTATGTTAGTAAAACCAAGAAAATTGCATAAATTCTTGTTCTTATCTTAGAGATATAAATTAACTTTCAGAATAGCTCTCAAAATAGCTGTTTACTTTAAAGCCATTTCCGAGATGTGTATACTGAGGTGCAGAGTTGTTCCATGAGTCACGGACTGAGTCAAGTGCAGAGCCCTTGAACCCTCATTACCAGAGTTGCCTGTCTGTCTGCATCCTGATGTAAACTGAAAACTAGCACAAATACACAGAGTGTTGCGATCAATGAAGCTGAGGTTCCTGTTTTGATTTCAAGATTGTCTCAGTGTGCTAGAGTTCATCCTCAGACCCGCAGTGAAGAAGCAAAGGTAGCATTTCTCTGGAGCATGGGCCACCTCCACAAAACTTCTAGGTTCTCACGGATTAGCTGTGTCAGAAATGACAAACCTAAAGAAGTTTGACATGTAGGGAATAGGTTTTTAGGGATTCACATGGAGTAGAAAATATCTCTGCAGAAATGGCAGAAGCTAGGTGGCTGATTTTGATCGCTGTTTGCAGACTCACAGTTTTTACCTTTGGTGTGAATTAGCTCCATGCAGACTGAATTTTGTTCAGAATGCTGTTCAGAAATGGGTACATAGCTGGAATTTCTCACATGGTTGTGGTAAATTGTGATAAGTGGCAGTGCTTTGGAGATTGGGTAACTTGGTAAACACACTCGGTGGATATAACAATAAATTAATCCCCACTGTTTATAAAATGTGTTGTTTAACAACATTAATGCTGCTATACAAAATAGTCAAAAGCATGTAAACATTTTATTTTTATTGAGACCGCATGAACCCATGGATCTTAGAAAATGCATATTTAGCACCAGATATAGCTGTTCTGTATAACACAGGGTGACCCCAGGCTGTAATATTGGAACATTGCTCAGTTCTCAGGTGGTTCAATCTGGCAGTCAATCCGCTGTGGAAATAGCCTCTTGATTTCAGGCATGGGCCTGGGTTTTTACTCTTTGGTTTGTCTGTTTATAAGTCTTTAAATTTGTCATTTTTGTCATTTTGACTGAGGTTCTCTTGTGGCGAGATGTGAAACAAAACAAAACAAAAAACAACAACAACAAAAAGAGGAGATCTCAGTTAAGTGCTTCTGTATTTCTAGAGCGTAGTTGCTCTGCAAACAGAGTTTGCATTGGCCGTGTGGCCTCCTGCCCGTAGCACTAGTGCGAAGTCCGTGTCCCTGGTGAGGACGGATGCGGTGGGAGATGCCAGCAGGGCAGCGCGGGAGGCGGTGGTGGGGCCGAGGGGTCCGTCCCTTATCCCAGACAACGGACAGACGGGAGCCCTTCGTTAAGCACAGTCCAGTTCCCCGGCAGAATACGGCCCTGTCCCCATGGAAAGAGGCTCTGCCCGAGGGCTTAGTGGCTCTTTGCAATTCAGCTGAACTGGTGGCTAATGAAATCGAAGGCAGAGCAGTTGCAGAATCCTGCTAGGGAAGCTGTAGCGTTTCAAAGCGCTGGGGTTTAAGACCGTGTGAATCCCTCTGCTACGTACAGGACAACACCTATGTTTTTGTTTTACATAATGCAGCTTCAAAACTGCTTTTGACATCTTCAGATCATTAAAGGCACGCAAAGATGCTCTCTTTGATTTTTTTTTTTTTTTTTTTTTAAATACAGTGAATTTTTTTTAAAGGATGCTTTTCAGCATCCAGAAAACATACCAAAAAAATAAAGTAGTCAGCAGCTACAATGGCATTTTAAAAGAAATCAAACAAATAATTCCTGCTTGATAACTCTATGTTGCCGGTACCACCTTGCATGCACACTTTTCATACAAATAATTGTAGACCATAGGCCGTATTTAGACCAACATGGGAAAAGAATGAGCTCAGCTATTACTTTTTTTCATTATTGATGTTGGTCTTGAATGTATTTTCATTATGTCTCAAAGCAAATGTGTGTGGGGTTTTGTTGTTTGTTTGTTTTTTGTTATAATACATGCAAATAAGTAGAGAGATTTGCATTGAGTTGCCATTAGTTTTGTTAGGGCTGCCAAAACTGGGGTTCTTGGTAAGAGATGTATCACATTACAAAATTTTGCTAAAAATTCAGAGAACTGAATAAATGACAGCGTTGTGGATGAAACTGGAGAAAACTGAGTGATATTCATGTCAGCTGCCTGGAATTTTTATCCAGTTTGCCAGGTTTTCAAGGAATTAAAATCTTCTGCTCAGTCTTTATGAAATTTTGTTGCCCAGAAAGCCTTGAAACAAATGAAGTTTCGTGTTGAGGAGGAACCAGGGATTCTACCTAGTGCATCTGAGCTGGAACCCGTCAAAAGGAGTGGAAAGATTAGCACTGATTTTCATGGTCACTGCTCAGGCCAGACTTGAATTGCTTGAAAATTGCTTGCTCGTGGCTCCTGGTTTGGCTGAGCACATTGCCCAGTGGCCATCCTGGCTCAGGGCTGCTTAGCCGGCACCGTGGAGTAGTGGCCCTGCTGCTGCTGATTTCTAGAAAGGACGTCTGTTCCCAACTCTTGGTGGTCTTGTGAATCTTATAAATTTTCCTGAGTTGTTGTAAGAACGTTTGCCTATCAACCCCATTTGAAAACCCCATATATATATTTTTAGTGATATTTTAAGACTACCTTGATTTTAGAATTAAATGCTACATTTATGCTGTTTCATGTGATTACAACAGGAAATGCAGATTGAATTATAGTCCCACAGACAGGTAGGAAGCACATCTGGTGACACAACTGAAGTAGGTGACACAGTGAATATCTTCACAAAATAACTCTCGATCTTTGAAGAAACTCGGAAGACTCTTTCAGCTTTGCAGAAGGACTGTATCTCCAATGCACTGACCTCCTTGTACCAGCAGCCCACAGAGTGTTGCACTTGGCTGCAGTTCTCCATAGTAATTTGGTTAATTGGAAGAACAGGCATTTTAGTGACACGGCCTAGATCTCCATGCAGCAGTCCATCAGAACTAATCAGCTGGCTCTTTTCCATTTCTCAGCAACTGACAGCTTCATGAGGAAGGTTAGTAGATGGTAACTTTTTAAAATTGAAGAACATGTTAAATAACAGCAGTCAAGATTTGGCAAGTGCCTCAAAGGAAAAGATTACCTTTCTGCATGGAAATCTAGCTTCAGGGTAACTCTTCGCAATCTAAGGCACTCGCTCCTCTCTAGTAACTTGTTGAAAACATGCTTGCACCTGCACCATGCTGTTAATCCTGGTGGAACGTGTGCCATGTTGTCAAGTAGCATTTGTTTTCTTATTATGTTTGAGTGGCTGGACAGACTCATAAATTGCAAAATTCAGTTTCAGGTGCCTAAATTATGACAGCTTCCTCAGTCCTTCCCCTTCCAAATTGGAAAGTTTTTCAAAGCTGCCTTCGGGCTAAATTCCTGGAAACATCTTTGACCCATAGAGCTAAACCTTAGGAGAAACATATGTATTTATGGTTCCTGCAATGGAAATCAGAAGCCTGAAAGTTGGGGTCTCCATGGTCTGTAGTGTCCCTGGCAGGACAGGGATCTGGGGTCCTAGCATGCTTGGCAGGCAACAAGACAAGGAGAACAGGGTTGATCTTCAGCCCTTGGTGTCCCTAAGGCATAGGTGCCTTCCTGAGACTTTCAGGGAGGTCCTTCATCCCCAGCATTGACAGGCCAGTGCCTTGTATCCTTTTCATCGCTGTGGGTACTGTCTTTAAAAAAGAAACCAAAACAAGCCCCAAATGAAGGAGGAGTCACCGCTTCCTTTCGCAGCACAGTTTGAGGAGGTTCCCCATCTTTTGTTCACTCTGTGATGAGTATGAGGAGCAGGGCTCAGTTCCCAATTACCCTTTGTTTTTGGGTTAATAAATCTTGAATTCGGCTGTACAGAGAGTCAGCTAGAAAGCTGACTGGTGATGGGCTAGTTAAGGACACATTGTATAAGGTGCCTATGTGAGATATGGGGCTCTGTCATCCAGAGCAGGGCAATAAATCAAGGCAGCCTACATCCCAAAATGACTGAGGATCTTGAAGTTTTGTTGTTGTTGTTTTTTTTAAAGTATATGATGTGTTTTCTTTGGAAAGAAAGCAAGTGTATTTTGTGTGTGTTTACATGTATGATAAGTATGATCTGAAAAATGCCTGTTAGATTAAGCTCTTCAGAAACCTAGGCAGTAGGATGCCTCCCTGCAGCTGAATTGCTCAGCCCAGGCAGAGGGATCCTGGGAAGAGCAGAAGCAGAATTGCACATGACTGGAAACAGTTAGGTCAGAAAATGATTTTAATGCCCAAGAGCTCCGGAGCTTTCAGGGTTGCAGCTTTGGCCTTAGGCACCTAATTTCCCAGTGAGGCACCTAGGTTCTTTTTTTGGAACTGATCCTTCTTGAATTAAGAGTCTCAGTGTGTAATATAAATAAATAATAAAATTAATAAAAAATAATAAAATTCAGTATTAAAATTGCCATTGGGAAAACCAATAAAAGAAAAAGCCACCAACCATGTAATGGCTACTTTTAACCACTTAACACACAGTTTAAATCTCTAAAGAGGAATAATAATACATTTATTTCTAAAGTACCTGAAGTTGCCAAAGGCACTCAGGGTGCTCGACGATATAAAACTGTTTCTAAAAATAAATTAGCACATTATGAAAAGGCTCCTTATAGTAAATGTCTTCAGTGAGCAGGTGAAACATCTCTGACAGAATGTGTTCCTCCTGGAAGAGATGGGTTTACTTGAGCTGGGTCATTTTGAGGCAGTTTTCAGCAATATTTTATTTCTCTGTGGTGAAGATTTCTCTGTGGTGAAGATGTCTCGAGGGTCTAGGCTGCGGAGTCGGAGGGGAAGGCAGCAGCTCCGCAAGCATCCCGCTGCGGGTCAGAGCAGTGGGACGTTCCTGGCACCAGGATGCTCTTCCATTAGGAGCGCCTTTTGCCGCTCCTTGGGAAATCCGGTAGCAAGGCTGGGACCTGGCGGCGCTCCTGAAACACGGCCGGAGCTGCGGCCTTGACAAGGGCCCCTCCGAAATGGGGAAAAATGAAAATAAAACCAGAGAGGAGCATTCTAGGAAACGGAGAGGGGGAAGAGGAGGGTTTGTTGTTGTGTGCGATGGCCTCGTTCATCCCAAAATTCCTCCCAGCACAAGGCATGCAGCTCTTGCGTGGTTCTGTCCGGCATCCACCGGGTCAGCTGGTCAGTGGTGCTGTGAGCCCCTCTTCCCCTGTGCTCCATCAGATGCTCTGGCCTCCGTGATGCAGCCTCCTCTCGGAAAGTTGCTGCCGGCGTCTGAAGTGATTTTCTCAAAGTGCTTCTTGAGAAAGTTAACTGCTTGAAATGGCCTTGAAGGAAAGCGTGCTTTGCTTTGGAGGCCTTTCATCTGTATCCTACGGCCTAATTGAGTTGAGTATGAATATAAACTTAGAGCAGACGTTTCAGTCGTTCTGTTTAGCTTGTCTTACAAAAAGCTGGTTTAATGATCTTTCTGAAGGCTGTTTCACTGAAACAGCAGAAAGGCACCAGCTTTACATCATTATTGAATAGTGCATAAAGGAATTATTTAGCAAGATGTTCTGTTTGTTAATAGACCCAAATCACGGTTTCTTTTACCAAATACTGCTTTTATTCAAGGTCTTTGAATGAATTTCATTCAAACAATGCTAACATCTGATGATAAAAACCACTAATGAGAGGAAAATCATTCACATTTTTGATCTAGAGCTCTCATTAATTCTAAACTTTGCTTTTAGTTTGTTTTGCTGATCAAATCATTGGAAGAGTTTTTATTACAGCTTTTCCTCCAAAGAGAGTTAGCTTTCTGCTATGCTTAAACTGAATTCTTTTTGTTTTGCTTATATTGTGTCAAATAATCCAGATGGAATAAAATGGTTCCAAATGGGACTTTTTTAAATCGCTGGAGAAGCAACCTCCACTGTGTGGCCTTAAGCATATGCTAGATTTGAGGCTGGTGTTTGATTTTGTCAGTTTGGGTTTAGAACTGTGCCACCTTAACTGATAAGGGTTTTTGGTTTAGGGAGGATTTTCCTGGCAGGCTAAATATGGTAGAAAATGATTTGTCTGGGGACATAATTCAGCGCTGCACCGTGGTTATTTTTGTTCAAAGTGTGATGCTTTCCTGTGCTTGTTTACACTAATCTTCATACCTATTAGCACATGTTGTACCGCCCTGCAAGTTGTTGTTAATTGCAGGATAATTTTCTGCAGTAGTGCCAGTCTTTGAGCAGTTTTTTTATCTCTCTAAAATAAAATCCCAGAAGTGCAAAGAACTAAAGTCTGAGAGTGAAGGTTTCCCACAGCCCTTTCCCCCATCCCAGCGGGAGACGTGGACACAGGCATCGGATAGGTCTTGGGAGCCATCTCCTGTCCATGGCCTTATGCTTCTGGAGGGAGGTTTAGGCAGCAAATGGGCTGTGGCACACAACCTCAAAATCGTCCTTTTGCTTCTAGTTCATTTAAGAGTTGTTGTCAGAGGCAGCTGTGTTTCGAGTGCGAGCGTTGAGCTATCCAAATGTTTTAACACATAACATGGGGTCTTCATCACGTCATTCCAGCTCAGCATGACCCAAAGCAACTCTTACATCAGGACTGCAGACTGAGTTGGGTTTCCTAGTGCAGATGACAGGACATACAACTGTGTCTTTGTGAGTAGTAGTCGTCTTTCCTTTACCTTGTGCGATCAAAATTATGCTTGCTGAGAACTACAAACCAACATTTTAAAAGAGCTAAAATATGAAGGATGGTCAAATCATGTCCGCGACACAACGTGTCATGCTCTATGCAGTGTAATAAGAGACTGGTTAGGCATTCAGATCTGCTTGCCCAAATGCTGACGTTACCACTACTTGTTAGCACCCATAGACTGGAGCCAAGTGTGTTGCACTGCTCCGAAACTGATGAAGGTTAACGGGGGAGGTGGACAACAGTTTTGTGTGCGGAGACCAGAAGACAATTCAAACCACACTAATGGCAAGAAATGAAGAAAATCATAAAGAGGGCTTTTTTCAGTCTGCACAGATTGTCTGAGGGGTTGTGCATGCTTAGGATATAAAATAATTCACATTCCCTTAGTGGCTAAGGCTGGCTTTTTTTTCCTTTAATTCAGAACCAGCTTACTATATTATTTTAATATTAATAAACCTGTATGGCAGTGAGGTAAAATGCTGTATTTAAGCCAAGCAGGAAAAATCAACACTCAACTTTTGCTGGGGGTTCTCACCTGTTCTCTTTACCACATCTTTCTATATCAGTTCAACAAAATTAATGATCCTCTTAGCCATAGAGTCACTGTTGCATATCAGGGCTTTGCATTACGGACAGGCAAATGTCATGAAATCTGTACAGAAGAGGTAAAACACTAACACAACAATACACCTTTCACTGTGTATGTTTGACAACTGGCCCTGTGGGAAATGCATGCCATAGATCTGTGTTAGGAGCTCATCACTGACTCTTACAGTGAGAAACTAAGGTTCATAAGTGCCCTTACTCCATCACTCATTTCTCTCTTAACATCTTCCATCTGAGTTTCCAGTCTGGCCAGGATAAATGGTCTGTTCAGCTTGTTCACTAATGTTCCACACTTTGCTGAGATCTCTTGCTTGCCTTTTTTTTTTTTTAATGTTTAAGGAACATAACCTTTGTATGATTCAAGCTTATTTTGCATCTCCAATTCTCATATTTATGGTACAGAATCTTTCCATAACTTAGTGTTTTCCATAGTGCTGAGATTTAGGTTTTTGGGATACTCTGGCTGGAATGCCCTTTTGAGCCATTTTGGCTGGAATGCCGTTTTGATCAGTGGACCCTCAAAGCCTCATGTAAGAAGCCTTGAAAAGCTAACACTTTTGGCACCTTTCATATTCGCAAACACCTTCATGAAGATTTTCATCACTTCTCCGTGTGACCCCCTGGCATGAACCCTTGGAGTGAGCTTCTCTTCTCTGGGAGACTTGGGGGAGGCCGCATGGATAGCTTCAAGAGAACTTCAGGATTCAAGGGAATATGAGAGAGGGAGAGAAAAAAAAATACTCTGAAGTTTAGTATGTTAAAAATAAATAAATTTCCCCAAGGAAGCAAAGCAGAAGTCAGTGGTGGAAGTGAGTGCATTCCTCTTCTAGAGCTGCGTTCAGTGAAAAGCAAGAGGTTAACATGAAGAACAACTGAAGAGAGCACGAGCTGAACTGTGCACTGCTTAGTTCTTCAGTCTGCTGCTTTGTAGTTATGTTTGTTAAACTAAGAGTGGGTAAAGCTAAAACAAATAGTGGTATTCACTAGAGATTGATAAGATAGAGGTCACCTCTGCTAATGTATAGTAGAATTATTCTTCAAAGGGCTCAATTTTAATTATATTCAGGTTTAAAAATATTACTTTCACAAAACCCTGCTACCTGTTTATACTTCCAAAACCTAATGGAGTCATATTGAAAAACTGAAAGGCCCCCAAATCACACTGACAACTTGTCTTCTAAACTCTGTTATGTTTTGTCTTAGCACAAGTGCTAGTGCTAAAGATTATTGATGCAACTGCTTGCTTTTAGATGCTGAATCACATTAGCCTCCCTCTTGCCCTCCTATTTCATTAAAAATCTGGCTGCAGATCAAAAAAATGTAATGTCTTCACCATGCAGGGCCCCATAACTTTCACAAGCCCTAAAAATACGACTGGCAGTGCATTGATTTCTCCCTCTTTCTCTTTTGCTTTTGTTCTTTCATTCTTCTTTTTCTTTTTCCCTCACTCCCTTTCTTCTCTCCCCTTTTTTTCCCTCATTGAGTGTGAGAGAGGAAAAGAGAAGTAGGAGGAGGGCAGGAGGTCAGCATGTGAGGAATTCCAGTTTATTAGACAAAGCTACAACACTGATGTATGTTCACATAAAGCAAAAATATTAGATGCCATATCTGGTGATACATGGAATAACTGTAAGATGTTGTTTTTTTCCCTCCTATAGGCTAATCCTTTATTTTTTTTCATCCTCCTTCATTGCTGCCTTCTTCGTGAATAACACTGACAAGTTAGTACTCTGTCAACTTTTTTTTTTCCTGAAAGAAAATATCCAGCATGGAAGGGTCTCCCAAAAGCTCTGCTGGAGCAGTGACCAGAGGGTTACCTTATTAAAATCTGTGAAACTCCTTCCAGTAGTTTCAATTGGATCAGGATCCCCTCCGAGATTCTGGACTGCAGCCAGGGGATTAGGTCCATCTGGAATGTTAGTGCTGTAGGAGATGTCCACACATCCTAGGATTGCTTCACAGAAGGCTGAGCTTTTAGCCACAGGTGGGCAATGCAGTAGGACTATCAGAAATAAGGATTTGTCCAGTTTTGAAAGAAAAAAAATAAAGAGGTCTTGAAAACACTGAACAATATTTGTAAACTACCTGGTTGCCCTCATAAACTAGGAAAGTCACTTTCCTGGTGTCCCTGTCAGTGTAACGAAGAGCCTCATCCCCCCCTAATTTGTAAACTCATTTACCACTGGTCAACTGAGGGAACTGGCCCAGGGATTTTGTGTTAGGGGACTGCCAAGGCTGATATTATTTGCGTAACACTGAGTCACGAGACCCTCTGTGAACAGTCAAGCTCAAGGGGGTTGTTCAGAAGGAGAACAGCAATGGTATGTCAAGATTCAGTTTCTTTTTCTTCCCTGGTTGCTAAAATTTTGCTATATGCTCTGCTTTGAATCCTCATGGACTTGAACCCTGCAGATGTGTACAGTCACACGCACACACAAAATTTGTAGCAGCATGTGCATCATTGCACCTTCCTTAATTGACTTTGCACAAGTCTCGCTCTGGAGTCTAGTTGCCTTCCTAGAAAGAGAGGAGAAAAAAAAAAAAAAAAAAAAGCCTTTAACTTGCCTAAATGTACAGTTTTTAGTTCTTATTGTAATTGACTGGCATATCATTTTGACATGATCTTCAAATGGATATTTCTTCCAAAACAAAGGAGTTAAATCTGCATCAAGAATGCAGATTTGCTTTCCTTTCAGTATTTCTGTGATATCAGTTAGTAGCAGAAACGATCCCCAGCATTTATCACTTCACCAGCAGTGGAGTTCAGAGCTAAAGCAAACTAAAATCTTTGCTGAAGCAGAATCATGCAGTCACATAACACCCTTGTAAATATCTTGATTTGTTACTTGCTGATTTAAAGACAACCTGTTTGTTTGTTTGTTTATTTATTTATTTTTACTTATTTAGTACTACATAGCCCAAGGCATTTATCCATATAACTTTTAAAATTACTTCATTTAGAATGAATTTCATGTAAAGATCATATTAATTAGGTCCTACACCTAAAGTTCATCTTAATTAGCATTATTTCTTTCCCCGAGGTTCTAGTAATTTGTTAAAATTCAACGCAGCTATACTGGAGTGCTTACAGAGTGATAATTAGTTAACTGTTCTTATTTCTGTTACTTTTAATGTGAGCAGGATTAGGTCTATGAACCTTGGTGTATAACTTGATCCAACCATAGTGATTTCATTAAATATTTTAATAAATCTCTCTCACATAAACACCCATAAACTCACACATGCACGTGCATTTCCAGTCCCGTTTATTGCAAGTAAAGAGAATAATTCTGATGAGACAGCTGTCTCTTATGTGCTATTTATTTTACCCATGTAAATTAATTTAGTTGTTTTTCATAACCATTCACGTATTCCACTTCATTTCCTTCATTTCACAACTAATTTGTGGGATTGGTTTGATAGTTACTATCTTTTTGGACATATGTACCTTCTTCCCATGTCTTGTTACCATTGCTGAGCAGACGGTTGAGTCTATGTAGTATTAATACAAATCCTATATCTTTAAATAGGACTATACAGATAAAATAGGAAACTCTTTTAGTGGGACAAATGTTTAAGAGTGAAGTTGTGACAGGTTATGATTGCAGCTGTACAAGAGCAGTATTGTATTGTTTGGAATTTATTTTTGCTGAGTATAGAAAATTATTTAATGTACTGTAGAGACCCTGTAAAAGTAGAGTATGAAAATATTTCCTATGACAACGCACAGACATTTAATACAGTAACATATGGCATTATATCTTTGCAAGGATCACCTCAAGTAATTTCCAGTCTACTGAGTACTGGGCTGCGTAGCAAATATTAGGATTTTATATTTATATATAGAAGGAGCCACTAACTGTTTTAAGAAGTGCAGCAGCCATGGGATCTTTGTGCAGACTCCTCAAAGCGTCTGAGCACTTAAAATTCCAATGCATGCACGGAAGTCTTTCCAAAACTATTGGAGGAGCCTTAGCAGACTAAATGGCTTTTACATCTCTAGATCTTTGCAACATGGCCATCACTTGAAGAAGTGCTATATGCCCTGCTGAAGTGTGGGCTGCAAGGAATGACTGTTTTTTTTTGTTATTATTTGTTTGTTTGTGGGTTATTTTGGTGTGTGTTTTTGCTTTCTTTTGTTTTCCTAAGTCACTAAGCTTCCTTAAGTAGGTGATTTTCCTAGGTTCATTTCCAAGTATCTTAGGTATACGTCTCAAAAGCATCAAGGTGTCAGAATTACCTCTCAACGTAGGTACGTAAGTCAAATTTATTTTTGTGAACTCTGCTTTTAAGCAAAGATCAGATTCTGGGTGACAGGATGAGATCAGATAAGGCCTCTTTGCAGATAGAGACATATGCACCAGGTAGGAGCTGTAGTTGACCACCTGGGGATGCACTCAAAGCTGCATTCATCTAGTCGCTCCAGTGGCAACCACATTTAGGATGCAGTGAAAGGAGCTTCATCCCTAGCTGACGTGGCAGTGCATAGCCAGGCTCTCCAAGAGCTGGCTTAGCCCTTTCTGAGGGCTGGCATGCTGTTGCTTTTTCCATGATGGCCAAGAAAATTTAGATATAGCCGATGTCTAATTGCACGTGCTGTAACCACCCCTCTGGGCTTCACATCTGCCAGTGCATAATACAGGACTGGAGACAGACTAGACTTCTCTGTGCCCTGTCCCCGCTTCAGCAGAGCGTGACCACTGGTGCCGGGGGAGAAGGTGCTGCAGATGCACGGTGTGGTTCCCCCATGTCATTCTGACCGAGGGCGACCACATGCTAACCACACTAACCACACCTTCACTTTCCTATCGCTCTACACTCTGCAGAACTTGAAATCACTGTGTGTAGGAGGCTGCTTTTTTCCTTTGGGGCTGTTTTCTGTCCCAGAAATGCCCACCTTGGCTCTATATCCTATGGAGGTGATGGTAATTATATAGGCTTATACACTGGTTAGTGAAGATCTGCTAAATGTAAAACCCCCTGGACTGATGTGCCTACCAAGATTCCCTGTGTGATCTTGGCTATGCTGTTGCATACTAAGATTTGAGGTACCAGGCAGGTTGTTGAGCTCTTCTGTGGCCAGCCAGGGATTTTACCATGAGACACATGTTAAATTAGAGGAAAATATCTGCGTTTTGTTTTTAGTGACAGAAGTCACTTTAATGATACTGGGATAGTAGAGGTGAAACCTAGGGTTTTTTGTTTGTTTGTTTCATATAACACAATGTGAAAAGTCCTTTGACTTTGGTTGAAATGGCCAAACTGATTAAACATAGCTCAGCACAAGTTTGAAAGAGAAGTGAGAGTGGCACCGACCCTGCTGTTTCTCAGTGAAGGTCAAAAATGGTGTAAAAAACTCTGTTCCAAAAGGGAGCTCACAGTGGGTGCAGCTTGAGCCTGCCCTGCTCCTGCCCCTGGGCTCTGGCCAAGTGTCCGGGCAATCATTGACTGAGGAAAGGTGAAGAAAGAAGCTTCTGGCAAACAAACCTACCGTATGAATTACCATTCCTGGTGCTTGAAGGAGCCCGGTGTGGGCTGCCTGCCATTTTCCACTACTTAGCAAATAGTTATGGATACCCCTGTCCTTACCAGCCTTTTGGGGCTGTCTGCTGGCTCCAATTGTCACTGCAGCCAACAAAAGATAGTGACCTGCAGCACTTCTGGGGTACCAAAGCTGACAGCAAAGTGCTTGTCACCCCAGGATTAAGAAGGTGAGTAGCTATTCTTGGCTTTCATAGATTTTTTCTTTCCTTTTTAAACTATGATTTGCAGATGAATTATTGTTTCCCAGAGCGCTTCATGGTAATCTGTTCATGTGGTGCTGGCTCAAGACACTCTAGAAATTTATTCCAGACATATTAATTTAAGTCAGTCTCTGAATGCACCTCTCTAAAGCACAATCTAGGCATGTTCCCTGTGTGCTTCTGGAGAAAGAATGAGGTTTTTGGCAGATGGATTTGGATCCTTTCAGTAAGACTGCACTCAAACGTGTAATATGGATTTCAGGCATGCAGGCCTTTGAAGTGTGGAAGCAATCAATTTGCAGGACAGGATGGAGTCCCAAATGGGATATGCTGCTCTAGTATGAGCCGAGTTTTCTCCTGTAACCTATCAGGTGTCTTTGGATAGAAATGCAAAGGCAAATTTGGGGCTAAAAAATATAGGAGAGGCAGTTGTACCCATTTTGGCAAGCAAAGAATTTGTCCCCTAGTCATTTTCCAGGAGCCAAAAGTGAAATCTGTGGCACATCAACACTAAGATAATTACCCTAAGGGGAAAGGTCAAAAGAAAAGTGGCATTTTTGTCATCCTAGTTTACCTGAAAAGTGGCAACTTTGTCTTCCCATTGCCTCTTCAGTAACTCCTTCTTTGAATTCAAATTTCTTACTTCTTCCTTTATTCTGAGTAAATTTCTCTGTAGAAAGCAATATCCAAGGAAAAAAATTATCTTCTGTTTACTTCCTCTCACTTGTCTTGATAGTATAAATTTTAACTCTCAAAAAAATTCAGATGATATTAAGCATGTCAGAGTGGTACGTGGAGATATAACTGAGAGTAATGGAATGAAACTGAGCCAAAGCAAATGTTGGCTGAGTAGCAAGAACTCTTCTGTTACTAAGGGCTGTTAAAGTGAGGCACAGTTTCCCTAGGGAAGAGATGGAAAAGCCATTGCTTGAGACATTTATAGCCAAACTGGGCAAACTTTGAAAAGATACTGGAGGGGATAAAGCTTTCTTAAAAGATGTAGGAAATAAATGATCAAACAGATCTTTCCCTGACCTGCATGACTCGCTCTCACTCATGCTGGGTTGCCCAAGCTGGTCGTTCCTGGTCTACCCTACGGACAGAGCCTGACCTTGTACCTCCCTGAGCATTAGCGCAGGAGCTGCAACCTCTAGCATTGCAACATGGGGATTTCCTCTGAATCAAATGCTCCTTTTTAAGGTAAAGGAGTGCAATCCTTATTTTCTAGACAAGGAACTAAGGCACAAGATAAAAGTAGATAACCACATGCTATATGAGAAGGCTGTGAACTTCCTCAGCTGAAAACTGAATTTCTAAGTCCAAGGCAAATATCCCACCATATGCTTCCTCCGTTTCAGTTTCTTTATTCTTCTAAAGATATCTTCTGTCCCTACTAAAGCTGTTGCTAGATAGACAGTCAAAAATGTACCTCTAGTTCAGAACTTTTTTCTAAAATAGCATGTGTGATTCACTGCTAGACTTTTACATTTTAAACAACTTCCCAACTGAAATTATAGCAGAGATGAAGGCATTAAGCACACTTTGGCATCATGGGTCCCAAATAATGAAAAATGCATAAGCCTGAATCTTTTCTTCCCCTTTCCTTTCTAATACAGAGCAGGTAAGTTTCCTCAATACCCTTTTCCCTTCCAGAGATTTACATACCAAAGTTGTTTTAAGACAGAAGGGAGAGATTTGCTTTGGCAGGTGGGTTTTGTGCTGGATGCAGCTCTGTACGGTTTCCCTCCCACCTCCTAAAAGGAGCATCGCTCTGGTGCCGTGTCAGACGAGAGGCAGCCTCGGGAAGGGGCAGCGGAGCCTCCGGAAAGGCAAGGCATTCCCGCGGCGAGCGTCTTGCCGGGCGCGCTGCGGGCACGGCGCGCTGGAGCGCTAACGGCTCCCGCGCTCAGCACCTGCCAGCGAGCGCGCGCTCCTGCCAAGAGTAACTTGGTACCAACTTCAATAATATCACAATGCGGTATTTAAATAATTTGACAAGGCTATTTGGATAACTACCAGGAATTGCTCAAGTCAGTAATTTTCCTTTTGGGAGACTGGGTTGGGATCTGCATTTTCTCAAAGATAATATTGTCTTGTCGCTTCTCTGTCTGGAGCTGAGCCGCGTGCGCGTGCATACGGATGGTGGGGTTTAACGCTGGGGGCAATGAAATGCTGATGGCAATGCCCAGTGTATAGTTACCTCTATAGTTATATTTGTACCCCATATAGTAGGCCCTCTACAAATGTAACTAACACTTCCTTGTCTGCTTAAACTGACGCGATTAATTACTCTTTGCTTGGAGAACATCTCTCGCAATCCAACAGCTAAGTCAGGTTTTAAGATGTTGCTGCTTGGGCCTGACAACAGCCTGCCAAAGCGCTCCCTTTCTGGGTTCTTGGTTTTCCCATTGGATAGATGTGGCTGTGCAAGTTGGACTGCAGGGTATCTTGTGGCCTTTTAAGACAAAGATTGACCCCACCTACATTAATGCTGTGTTTTGTGTTTCTTTGGAATGAATTTTCCGTGCGTGTGTCTGCATTGGAGAAGTTCAGAGCCTTCCGATCCATAGCACCGCATCCCTGGCTGTCTGGATATACGTATGATGGCTTGATGCTAAGCTGAGGAATACAGTCCAGCTATGGCACCAGGCTCTTAACCTTTGGGTATTTGCATTATTACTCAGTTTGCTAAATCCTGGAGTTAGCTTTTCCTCTTTGGAGCTTGAAGTTGTCTGGTATGAATTTTACAATGCACTCAAAAGTATTTCACTTTTTTTTCACTCAGCCAATTTGCTACTCTGGCTATATGCTGTCTAAATATCTTCATACAAAATTACTTGCTGCCAGCTAAATACAGTATGTTGATGACCTATTAATTTATGACATGCATTTGGAGCTGAGAAAAAAGTTTATAAATAAACTTTAAGTTCTTTTCCTCCTCTGAATTGTACCAGCATTTGTTTTAATTTCCCAGTAGTCATGCTTAATGCGTCAGAAGCTATGCTCAACTTTTTATTCCTCTCCAAAAAGAAGAGGAAAAAAAGTAGAAATAGCTAACTGAAGTTCAGCCCCTGTCAGGTATTATAAGCAATACTTCAAAATGAAGTATGAATCCAAATAAAATATTTTAACTATGTAGTATTTTAGCAAAATCTGGAGGAGAAAAGGTTTACTTACTAAACAATCATTTGAGCTATAAACCTTAAAGTATTCACCAAGGTCCCTTAAAGTTAAGCAGAAAAGAAATATCTATCAGCACATTTTAACAAAAAGCAGAAGTCCTTAATAGCTGGTATACAAAACAGAGTATTGTGCTTGAAACTAAGTGTATTTAAAAAAAAAAAAAAAAAAAAGCTCCTATGGCTTTTAAAGATACTTTTATCAAGCGATGCAGGAAAAAAAAATCCTTGAGACAGTATGGAAATTCATATAGCTGAAGGAAATCTAAATTGCTGGCATTCATTTGATGCTACAGCAACCCTGGGACCAATCCTGGAAACCCTACTTCATTAATACTGCTGAAGTCAACAGACTGCAGCACAGGAGCACAGGTCTGAGCTGGTGGGACAAGCCCCGAGTCCCCTGCCACCCCGTGCCAACCCAGCCCACCTATGGGTGCCAGGTGGCCTCAGTCTCTGCAGAAGTTTGGGCTGGCGCCTTGTGGTTTTCCCCTGCTCCTCTGGCTTCCAAAAGAGTTAAAGATGGGATTTTTTGTGTTTTCCTGGAGTGGTTGTAGTTGGTTACTCCTCCAGGATTGTAGGAGATGTAAGGAGCCAATGTAAGGAGCAAAGTTTGGGAGAAGGATGGTCTGCAGGTAGTTCTGGGGCTTGCTCCCCTTGTTGGACTTTCTAACCAGGTAGAAGAGCTTCAGTGAATGGGGGTGGAAGGATGTAGGTGCCTGATCCTTTGTGAATATAAAGGAGAAGGACGCCCAGGGAAACAGCAGAGAAAAGCAGAGGTACCTACAGCTGGTCTCTGTACTTCCATCCCCTGACTCCAGGAGTTGCAGCTCGGGCTCAGAGCCATGCTGGATTATTTTTTTCGGCTGTCCAGAGCCATGTGTGCCAGCAGACACCACCTTTACCAGCTTCCCTCCACCACAGTATTCCCCAGCGTCAGGGAAATACTCCTCACACTCATGGCTTGGCTGTAGTCACACAATGGACTCTTAGGAAGGCCAAGGATTTAGCTGGCAGAGTAGATTTTTATGAGCTTGTTCAGCTATTTTGTTATGAATTATGTTTGTTGGGCAACAAGGTCTGGTGGGGATCCCCTCCAGGCTCCCCAGTGGTTAGGATGAACAATCCCAGCCTGTGAATTGTTTTGGGAGGGGGGCACTTTGAATAGCCCTATGGTGTAGGGATGTTCGTTTCTTTCCTTCCTTCTAGTCAAATCCTATCACTGAAAGACTGCCTGCATTTGAAGAGTAAAATTTTAGCACATTGAGGCTGGGGAGAAAATTAGTCTTGCTTCAATATTTTAAAAGCATGAGGAAGTCTTGTGAGCTCTGTCAAAAAACTGTTTTAACAGCCAGCCACCTACTTACCTGATGCACCGAGAATTTTGCAGATTTTTTTTTTCCCCTCTTGACCATATTCTCCCTTCTCTCTCACAATATCATGAGGCTCATCTGTACAGAACAGAAAGCTCTCCAGGCAGTTCATTCTGCTGCTGTTCACTCCACTATTTTTCACACTGCAGGCATCCGTTGCCGTCCCTTTTCTATCTGTCAACTTTTCCCTTTGTTACAACTTGTCCTGGGCCCATCCTCCGTCATTAAATCACTGAATCATTCCCACCATATGTTAATGCCAGACTATCTGAAAAGCTGAAAACAAAACAAAACCCACAAACAAACAAATCCCCCAAAAACCACACCAACCCAAAAGTCAGTAACGCAGGATCTGTCCTTGGAGCCTTTGTTAGCTGTGGGTTGCACCAAAATCCACCCAGGCTTAACCTTTGTGCTCTTGAAAGTCGTCCCCGCGTTGCCCGAGCCGCCTGTGCTGCCGCGTTCCCCGGGGAGCCGTCAGAGCCCTTATTCATCCCGGAGCCCAACTAATAGACACAGTCCACCTGCTCCAGGGTGACTCTGCCGCTCGCAACGGTGGTGCTCGCCGGGATGTGATCCTTGCCTGTTGTCGTGACCTTGTTTTATTGGATGTTCTAATAGAAGCTGAAATGGATATTAGCCGTAATTACTCATTCCGCGAGATTCTGTAGGTCACTCTTTGTACCAGAGTTGAGAACCTTCATTGTCTACATTGCTTAAATTACTGAACATTGTGCCATCAGTTCTGAATTAGTGCTCATTAATGAGCCTGTGGTTCTAGAAATTCCCTATTTATTATTCAGAGGCCAAGTATAATTCAGGCAGCTGCATTGCAACACTACTTGTCTGACTTTTGATCTGTGATGGAAGGGCTTGGCTTGGGCTTTGTGTGTGTGTTTTTTTTTTTTTTTTAATGCAGAAGTGGGGGGTGTATCAAACAAAAAGCAATAGTTTTTTTTTTTTTTTTCTCCCTACTAGCTCGAAATCTTTCTCCTCTGGTTATCAGGCTCTTTATAATGAAGCAAAATCTTTTTTTTTTTTTTTTTTTTTTTTCCCCCCTTTTTTTTGGGGCAGGGAGGGGGGACTTGCTATGAGGAAGGATATACGAATATCTTCTTGCTTACTGAGCAGATAATTCCAAGATCATATTAAATTTCTCCCTAATCCAGGAGATGACAGTCCAGTGCATTAACCCTTGGTATTGAATAATGTCCTCCACTGTCCTTCACTTTTGCGCCTTTGCACCTTCTCCCTTTCTCCCTGTGCACAAAAATTCCAAGCATTAACACAGGTTCCAGGTGCCTCTGGCAATGGTAGTGCTGGGTCCTGGCCACGGTGGTCAGCACCCACATGGCTACCCAACAGCCTCTGTGGCCAGTCCCCCACTGGGTCGCCTTGGACCTGCCCCAACCAGCAGTACTCAGAGACTGCGTTTATCTGGTGGCATTTGGGACACTGGAGGGGGATCTGCATGAGTTGGGCCCCCTTTTCTGTGGGGGCACTTCTTACGTGAATAATTAACAAAAATACCCATGTGATGACAGCAGGGATGGTGATAAATCTGGGCCTAAAACTAGGAGTGACTCCAAGAGCACAGTCTGGAGGTGCAAGGATGAGCTGTGGGGCTTTTTGCTCTCTGAGGAGAGGGCAGAAAGCAGCACTGGCTGGCCAGGAAGATAGAGCCTTGAATCTTGTAGCTTTGGGTGGAAAAGCAAACAAAAAACAAGCTATGTGGAACCAAAATCAGATGAAATTTCCATTATGTAAGACACATTCAAGAATATTTAGTAAGATGGCCAAGATTTCTAGAATTTCTCTCATGCTTCTCTGGGAAAGCTAGTGTTATTTTTCCATTTCTTCTTTTTTTATTTTGAAAATGGAGCACACGCGTTTTCTTGGCCAAATCACTGTTTTGTTTAGGCAACGTTTCGCACATAATTATCTGTGGGGAATGAGGAACTTTCAGAGGAAAAGTCAAATTAGCAATTTTTATGCTAGAAAATTTTTGAAGAAGTGCAGCTTGGGTAATTGATGGAGACCTAATCTTTACAAGTTGTAGCAGTCTTTGAAGAGTACCCAGCATATTTAACTTTATTCTGTAATTGTATGCTAGAGTTCCGAAGATATCTTAAGACTTGCTATTTATCTGCCTGGTGAGGCGCAACACTTTCTTATTAAAAACATATCTATCATGGTTAATGACTTGATTTTTTTCCTTTAATACAGTACAATGACAGGTGTAAAGAGAAGATGAGCATCAGATGCTTGAGCAATATGCTCACTGTTTCAAGACGCCTTGAACATCAGCATTCCTTCATGGTGCCAGAGGAAAAAAAAAAAAAAAGCTACACAGATTACACGCTTGTGTTAGATAGAAAATAGTACCATTTGCAGTTTCAGTTAAAAGCATGTTGAAGTGCATATGGAAAATACCATTAGGAGGAACTCCAGAGCGCCTGAGTAAAATGGGTCATTAGGCTTTCGTTTGTTGGAGAGTGTCTCCCATCTGACAGTGCAGAATGGTAGCATTTTTAGCAGCTTATGTTCCCAGTTACATTAAACAGACAAACAGATTGACTATTTTGCATTTCTCATTTGACAACAGCTTGTCTTCATTTGCAGCACACTGGTGGCTGAGCTGAAAGCATGGCGGATGAGTGTATCCAAGGTCCTGGTTTTGAATAACAGCAGATGCCAACGTTTAACTTCAAAATCAATCAATTCTTTTTCCTGCGTACGGATAAAAGGTCTAGTGAAGTGCCTGAAGGGGGTTTTCTGCTGTTTGCAGCTGAAAATATATTGAAAAAAAATTCATTACAAAACTTTCTGCCAGAGATACGGATGCTGGTGATTTTATGAAAGTAGGTATGTGAGAAAGTATTTTTAATTGAGGGCTACTGAAAAGATTAGGCAAGGCCCAGTGGAGCTGTAGCTCCTAAAAACCTTCATCTTTTAAACTCGTTTTTGGAATAGTGCCTGGCTGCTCTCGGATTTTGGGTTGGACAGAACTGAGTAGGCTCTGGGTGATCACCCTTTCCCTGTGCACATTTCCCAAAGCAATCAATGAACCTTGTGGGAACTCATGATCTGCAAACACAATTGTTTCGATATCATTTCTGTTCCTGTTCCTTTCACATTCCTGGAATATTTGTCCCCAGACCACAGTGGCAATAAATGCTACTCCTGGGAGTGGACTGGGATGGTAAAATATAGTTACATGAGGTCAAACTGATGGAAAACGTGTCTGATCCTGAAGGTATCCAAAGCAGGTTTGGACCTCAGCATCTCAGCGCAGTTAGTGTTGTGGCTCTGGGGTCTCGGAGGTGCTGAGCAGCTCAGCATCTATTTAGTTTCCAATGGTGCACAGCCAAACTACAGAAACACAGATGGATTTTTTTTCGAGCATGTATGCTTGGGCTCCTGATCAAAATGTAAAGGCAGTCTGTGGTGTTTTTTTTTGTTTGTTTGTTTGGTTGGTTCAAAAAAAGAAACGGGATTGATCCTTCTCTTTTTGTACACCCAGGAATGGGACTCCTCAGTGAAACTGGCACTAGGGTGGAGGCAGCACTCCTTCCTTAGATTTAGCACTCTCCAGCTAGCGTGAAAGATTCACGAGGCAGTAAAATGTGAGCAGGCTAAAGCTAATCCTGGGGTCTGCAGTGTTTGGTAGGGGTGAGGTAGGTCCAATGAGAACGAGTTCTTTTCCAAGTCAAATTCCCATCCAGTAATAGGCATTATTTTTTTTCACAGTAGTGGAACCTACCCCCCAGTTGGCCTGCTGCCTCCTGGTGAGCACTGAGCGTCTCAGTCTTTTGGGGGGTTTTGCCTGAAGTCAATGACTTCTGTCCACCTGAGGTGGCAGTGAGAGTCTCTGGGGAGGAAGGACACAGGGATGTGCAAAGTGCCTCCCTCAACATCCCCTTTATGCTCTACAGAAAAGGTGTCCACATAGAAGCTTCTCCTCTGAGAAGCTCTAAGGTTTTTGGCAGCTGCGAAGAGCCACCAGCTAAGAAAATAACTAAAAGAAGAGGGGTTGCTTGGGGGGAAGGAAACCCTTACCACCAAAACATCTACTTCCTCCCCAGCGCTTCCCTTTGTAGCAATGTTGGTCACGTATGCAGAGCAAACACCATTTAGGACCCCAAGCTAACACCACAGCCTGAAATCTGTCATTAGGATTAAGGGCAATTTGTTATCCAGGTTGTTCTACCCATCCTCAAGGTGAGATCTCTCTCTTTTTTTAAATCAATCTGCTGATCTAGAGCATTCTAATATCCTTTAGATCCTGTTTACTGTAACATCAGGTCACTTATGTTATACTCATATTTGAAGGACTTTCTTGGCAGTGCAGAGAACATAACAAGAAAAGTAGTTTTTGAATCTAAAATTATTTTAGGAGAACACATGGGAGAAGAAGCGTTGTGTTCTAACGCATACAGATGTTACCCTCCTGTAGAACAAGTGACGTTTGCCATGTAGGCCTGCCTTGCTTGTCTAATGAGATTGAAATTTGCTCCTGCCTTTTGTTTTTCTCAAAGCAACTTTCCACTTTAACATTTTTCTCCATCACGTTTAATCATGAACCATGGTCTAGACTCACCGGATTGATCTCAGCTAAGGCTGCTATTCTGCATCCCCATGGACTTTTTCTGCACTATCAGTGATGATCACACAGGCTGCTGCTTGTGTCCCAGCAAGGGATCACATTTTGCCACATTAGGTCACAGCTTCCTTTGGGTCCACCAGCTGTAGTGGTGCTAGGGGACCTGCAACGTTCCTTGTAACCCTGCTGGTGTTTATTTTCTAAGACTCTTGGGATAAAGTAAATGCTAAGGACACTTGGTGGCTCATAAGAGACATTGAGTGTCGATGCTAGTTTACTAGCCCAAAAGGCTTGGGAATTACTGCACTGAGGGACTTTCCAAATAACCGTTTTCATCGAACTGCCGACTTTTTCACAGTTAGAGCAAGGCTCAGCATCGAAAAGGTGCAGTATCTCTCTGCTGCGAGCAGACCTGTGGTTAATGCACAGTATTTCGTGCTTGCTGGTGACCAAGTTTTACTCTGCATTCAGCTAGATACATTTTAAGCCGTGTAACCCGTCAGCAGTGTGCTAGTGCACGAGCTGTGTAATGGGGTGGAGAGTCATTCC
>NW_010576778.1:105219-126212 GCF_000705375.1 Tinamus guttatus
CAGCGAAGCTTTCCCTGCCACTCTCTGCTGGAACACGTTTTGTTCCATCTATTTCAAATATCTTGAGGTTCCTGTGGAACCGCCTCTTGTTGTGACTGCATTTAATCCACTGAGTGTCAGCCCGTTCATAATTTGATGCTGGTGTCTGCAGTCTATCATTATTAAGTATATGTGGTGATTAGGAGGCAAGAACAAGAGATTAGAGAAAGCCAAGAGTCCTCCGAGGCATGCGGCGAAGGAAAAGATGGGGAAAACACTTTCAAGGCCGTTGCAGTAGGAAAGGTCTCAGCATGTGGTCAAAAGACATAAGCAAGTAAAAAAATTGATAGAGGACATTGCTTGGGTTGTTTGTATGATTATTTCACACTAGAAAGAGCAAAACATTGATTCCAAAAATGCTGTCTGTCCTTTTACCTGGAGGTGGGTGTTTTGATATTCAAAAGTGTATTGCTTTTTTGACAGAAACATTAAGGATAACTATGGAAAGCACCACAGCTTAAATCACCATGTCCTCTTTCTTCTCACTCTTTTTTTTTTAAAAAATGTTGCCATCACTAGGCCCTGAGTTTAGAGCTCTTTGTTGTCTTAATGGAGACTGAAACATGTGTAGAGTTTGGCGTTTGCTTTTTTATTCATCAGCTGAATAAAAAAGCCAAGCAGACAAAGCATTTGTAGTGCAAGAGTTGAGTGCAAATCCCTCTCTGCAAGCGGAACAAAAAAGCTCATTAAGAGGAGGTGGGATTTCCTGGTCACAGCTTTTAACTAAAGGGCAAAGGTCTCCTGTTAAGTACCATACAGTCTAAACAGGACTGCGTAAAATTATAAGGGGATGGGGGGCCGAGAAAAAAGTCAAATATTTGTTCTTAATTCTCAAGTTAGTTTATCCAGAGTGGCAACCAGGGAAGTGTTGGGAATGATTAAATGGCTGCATTGAGGCTACAAATTGCTGCTACTTGCTTTGTAGCTGGACTTGTTGCAGTTGAGTGATGTCGCCCATCAGTGCTTTGTGTGCACAGTAAAACAGTCGAGCAGTGACAGATAGACTGAAGCTCAGAGCTCCTCCATCACCGCTGAAGGATCCTGCTCGCGGGGAATTGCGAATGAGCCGCCGCACATGCCGCTGGCCGGGGCTGGGAAATACGCTGTGGCTGTGATCTCAACAGGATGGAGAGGCAAGCGGAACGCTCTAGCGATGGCTTAACCGCTCCGAGGTGACTAGTGCTAGGAGCCTGAGGTGGCCGTGTGGGACATCTGAGACAGCGGTGTGGAAGACCTTAGATGGCAGCGTGGGACACTGAGGACAGTGGTGTGGGATACCTGAGAGACGTGTGGGACGCCAGGGAGGGCAGCGTGGGACGCGAAGGACAGTGGTGTAGGACACCTGAGTTTGTGTATGGGACAACAGTGAAGGGGCTTGGCTGCATCCACGTGGTGCAGGAGAACTCGGGGACTCTGAAAGAGCATCTCGGGCCGCCCGTCCACGCTTGTAGGGACAGAGCAAGCCTGGGTGTGTGTGCAGGCTGGGTTATGAACGCTCTTAACATCCTGTGTCTCGCGCTCCTGCAGAAGCGAGAAAAGATGTTTTAGCGCTGGCGTCAACGCGGGAACTGCACACGTGAGAGTTCCTGAAGCGACTGTGGCTCCAATCCTGTTGGGATGGCAATTCCCATGGGAATGTCCAGGTCTGTCACCTCGCACAGGCTGGCCTTGGGTGGCTGACATCCCATGGACTGGCCTTCCCAGGAAATGCTGGGACAAAATACACAGGAGACACAGATCTTGTATATCCAAGAGCCAAGAACACCAACATGGCCCTTTTCTGACTTGATTAAATAAGAATAGGAAAGAAAAAGGAAAGTAAAACGTAGCGCTAATAATAACAATCACCAGTAAATTGGAAACAACTTCGCTAAAAAAAAATAAAAAAAATAAAAACAGTATTGTTGCTTCTGAAAGCAGACCGAGTTTCTTTAAACCACTGCTGGAGTTTGTTTTTTCCAGTTCTTTTCTCTTTAAAAAGAGGGCGGGTGGCAGCGGCGCCCGGCTCCCCTCGTGGTGCGTCTTGTTCTGCTAGATCCACAGAAACGCAGTTCCCACCACTGTCACTGCGGGACAAAAAGGGAGAAGGAGAAAGCTCCGCTTTGGTGCTTGCTGTCCTCCCAGCTCCGTTTCTGCCCGTTTCCTTCAGCAGTTTCATTTCGTCACCTCTCTTCACTGGGGAATTGCTTACTAGTTCGTTTGCGTTGCTGTTTTGGTCGCTTTGTTGATAGGGAAAAGAAGGCAAACGTGGCGAAGGTTGTGCAGGCTCGGTTCTGGGAACGTGTTGATTTGGGGCTGGAAAATATATGAAAATTTGGTTTATACAGATTGTTCCCCCTAGCTATAGAGTCAGCAAATTTTGTGTATGGTTCATCACAAAACTGGAGTGGCCAAGGCTCCATATACATTGCAGGCTCTAATTGAAGGCATTAATTAACATTAAAGCCAAATTCTTCCAATCAGTTCTTCTCATGCTAAAGAGAAATCAGGGACAAGCAGGTAAGCAGTGTGGATATCATTTGGCATTCTTTCTGAAGCACAGATTAGCATTTAGAGTCCCATCCTTTGCAAAAACTCATTAATGGGCAATTAATTATGCTTCATAGTTTTTACCTACACTTAACTGTGTGCAGAACAGTAGTAACTGCATTAAGCATTGGCACAGAATTAAAATAAAATGAAACTACACCAAGGACAACAGTTGTGCCAAGCAGAGCTTTCACTTAGATCTCTGTATTGATGTTGATTGCCTATTTATTAGGATAATGAAATCTATTGCATGGAAGAAGAACCTTAGCACCAGGTTATAAAGTGTCCCACTACCCATTGTAATTGTTTCATTTCTAGGATGACTTTTGGTAATTCTGTTTTTGCTCATGGTCTGGTTTTAGTTGTAAGTGATGATGTTTGGTATCACGCAGGTATGTGCGCTAGCATCTCTGTGCTCTGCGCACAGTAACTGCTTTTAATGGGAACAGCCTAGGATCAGAATATTGATTATTGAATAAAAAAACAGTGGTCAAATTGTAAGTGGTCCTGATCTAGGACTGGGCAGGGTTAGCTTAAAAAAACTGCTGCAGCTTTTGAGCAGATGAGCAGACCTGGTGGATTTTTTTTTCTTTCAGCTTCAGGTGGAAAAAAGGCAGAAACCTGAAAGTCAAAGAGAAACTTGGAAGGTGAAGGAACCCATGTGAACTGAAACCAAACACAGCTCACACAAACCTGCTGAGAAACAAAACTGGCCTTGCTTAGCCATGTACCAACCCATTTTAATTTTTTATTATTTATTAGTCTAACTTGAGAGCCTCAGGAGGCCCCAGTCCTTGTGAATTAGTGTGTAGATGGAAGGTTGTGGCCAGATGAAGCAAGGGAGGGATGGAGGAGACTGCAGGAGAGATAGCGAGAGGTTGCCCCGCAGCAGGCAAAGTGGAACAAATCGTGTGCTGTGCTCCCACATTGTGAGCAGGAGGAGGCTGAGAGCAACTGCGTGACTCAAGGGCAGGCGGGAGGTCTGCTAGGGCTGGAGAGAAAACACAGGGCTCCCGGGGCCAGCACTGAAACTGGCTGCCCTGTGCAGGTGCCAAAGAGAAAAAGTGCATGTCAAAAAGTGATGCACCGTGTAGAAACAAATGTTGGTATAGCTGGCTCACCCAGGAAATTACAATCATGCAGTTTAGAGTGAGCTGGTAATAGGCAGGATTTGGGGGAGAAGGGCTTTGGGGAAAAGCCTGCAGTTTTGGGCAGGTGAAGGAATAGCATTGAAAGTGCAGCACAGATGTTGTGAGTTTGATCTGGTGGATGGGTATCTACCACAGCAGCCCCGCAGGGCTGGCTGTGCACAGTTAGATGAAAAGGGCTTTGTGTCCCCCAAACCTTGCACTGGTGTCCAAAAACTTCATCTTTTGTATCCTCTGCCCTAAAATAGGAAGGTGCAAATGCTTGACTCTAATCATGACCAGTTTATGGGCACTAGAGAAAACACCCTATAAGCTGCCTTTGGTTCCAGTGTAGTTCAGATTGCCAAAACAATGTGTTGGGGAGCAGCTGGTCATGCTAGCTGGTGGCAAGCAGGAGGCTTTCCCCTAATGAGTGACGCGCCATGACTGGGCTGGCAGGATCCATCCCAGAGACCTCTGCAGAAGGTGCTGGGTGGACTAGCTGAAGGGACAGAGGAGCCACCTGTCTTACCTAGCGATGTCCTACAGTCATCTGGAGAGCTGAAAATTCACAAATTTGGGGACAGTCTGGATCTCTCCAAGTGTAAGGCCAACGTTATGCTTTTATCTCACAGATGATGTGCTGTAGGAGATGTACGTTTTGAACACCCTGCAAAGTTGTGAGCTGACATAGCTCAGGGGAAACCTTAACCAAGTCTCACCAATCCTTCTTCTTAACTAATATGAATAATTTTAAAAATTAATTCCCTGCACACGAAAAATGCAAGAAGAGAGGCTACATAACTTTTGGACATGAGAGAGAGTTCCTGATAGCTCCCTCAGGTAATAATGAAGGAACTGAGATGATCAAAGGCTGCACTGTCTTCTAGAGCCAGAGCCAGTTATATCAACTGCTGAAAAAACACAAAGTAGGTAATCAGAGACCCTTGAAGAAAGAAAGTAATTTTTACAGCATTCAACTGAGGACTTATTTGCAAGAAAAGGAGATTAAAAATTGGAAGAGGGGAAGGTTTTTGGAAATATTTATTAATTATTCATTATTTCATTAATGCCTAGCGCCTGTGCTGACCTGTAACTGATCTGTGGTGCACCCTGTGCTCGTGGGGGCATTTGAGCTTGTATCTATGTCCATTTTGTGGAAGAGCGCAGCATTTTCCAAGCAGATAGCAGCTTTCATCCTCAAGCATTTTATAAGCTACAAATAAAATCTTCTTGTTGTGGAAACCAATGGATATTTGGCCAGGGACTCACACAGAGTGAAAACTCCTCTCTGTGAATGTCTATGTGTAAGCTAGAGTGATGTTTTGAGCTTTAAACTGGAGTGGCAGGGGGCTATGGAAGGACATCCATGCTTTGTCTGAGTCATCTCTGTATGGCTATATGTGTCTGGAAAGTGACTCCCATTGGCATTTCCACCACCTTGGGGTCTGAGTAGCTTCGGCTCCCAAAACTCCCCACAATGGCAAAATCCTAAAGAGCTGCGGAGGCACCCGGCCCGTGTCTCCGTGCCCTGGTGAGATCGGCTCTTCCCAGCCTCGTGCGATAATTCTGGCATCCAGCAACAGGGACTCGCATGGTGGTCGGGTGCTGTGCTGCTCTCTCCCACACCAGCCTGTTCTGCAAAGCCCAGATGATTTCACAAAATCATTTCTCCCCTTACCAAAGCCGCTTCTGCCTTGTTTCGCCTTGTAGCAGTTTGGGGTTGGAAGTAAAAAAATATATATATATAATGCAGCTTCTTAGTGAAACTGCAGTCGCACGGGGTTTTAGCGCTCAATTAACCACCATCACAGGCTTCTCAGTATACAAGGAAAGAAATAAATACCTTGAACTTTGGTGCCTTGGAGGGACAAGGGGAAAGAAATGGTTGTTCTTGGTTTCATTCTCATTCTTTCTTAAAAGTCTTCTCCAGTAAGCTCAAATTATGTAGCTGATGAAGTGATTTTCTGTGCTGCAAATATTAAAGGTACTGGCTAATTTAGCTATCATGATAAATGCCTGCTAGGAGCCTATTTTCTTGAAAGAGCAAAGGAAAAAAGAAACTTTTTTTCTGAAAATGGGTAAGAATAACTGTATTTTGCTTTGTATGGAAAATATTTTGAGGGAAAATAACCTGAGATAATGTAGGACAATGCGGGCTAACATGTTACTTAGGGAAGGACATAAGATTCCACTTTTAAGATAAGGACCAAGGTAGATTAGAAGAGGAAAGCAGCAAATTAGGTCTGGTTGCTGGCACTTGGCTGCAGTAATTAGCAGAGCTGTTGTAAAAGACAATATTTTCTTACTGAGGAAACTATATTAAGGTATGCCAGGCTGCATAGGGTGTGCTAACTCCTGATTGAAGGGGTAAGGGGTATTACTGGGGAACACCAGGACAAGGCTGGGACATGTTCTTGCAGTTGTCCTTGAAGGAGGGATGCTTGCATGACCCTGTCTGCTAAGTGGCTATTGCAAGGCCAAGAGCGCACTCCTTCGCATGATGATCCATTTCAAGGGCTGCTGACATTTTCCCCTAAAGGTTTATTATGAGGAATTTCCATGCAGTTCTTCCCAAACTGACCCCTTAGCTGTTGTGAGCAGGAACTGCAGCAAATCAGGCAAGTGCAAACCCGCACAGGGCAGAAATCAATGGGGGGAATATTTTTAGTCATCACTGCCCTTTTCTGATGCATGTGAAGATGGAGCGCCATGGGTCTGAGGAGGTGGGATGCGCATCTGGGTAATCTGGTCCTCAATTCCTATTCTCCTAGACTGCCCTCTAAGGCAGAAGTGCCCCAGGCTTGGCCAGTTTGTCCCTGGGCAGCAGTGCCAGGTCCTGAACATGCCACGTGCCTCTTACGGAGACCTCGTCCCTCTCCCTGCACAGCCTGTGCTCCCCAGCACCAAGGGTAACACTGTGCATCCATCCCTCTCTCCAGCTCCATCTATGTATAGATCTGTACCAGAATTATTATAAATCACTGCTTTGCAAATGAATGTGTATAAAAAGAAAAGTTAACTCTTCCACTGAGCACTGAATCACAAGTTTTTGCCTCGAGCACATTTTTACAGCCCCTGCAAAAACAGAGGCATTAATGGAAAGTCTGACACAGCGCTGGCTCCCGCGGCACGGGGAGGGGTGACCGAGTTTAAAATGGTCATGGAGGAGTTTCTTCATGTGCCACACGTGACCATCGCATTGCAGACGCCTCAGCTCCCTTTTCCTTGACAAATTGCTGCTTTAACAAAGAGCGCACCGATGCCAGGGCTCGTGCTCTTAACAGCCCGGCTACCACAAGCCCTTTTTGTGGTTCTCTTGTCTAGCTCAATTTAAACCCAATGTGACTCTGGCTAAGAAAGGCGTTTTGCAGTTGCCTACCACAAAGCGATAAGGGGCTGCTGCAGCAGGTGACTTGTATGCTTCCCCAAACGAGGCCTTCACATTTAGGAAGGTCGGCCGTGTCATTTCTCTAATTTTCTAACCGCAGAAGTGTATATTTAGAAAGAAGCAAGGAAACTTCCTTTACCCTAAGCAATATTGCATAATGATCGAGGAGGATGATTAGTGTAAAGGTTTTGCTCAGAGCAGGGTTGTGAGAGGTGGGGAGCTGGAAAGCTTGAATAATGACTTACAGCAAATATGCAAAGACTTTCTTTCTTTATTTATTATTTTTGGGCATGTTTCAGATCTCTCTCTCTCAGGCTGGTGGTGTTTGATACGCTGACTCAGAGTTTTGCCACGTACACCATAAGAACACGCAGTCCTAAGGCTCAGCAACCTTATCCTTGCAGCCGTCTAGGCGCTGGGGGGTTCCTCCATGAAATACGTAAAATGAAATACATAATTGACCTCCAAGATGGGCCCTTCTGGGCTTCAAAGCCCACATGGGGCTGAGGGTGCTCTCATGCATCTCTGTTGGGTTGCTCTGACAAGTTTTTGGCCTTTATAGAGTATCAACCCTATAAAGTTCTTTTCTAGAAGAAGAAAGAAGCTCTTAGCTTGTAGTTACTTATTCAGGTGGGAGAGACTTTTGTTAGGGGCAAGGCAGTGGGGGACAAATAGCGCACGGGTGCGCAAATAAGGTTTTGGAAAAATACTGTAAAACTTTTCTATGCTGAAGTCTAACTTCCTCACAATAACTCAGAAGCAGTTTGTCCTCATGCACAACCTCATGGATCAAAAGTTCTATTTCTGCATAGTCTATTACTTGCATACTCAATAAAATAGGATGCACGAATGGCTTAGCTTTTTTTTTTTTTTCCTCTTCTTTTTTTCCCTGACTAAATGTAATTTTTCCCCTCAAAGATTACTGAAAATTACTTTTGCAAGTCGGTATGAGGGCTTATCAGTCCAGTGGTGTTCAGGTTCCCATATTAACTACCTCACATTACTGTGAACAAGAACTGCTGTAGAAACCAGTGAACTAAGAATGTAAAGTACATACTGCTGATGTATGTCCCTATAGTAACCCTTTCCCATCATGTGTTCCCGATAGGCTTTTGATCCTCAAACAATTCTTGTTTTTAAAAAATTACATTATAGAGCTCAAACTTTCCTTATGCTTTGGGGCCATAGCAGACATAGTGTTTGTGACTGATTAACACAGAAAGCAAACACTAAGGAAGCATGTAGGAAGGTTGTTTTCACAGTGTGCTCAGGGCGTATTAAAAATATTATGTTTCAGCACAAAAGGAGATGAATTTAGCCTATGCATGTCATGCTGCTTTAAATATTTTATTTTGCCCAGCTTCAGAATCAGTGAATCCTAAAGAAGCCATCCCTTGGGGCCCAGCCCTTCAAGGATATGGCGCTCTTCAACCCCATTGATTTTAGTGGACCTTGAAGGCACATCATACTTCATAGGATGAGCCCCTGCTACAGAAAAGTTGCTCTGTGTGTGCTCACCTATTACCTCTCCCAGCAGATCTGACACCCACTCTGTCTAGCTGACAAAAGGAAGAAAAAGCTAGCTGTGTTTGGGGAAAAAAAAAAAAAAAACACAAGGAAAAACTTTTTAATGAGGAAACTAATTGTCTGTAGGTCAGGCTGCCAAGGTATGAAGCCCATGTAGACTATATGAGATCACTACCTTTGTTTCAAGGCAGTTCTACAGCCCATACAGAGACCATGGACTGGAATGTCTTCTATCCATGATGTTGGGATGGATACATAGATAGATCAGATAGTTCAGGCCTTTGTGCTTAGGACGTCTGGTCCCATTTCATATATGTTACAGTATCTGAACTGAAAAAAACTTGGCCTTATTGCTCAATGTGGGGCCAACAGACCTCAAATAGGACAAGTGCAAGCACCATGGGGCTGGTGGGGCAATGTGTTTGCTCTGCAGCCCTTCTGCGGCGCCCTCTCCACTGCGTGTGTGGCTCTGCAGGCACATCACCTTCTTGTGAGTGGAGGAAGTATTAGCCCCACAGCTGAGGAAATGAGGCACCTCACAGTGAAGGTTAAAAGTTTCCATCTGCTTTTGGTGCCCAGTTTGTGACTGAAATGTGATTTCTCAGGGCTCAGTGTCATGTTTTGTAGCGGTGGGTCAGGAGGACGTGTGGGGAGCAAGCTCGGCTTGGCCCGCTCAGGCTCATCTATGGTCCAGTACTGCATTTCCTAATGAAAATGAGCACGCACTGCAGGAAGATGGCTTTAAAATGCCACCGTGCCATTAATGGGGTCTTGCTTGGTCAGCCCACCACCATCGATGCTCTAGGACCCTGTTATTGGTGCACATTGATTATCAAGCCATACATTTTATGCATTTATTGTTATGACTCTGTGTTTAGCACGCACTATTGTACGTGCAGTCTCAGATTAGCTTGCTGAATGAAAAAAAAAAAAAATCTGCTCATAAAAAGCCCCTCAGCGCATGTTTGATGGCCGAACTGCCTGGCATGAGCACGTCAGGGCAGCTACTCCAGTCCCGTTCAGTTCAGCCCCTGCTATCAACGGGAATTCTTTTAACCTTTCCCTGAGCGTGGATCTTTTCTCCAGACCAGCAGGGCATGGTGGACCTGCTGTTCTGGGACTAAGCAGGGCAATGAGCTCCAGCCTCGTGCACTGCTCATGCACAGAAATGAGGTTTGCTTCTAGAGAGTGTTCTCCATCCTGGTGGTCTGAGCTAAGGTTTTGCAGCTAGCTGTTTGTGGTGAGGCTACAGGTATTTTGCAAATGTGGGTGAGTTAGAGGTTTCTGTGTGTCATCGCACAGGACAGCCTTGCTGGTAGGCAGAGATAAGGACAGACAGAGCACGACGTTCAGAAATCCCACATGCTGCTCTGTGTATGGCCCTGCCTCCAAGCTCGAAAGCAAGCCATGAGCTGCCAAATCGTCCAGCAAAGCCTCAGAATTATTAGGGGAGGAACTGAAAGCAAAACCAAAACAAACAAACAAGACTGTTTCATTGCTGATTTCTCTGTTTGGCTTCTGCCAGAAAAGTAGAGGAAGCAATCTGAACGTGTGCAAGGCATTGGCACGGGAAGTCACAGAACCCAGAAGTGTGCATGGCTTCAAAAAGGAACTAATAGTAAATGGGTATGAAGGGACGTGAACTGCAGCATTGAGGATGCAGTCTCCAGAAGTACGAGCCGAGGCGGGTTTCTGAGGAAGCACAGCCCTTTAGCGTTCAGACATTGCGTATGCAAAGTAAATCAGTGTGCAGAAGCGAAAATCAAAGGCGTGCTGCTGCCTGATGATAGCTTGCTCTGAAATAAAAAGTAGGTCTGTCCGTGGGCACAAGGAAGACACTGCCTTGCCTCCACTCTGCAGAGCTTTTTAGGTGAGTGACTACTGGTCTCACTCAGGCGATTTACATGAACGGAAGTGTGACAAACGGGGACAGTCCCTACCTTGAAGTAACAGGCCACAGAAGGGAAGTTTAGCAAAAATAGGAGCCATTAATAGTCATTCTGTCTTGCTCTCTGTTTCACTGAGGTTTAATTAAAGCACTGATATGTTTTAAACTGACCTTGTTTTCATACCTGATAATCAGTAAACTCATTATCATCTTTTAAGCTTAGTTTTGAGTCTTGCTAAGTAGAACACTTTGGGTCAGCATCTAAGTTAAACAGAAATAAAGACAAGGAGGAAAATACCCACATACGCATATTTTAGATACTACCTGCACTGGAGACTGGTCACCAAGTGATACCCCCAAAGGTTGGGAATAAGAAGCAGAGCCCTGCAAGATGCATGTTGTTTCAGAGGGGCTGGAGAAATGTTAGCCCCGTGGCCGGGAGGGGAAATGGCTGAGTGTGTCTGGTAGAATCGGGGCATCCAAAGCAGCTTCAAAACCAGCCTTCTCCAGGCAAACCTCCCCCCAGGTTGTCCTGAGCTGGTCTGGGCAAGGACATGGATTTTGTAGCTCCTCATCACATGGGTAATGCATAACCAAAATGAAGTGACATGAGGGCCTGCCGGTTGGCACTCTTGGTGTGTCCAGGTGAAGAAGCTGGAGCTGTGCTCTGCCATGCCCAGGGCTGGCCTCAGAGCTTGCTGAGGCTTTCCTGCTGCATCCCATCCTCTTCCAGGCTTCTCCTGCTGTCTCCCCAAGAACCTCTATGGGAGGCAACAAGGCAGAGGAGGACACCAAGGCGGCAAAGGTAGGGCTGGAGCTGCTGGAGCGGGTGTCCCTGGCTCCGGGGACAGCCAGGATGAGACACCTTTTTTGCACAGACCACAGTCTGTATGGCTATGAGGACCAGCCTAGCCTCCAAGGGCGATTTTTAGAAATATCTGTCAGATGCCATGAGAGGTATCTCAATGAGAAGATGAACGAGGGGGTGACTGCATCCGCCAGCTCTCGACCACAGTCCGCACAGACAGGACAAGGAGCAGTGCCTGCGTGATCCCAGCAATGCCAGCCTGGGCTCCCGGGGCGCTCCTGCCGCGGGGAAGCGCAGCCGTGTCTGGCTCTGCGGGCTGAAGCAGCCCTGAGCGATGGCAGCGCCCGAGCAGCTGCTCGCCTGAACAGCTAACAGGTTAAATGCTGGGGGAGAAACAAATAATTACAGTGCTTAGCACCAAGCTAGTGCCTCGCACGCCGGCAGCACCGCGCAGCCATCAGCTAACGAGCCGAGCGAGTGCTGGATGGCACGGCGGCTGCTAATGCTCCGTCCAACCTGCACAACTCTGCACCGGGCGGGCGGTGAGCACGGCTGGTGGCTCCAGCCTCGTCCTCTGGGAGAGCCCACGGTGCTGGGCAGTGCTGGAAACAGGCAGTTCCTCCTCTTCCCCACGCTTTCCCTGATGTTTGTATGTCATGGCCTGTTCTCACATGAGCCTGGCCAGGCCTGGGACTTGTAAATCTTGTGCTTTAAGGCTCTCAGTGCAGCTGATGTGAGGTGCATTGGGCGGATTTTATCAGAAGTAGAAGGCACTATTGCAAAGCTTTGCCAAACCCATAGATTGTTTTTAAAAACATTTTATTGGTTTATAAAGTAACTAAAACATTCAGTAAGCTCTTCATAGCCAATGCAGTTAAAAGCTAAGCCACTCTCACATGTTTTTATAACTTAGAAGCTAGCATGGCCTTTCTCCCCACACGTGAGCATGTGTGGTGGTGATAGCCACATGATAAGCTGCAAAGCCAATGGCTGAGGCACGTGATGAATTGTGCTTATCCTTCACCTTTGGCTGCTTCACCCATATGTTGGCCATCTCCCTTGGCCCGTGCCCAGTGACCCACGGCCGTGGGGCTGCCTCTCATGTCCTGCTCCCCGTGCAGAGCTCTCCGTGGCTTTCTGCAGCCAGCCGTAAATCTGCCTCTGCTCCTGCAGCTCGCAGCCCAGGCGCAGAGCTGCTGCTAGTGCTGCAGCATCCTACCCAGCGGGGCAGCTGCGTGCCCTGGGCTAGCAGGGCTGCTGCTCAGGCCAGCTGGGGCTCTCTCAGCACGGGGACATTGCCCTGTGCGTGTGGAGCTGCCAGGTTGGACAAAGAAAAGAGTTATTTTGGAATGGGAAGTGCAAAAATTCAGCAGCAGATGTGACACATGGAGACCATCCTATGCCTTGCTATGAGGTGTCAGCAATGTTTAAGTATTGCTAGTTTTGCAGACCTTAAAGATGCATCAAAGCCCACCAAACCCTCCAAAAACTGCCCTTCTAGAGCAACATTTATGGTATTTGGGAAAAAGAGTCCGGGAGGAAGTACTGCAGGGGACTAACCCTGGAGTCTGGGGCTTCTAAGGAGTCACTGTGTGCCAACAGGGAACCCCGTGAGCTTGTGGAGACCTGGCATCTGCCTGTCCCTAATCTGCCATCCAGCATCTTGCACCTCATCTTTCCCCAACCCTTCCGTGCCAAGTTGAGCTGGGTCGGGTGCCGTTCACTGAGTGACTGCAAAGTGCTTGGAGGGAAAAGGTTCCCCAGGCTCCTGCCATGGATGTTCGCCATCCACTGCAAATATAACAACTGTGGCAAATCATTCATTACCTGGTTGAAACTGCGTTAATAGAAGTGATTTTCCTTTTGGCTGGAAGAATAAATAAGATTAGTTTCATTGTGTTCCTGGTAGAGCAAAGTGGTGGAAACAGAAGAGAAGACTATGCTTTTAGTGAACTGTGTATATTTATATGTAAAAATGCGTTCATATGCTGGGTAATAAACAAAGGGTGGAAAATCTGCCGCATCAGCAAATCTCTGAGTAGTTACTAATTAGGTATAGCTCATTTAGGAAAACCCACTCAGCTGCCGGAACTGTATTTTGAGGAGGCGGTGGGGAACAATACAGACTGATTTGATGGTAAAAGTGAGGAAATCAGAAATTTCTGGAGATCGGGTTCTCATTTGCTCTCCCGTTTGCTTTGGTGGCTTCGGCGCAGGCAATGGGGAAAGAGCCGGCAAAGCCATGGAAAGCCAGTGTGCACCTCTGCAGGTAGGGTTTGAAATGTGGCCTGGAGTACTTGTTTTTTTTAAAAAAAAAAAAGTGGTCTTCACAAATGAGACTTTCTTGGCCATAATCATTAAAATAAATGAAAATAAAAAGAGATTAATAATGAAGTAATCCAAGCACATCAGATGATGTAGCCTGCCTCCTGTCCGCTTCAATCTGGAGTTCACTTTGGCTCATTCATCTGGCTCTGACTTTTTCTGATTGATGGATGGTAGCTAACATCCAGATATTTTTCTCTTCTTTTTACACTCTAAAAGTTTTAGCAATACCCTTTGTCTGAGTTTGAGAATGTCTAGGTATTTAGGTTTATAAATTGATTTTTTTAGACAGATACTATTTCCATTTCATTTCACTTGAGAAGTTATTTGTTCAGTTATGTTGTTGGTTGTGACAAACAACAGTAAAAAAAATCTTGCAAAAAAATTAAAAATAAAGAAAAAGGGGAGCAATGATTTTTTTTTTTTTAGTTGGAGAGGCAGACAGACAGACAGATAAGAATAAAGGCAGCCACTTTCTGGGAGGCACAGAATTCCATCTGAGACATCTAAGAGGGCTGCGGGCAGCAGGGTGGAAATGCAGCAAGGCTAAAGCAGCTGCAACGGCGGCACAGTATTAATGGCACATTAGGGTGCCTAGAGCCATGAAGAGGTGTCTTTTTATTTATTATTTAATTCTAAATAAACTAACTAAATCACATCGCTTGTATGCTATTTGAGTAGGTGCAATGGAGAAGGTGAAGATGGATGGATAGCGTCACATTTTAGCCTAATAGCTGTATACTTTCATGTTATATTTACACTGTTTGATGTTTAGGTGCATCAGTATCAGAATATTAAGAGCATTTCTTTGAAATCAATAATTAAACCCATCTTTCATTTTTATTCAGGGCATACAAGCCCACAGACCAGTTGTATTAAACATTTTACAAATGCTGCACCATATGTAATTGCGCTCATACTAATTGCACATTCTGGCACATTACGGGGTAATGATGCTTGAAGTTGCCAAACAGTTCAAAGATCAGAGGCCACACAGTCAAAGATTTTAAAATAAAGCTCCTGATTTGTGAATTTATGGCATTGCTCTAAATTTGACCTCTTATATCAATAAATAACTGTATACAATTATATAATAATTAGCCTGTAATCCCAGAGCAATTACCAGGTTCTTCCATGGGTATCTGAGCTGTGATGAAGACCGCGATACCTGGCATCCCCTGAGTCCATAACTTGCCATTGGTTGCATATGTGGAGATACTTTTTAAGTCTTTTTTGTGCGGATTTTGCCAAGTTCTGAATCTTCCCCCTGGCCGCTGGGTGTGTTGGCCTGGCAGGGTGCAGATAACAGGAGTGCAAAGGGATAATATTGCCTGGTCATCACAGATGGAGCAGAAAGTCACCTGGATGGGTAAGAGGGTTTTCCAGAGGAGCCCACGTGGTTCTTCCACCAGACTTGGTCACAGAGCCTGATCCTGCCCTGCAATCGCATTCCCGTCCGGATGGACCAAGTGCCCAGGGTCCCACGCTGCCTTGGCCCAGGCTGCCCAGCCCCTGCAGAAATGTTGTTGTTGGCACAAAAGCAAGTTAGGGACAATGAAGATAGCTGGGAAGGCTGGAACGCCGACCTCTAGACACATCCAGGGCTGGCAGGGAAAGTATATCAAGCCTGTTAACAGATACCGGGAGCAAAGAAGGCTTTTTAAGGAGGACTGGGAGATATTCTTAGGAGTCCAGTTTGAAAGCAACTCAAGCGGTTTCCAGCATGATGGTGTTTTTTGTGTTTGTGTTCGTTTCACTTGTGGCATTTTGCAGACACATTCAGACTTCCAAAATTTGGAAAACCAGTGTCACTGTCTCTTAGCTTGTGGCAGTCAACAGACTCTGGAGCATTAATTTGCCTAATGGTTAGTGCTCTATACGAGTTTCTGTCTATATCTGGCGTCTTAATAAGCCGTGACAATATGCAATGATTTAAGAAGTGAAGTACATACTTTAAGGCAGTGGTTTGCAAATAAATTTTGCAGTGGTCACACATATGAGTATAGAAAGTTAACAGTGGTTGTGGATTTAACTATGGGTGGGCTATTTTAGGAGTTATTTAGGATATCCGTTTGCTAGCAAATGCATGCTTTGCATGTTGCTATCAAGTCCACAACTGATGCTTCAAAGCAAAGGGGAACAGATTCAGTGGCGCACACTTGACCTGAGCTATGCTCAGCCTGAATTTGACAAAAAAAGTCAAAAAAAGCATTTTGAAATAATATATATTGCTCTGTGGGTATGCTTATGAATATGTGTGGTGTGTGTACACATATATATATACACACACATATATACATATATGTGTATATAGAGGGAGAGGGTGAGCAAGAGAGAGAAAAATCTTCCAACTATATACTCAAGATGCTTGTGTTCAGGAATTGTGCTATCCATGGGAACAATTGCTCTGCAATTATGAAAGTATTTGAGGGCTCTAAATTGCCAAAGGGTTTGGAAAACCAGGAGCCTAATACAAAAATTAGAAAATTAAGACTAATCAGGCTATTCAGCCAGAACTATTGTATTTCATTCAGATTGCAGGAAAAAATATGGATTAATCAGCCAATACAGTCACTGAGGCAAAGACTGGTGCTGGGAAAAAAAAATATATATATATATATATTTATATATAATTTTTACTTGTTCAAGGGACTAAAACAAATGTATTTGGATGACTAACTGACCAATTTGCCAATAAAAGCTGTATGAAATGCAGTTCAATTGATCATCATGGGTGGGTTATTCAATCCATTTTATGTATTTTGAAGCTGAACCAAGGTGGCTATTTTCTGTATTTGTTAAAGCCTGTCCAATTCGAGTGGGCCATAGGCAATTCATGCAGTGAAATACAAAGCTCAGGCAAAGGACTCTAACTTATTTTAAATTTCTTCAATTTGTCTACATTTAGTTCTTTATTTCTGTGTAATTTCTGTCACGGGCTCCTTGGGAGAACATGGCAGTGCTTTAGCCTTGTGTAGGTACCTGTGGAATTGCTCCAATGCTCATTAGCAGCCCTGAGCGCGCGTGCTCGTGTCCTCACCGGCTCTAAATGCCGCGGTGCTGCATCGGACCGGCACCGCTGACAGATTCCCTGCTCTGATGCCCCATTAAATGAGGTGTTACCGCATCCGACTCCAGCCGAGGAGGAGCACAGCCCATTTAGTAAAGAGACCAGCTAGGGCTGACCTAGCTGGGGACAGATTTCCTTTCAAATCTCAAGGAAGTCCTCCCGAATATGAGATGTTAATTGTGGCAGGAATTAAGGATTAAACAGTCACGGCTCCAGGTTACTAGTGGGAACGGAGAGCAGGATTACAGAGGAAACTGGGCCATGCCCTCGCAATGCTATTACCCCACTTCTTGAGTCTGAAAACCTGAGAAACTCATCCTTGGTGACCAATAAAAGCGAGCCTAAATTGTGCTTATTGAGGCCTGAGGAAACGAGTCCTAATCGTGCTGCTGTGGTGCAGCCACCTTTCAAGCTGGGCGGTAGCACTGAGCCCCTTGGAGCAGGAAGGAGCCCGCATTTTTCCCTCTGGGCTCCAGGTCTACCTGGGCTCGGCACCCCAGGCTCAGTATTTATGAGGGTGAGTGGCCCCAGGTCTGACCCCGCAGCACAGAGCCATGGAGATGAACAGGAAGAAGGAAAAAGCAATCCTGGGCCTGAAATTTATGACATGGTAGCACATATTTAATAACCAATTAAACCCAAGATTTATTGGTAGCTAAATTACATTCGTATTATAAATAGAACTAGAATATACTGTTATAGAACAAAAGCAAAACATCTTAGCATTTAATATTGTAAAAGACAAAGTAATCTAATGGACCCTAAATGTTAATGGTTGTAAAGATTTACACTTTAATTGCATTTTTAAGTCATCTTATTTTACACTGCTCTCCCCCCGCCCCCGCTTTTTTTTCCATGCACATAGAAAATCAACAATATGCTGCAACATTATGCTTAGTACAGGCAAGACGACTGACTTTAGGAAATCTGTTATTATAAGCAAGATCAGTTTAGTACTTAAAATCTTTGCAAACATTTTAATTGAAAAGAGCAGTGGCCTTTCACTGACCTTGGGTGTATGTGTGTGAGACCTTCATAGCAAATTAAGCCAGTGAAAAGTGTGCATGTAGGGAGCCAAGGAGGGAGGGAGTGGTAACAAGATGATGTCTCTTTGTAAAGCCAACAAATAAACTATATTAGGCTTAGGGATTTGCTTTATGGCAGAAAAATACAGAAAAAAAGAAAAAAAAAACCCCACAAACTAGCAGTTGGAACATGGAATTATAGCCAATGGAAGTGTCAGATAGCAATATCATATTTACTTAAATATTATCAGCTATAATCCAACTTGAGGCTGATATTGGAAGCTGTCTTTTTTTTAGGATGTTATGAGCTTCCCAGAAATGGCTTATTGTACTCAAGAAATTTCTCTTCCACTTTGTGTTACTGCCTCAAGATTCATAAACTGGGTTACAGTTATAGATGAATCTAACTCATATTACATTTGAAAAAATAAATGTGCACTAAAAGTAATTAAAGCATGTTGGTTCATGAATAATACACCATTTTACTACTATTTGCAGAGTATAATGAGACAAGCTACTAAATTGACAATGAATGCTCTATTATGTGATTGCCAACTGTTTTATAAGATATTGAACAGATTCATTTATTCTTTCATCACACGCATTATCAAGCTATTGCTTTTTAATAAATTAATTTTGCCGCTGCCTCCAGTGCCTGTGCTTGGAAACCTGGCTGGCGGCATAAGCGGAATTAATTCTGTGGTCCAGGCTGGAGCCCAGGGAGCTGAACGGCTGGTGTTCAATCCCTGCGACGGGCGCTCGGCAGACGCTGCTCTTGTAAAACCCAGCCCATCGTGTAAAGCAGAGGCTTCGTAGTGAGCAAGGGGGCCAGGAGCCTTTCCTCCCCCTCGAGTTCTTATGGCCACCCAAAACAGTCTCATTGGGTGCTGCACCCCTTCAAAATGGATGATTTTCTGAGGATCATATATAGTATTAGTTCTTCTTCTTTCATGCCTTCTCTTTCTCTAGTTTTTCTTTTTGTATAAGCAACTGCCCAGCAAATTGATAAAAGCCCTTTTTAATTAGCTAGATAGTGAAGTTGTATGGGTAATGTTCCATATAAAAGGTCTATAAAACACAGCAGAATTAATAAAAACGACTGCTTCTCATTTAATTCCACTCCTCCGAAGAGCTCGGCGTGCCTTGCGTTGGCCTCTGGGCAGCCCTTCCCTGCAGGACCCAGCCACGAGGTGATTCCAACCCCGTTCCTCGCCCGTCGAGGGAGCGGGGCCGGTGGGCGACACGGGGCTGTGACCAAGGGCCGCGCAGACCGTCCCCTGCCGCACGCACCCCATCAACCCCGGTGCTCCCTGCACACACCGCTCATGCTGGCAGCTACCTCTGGATGACTCCATCAGCGAGCACGTTATCTCCAGCTGGCCAAGCCGTTTTCCCAGGATTTTGCCCCTCTTTTTCCCTCCCCTCTGCACAGATGGATGAGAGCAGCCAGCGCTTTACATGCTGCACATCATTAGCTCTCCTCCCGCGCTGCCCGGCCGATAACAACCGGGCTCTATCACCCGCACATCCATAACACTGTGACACTTTTATAGCTGCGCTGCTCCTTGCTGGAGCAATTGTCGCTTTTAAAGCAAGGGGCTGATTTGAGGAACATTCGTTGGAGAGGGACTGAGGAGAGCCAAAAATGCACCGCTACCAGGAACCCATGGGGTTTGTTTCTTTTTGAGGTTTTTATTTTTGTTTTTTCCCCCTCTTCCTGACTGAAAGGAAAGGCAAGTAAGTGACGTCCCGGCTCGCTGCCACGCCATCCCTGTCCAGTGTTCGGCAAGTGCGTGGAGGGGCTCTAATGCCCCGGCAGCCTTTAGCCCTTGGTGAAATACTGTTGCAATCCACCTGCGGATTCAGAGGGCTGGCTGAGCACATAAACCCAGCTGCTTAGGAAAACAAGACTCAAAAGATCTTGACGATCCCCTAGGAAGAAACAGCTACAAGATTGTAAGATGCTGTGGTTAGCACTGGCTTTTCCACACATCCTCAGGTGCCCACAGTCTCAGGTGTCTTGACTTCTTTTTTTAAAAAAATAATACTACTAATAAAACGACATACTCCCTGCACAGGTGAGGATCCTGACATAGGGAACCATATATCCCAAGTTAGGCAGGATCTTGCCTTTGGGTAAAATGCAAACATACATCGGCCACTGCAAATGGAAAGAAATGAGTCAAAATTTAGCATAATTTCCCAAGATGCTCTGCCTGTTCCCTTCCCCCGCCCCGACTCCTACCCGTACATTTCTACATATAGTACATGCTTGTTTAAAAAGGATCCATAAGGAGAAGGGTAATTACTGTAGCTTAAATTTAGCCTGATAAGACGGGCTTGTGGAGCTTGAACAGCTGTTCCACTGCCATTCAGATTATGAAAATATAATCCTAGAGAACCCTGTCAAGATAAATACAGAACATGAACTGTATGGGCAATTTTTTCCCCAGCCACATATAATGATCAATTCCAAAGCCACAAGTGATACCAAAGGACAAAATAAGATCTGTCTAGACTTTCTCACTTACAAGATATTGATCATTCCAATAGTAAACTGGTTAGTGTAAGTGTGTTTGGCTTGAAAGGTCATGAGCTTAACACCTGACAAGCAGTTATTCAACCTTGATATAAGTCAAATTATTGCAGTGTTGCTGGAAAGACTTTCTCGAATAAAAATACTTACCAGGCATGAGACTAGCTGCGGTTTGTCTTCCGGATGTTGGAAGATTTTTTTTTTAAAAAAAAAATAAAATAATAAAAAAAAGGTAGCAATTGGCCTAGTTTTGGTATCTTTTGTGGATGTTGGCATGGATTGAACTGGCCCCTGCATTCCCCTAAGAGCATCGCCAGGACCAGCAACTGCACCATTTCTCTCGGAAATGTTGACTTACTTTGGGACACGCAGGGAGCAAATGTCCTGTGCAATATCCTCGGATCCCAAAGCTCTGGACGTTCTTGCAGGATCTCAGACACCTCCTCCTTCTGTTCTCTCCTTATGGGGTGAACAGCAAGGGCTTATTAGGTCTATTAGGAGCTTGATGCAAGTTGGCTGGATCTTTTCCAAGAACTATAAATACATGATCTATTTTGCTTTATTCAGGTCTTCTTTTTGTTTTGATGATATGATGCTAGTTAAGGTTAATGGGGGTTTGCTTTAATATTAGACACAGCCTCGCTTAATGAACTATCCTTAATGAACCCTGGCGTGAGTGCATTGTGGGTAATACACAGGTACATTGCGGCAGGTAAGGCAACTTACCT
>NW_010576778.1:132495-154913 GCF_000705375.1 Tinamus guttatus
AGGCGAATATCTGACAAGATCCAGCTCAAGTCACATTAAAAGGCAGGTGCTTCCTTAAAGCTCTTCAGGCTCTTCTTGTCACTCATCTCAGGTCTATGAGACAACGCAAACACATTCCTAACACAAAAATACCAGGTCAACACAACAGCACTGTGAGCGTAGCATTCCTCGGGGAATAACTTCTAATATAGCAGGGTGGAGATGAGGTAACACGAGCAAACTCCAGAGCATGAAGTAAAAGAAGTCTCCTACACTTTCTTTGTGTATACCTACCTTTTTCTGACTTGGGCATCACAGCACTGAGCGGGATAGTGACCTTTGGGGCAAGGCAGTGAGCAAGGGTTAGTCTCACGCGTGACATGCTATGAGGCCTGTCCAGGTCCCTCTTACCTTAGGCGCAACACTCAGAATATGTATGGATGAGTTCGCTGCAAGAAAACAGGATCCCCTGATTGCTTTCTCCGCAGGGAAATCTGAAATCGAGACCTGCCTTTGCAAGTTTGGGTGAGCATGATAAACTGAAAGCAGCACTGAGTGGGATAGTGATCTTTGGGGCAAGGCAATGAGCAAGGGTTAGTCTCACACGTGACATGCTATGAGGCCTGCCCAGGTCCCTCTTACCTTAGGCGCAACACTCAGAATATGTATGGATGAGTTCGCTGCAAGAAAACAGGATCCCCTGATTGCTTTCTCAGCAGGGAAATCTGAAATCGAGACCTGCCTTTGCAAGTTTGGGTGAGCATGATAAACTGAAATCATATCTGCAACTAAAAAAATAAAACTTCAGAGCTGCCAAATATGATCTAATAAACAAGCCAGGCTCAGTTAACTTCAGGTCCCATCTCCACCCAAGTGCCAGCAAGATAACATGACCTGGGCTGACTTTGTAATTGCAATCTTTTCAAAGGTCTCACTGAACCACATCTAAACCAGAGATTCACAACCACCTCCCCCTCTGCCATCACCACATTTAAACCAGCAAAGCGTCTCTTAGAAGATAGTACAACACATAAACCAAAATCTATAAGGTCTGTTTTTTTGCTCTGATGTATTCCTTTTTCAATTAATTCCCGACTACAAAGACTCAGAACTCTAGAAGCTTCTCTACTTGCAAAGCATTAACTAGTTGGTTTCAAGCTGTAACTTTTCTTAGATTTATTAAGACCCTTACACACTTATAGTGTTCTTTACATACATTATAGAAGATAAATGTGCTATATTCTTTGAGTAAGGAAACTGTAGTAGTTCACGAAAGAGGATTTGTTTTCAACTGCTGAGGCATTAAGACCTAGTGATTATTTCAACTATTCAGCATATGCAGCTATATTTAACCTACATTCTGCGTTTTAACTTTGCAAAAGAAAATGTGTCCATTGGAATAAATGTATTTTGATAATGCACCATGTCGTTTGTGTTATGCAACGCCCCATATGGTCTCAATTACGGCAATGATAGTGCTTGGAACTTCCAACGTCCAACATCCAGTGTCAAACAGATCGTCTGCAGCCATTCACAGGAAAAATAATGCAACTTGGGACGTTAAGTCAGGAGAACTAGGTTGTTTTTCTCATTTTGACTTCAGCTTACTGAGCAAACTCGGACAGGTCAGTTAATGCCACGTACCTCACCTTTCCCATCTGTACATCGGGGAGAGTGCTGTTACTTACCCACCTCACAGGGGTGTTGTGAGGACTAGCTCACGTTTATAGAGTGCTTTCAGATCTACTGTTGAAAAGCACTGTGTAAGTATAAAGTGTTATATTGACAGCTATTGTAAAAATGCTTAGAAGATGTAGAACCAGGCTGGAAAAATAGCTGATAAAAATGTAATTACCTTTTAAAATCATGCATATTTTTCTCTATTGTATAAACTTCATTCTTCGACTTGTGAAACTGCTTGCAACGCTGGGCCCTATTCCAATATCTTCCCTATCATCTCACCCATATCCTACTTGTTTTTGCCCAGCTCACAGGAAAAAGGAGCTTAGAAATATTCCCGTGAGCCAAAATACCAGTGGATTTTTTTTTTTCCAAAATAGACACTTTAGAGGGAACCGGTCCCTGAAAGGCAGCTCCTTGGGTTCATCTCTCCTCCACATTGCATATGTGAGAAAGAGCCATAGATGGCATACCAGGGGTGGGATTCAGTTGCCAAACATAGGGGTCTCATGACACTTGAGATGCCTTAGGATATCCCACATGCTCTCCAGCTGTCCTCCAGAAGGGCACAGATTTCCCATAGGTCCTGTACTGGATCTGCCAGCCCTCGCAGATGTCCCCACCACCCCAGGACGTTTAAGACAGCACCAGACACTCATGTCTATGCAACCCGATTGCTCTTAAGGAAGCACCTGGGAAGGGATCCAGTTCCTGCAGGCTCCTGTGTTCCTCTCTTTTTCTAGCGTCTTACTAAAGTCTGCCATCAGTTTCTGAAAAGTGTTTTAAAAGTGACATGGAGCCATGTTAAGCTTAAAAGCTTTAGCAGAACAACTGGCTTTACCTTGCACGAGCAGCACTTGAGCGGAGGTGGCAGTGCACTCGCCGTGCTGCGCACCCTGGACTTTCTACCCACACCAGACTCCCACCCTGGTCCCTCCTACCTGCCTTCTCCTGCTGCTGAGTTTCCCCTTTGCTCCTCATTTACACGTTTAGGAAATTAGGACTCCACTGAAGTGGCAGCTATGAACATTGCATGCAAACTGCTCCCGTTTAGCCTTGCTTCGCTTTCCTGCTCTTGCTATGTTGTGACACTCATGATAATGCGGAGCAGAGGGGCGATACTGCACCTTTCTGCTCATTTCTGGATTTGGGAAAAACCACTGGATAAAACTCCTGGTGGTCATTTCAGGGGGTAGTGGGGTAAGGGTGTGATCAAGTTGCCTGTATTGCGTTGCTGTCCATGCTTGCCCTCTACCCTATGTGCCCACACGGGCCAGTGGTGCGGGAAGCAGAGAGCACCTCAGCACACGGGCACGACGACAGCATCACCAGGAGCTGATGGTACCAGCAAGTCTGAGGTTCTGCAGTGTGCATTTATACAGACATGAGTCATAGAACAACTTCCCATCGTCAAAAATGGAAAGCCTTGGGTGGATATTGGAAATCATCCTGAGACACATATCCAGCCAGCCGAGCCCGGATTCTTATGGGCAGGGGTAATTTGATGAGTTGGGCAAGCAGATTGTTGACAATAAACATAGCCTGCCAAAATGACAGATTAGATATGCTGCTGCAACTAAACCATCAGAACAGGAGCTGCTGGTGTTTAGATGTAGAGAGACGAGAATTTGTTGAAATCGTTTCTGTTATTAGTTTACACTGACTTGAAATGTTTATGTTTTATCTATACCTAAGTTTAATTATATATATACTTTATATAAATGTACGTATACACACAGTACTGTATATGTTGTATATATTTATATAACTTTTTAATGCTATTACTAGTCAAAATTAAGACTTTTTTTCTTATGCAGTATTGCAAAGAATGTCACCACAATTCTGACAATTGGCTTCCTCCTTAGTTGTACAGATAATGTTTTAGGCTGACTTTGATTTTAGATAGGAGTGAAAGAAACCCCACTCAACACGATGCTTTTCAAGCAAGTGACCTTTTGTGACAAATATTTAACAAGCTCCTTTGTTTCGGCTGTAAATATAAAGACTGTTTTTCATCTGTTGATACACAAATTTCAGTAATATAACACATTGAAAAACCACAGGGTGTTTTGATGGGGACATATCATGGTAAGAAATTAACTGCTAACTCTGTCTTCCAGAAACTAATTAAGGGAATGTATTTTGCAATAATACGGATCTAGCGAACAGGCCTCTAATGTCTTGGCTTCGAGCTGTAAGCCAGGAACTCCTGTATTATGTATGTGTGATTTTCATAGATAGCCCGCTGTAAAGTGTGCCCTGTTAGTGCATCTTTCAGGCTCAAAGACACTGGCCTTGTTAATATTTCATTTAGTACATACTGTAGAGTCTCATTTATATTACTTCTATAATTAATGGTGATAGCTTAGGCACTGCCTTTACATGGAGAGATCCCTGTATGTTGGTCGATGGATAATGAGAAACAATAGATATTTCATTCACCAGCAGCTTGTTGCTAGTTAGTAGGAAATTATCGTGTGTACTGTTGCTTTAATTGCCAGGGTAAATAATGCTGCCGCTGTGTTAGTGAACGTTTTAAAGCACTTGATGCAAATAGACTAGAAACAAAACAAAAAAGAATTACCTTTATGATGCTATACCTTAGCATAGGGAGTTAAAAAGGTACGTCTTAAAACATTTGCGTTCTATCATGCAAATATATCTTAATATGCATGTGCTGACTATTCAACTACTGTATTTAGGAAATACAATTATGCTGCCTTTCTCTTCTCCTATGTAGACTGTAAATAACTGTAGATCTTTCTCTTGTTTTCCTATGTAAATATATGTAAATAATAATGAGCTATGCATGCTGATATTCTAGGCAATTTCAGGTACTTTTATAATCTGAAGGCATGTACTTGAACTGGTTTGTTAAAAAAAAAACAAAAACAAAAACCTCTCTCAAACCCTTTAAAGCTCATTAGCAATTAAAGATTTCTTACTAGACTGGTTCCTTCAATCTCCATTGCTTTTTTGCTTTTTTCCTTTCCTCTTCCTTGTCAATACTGTCTCGGGAGACGCGCTCCTGAGGATGCTCCAAAGCAGCTCAGTCTGCAGCAGAGATCGGGCACCGCTTAGACTCAACGCAGTCCCCGGCAGGCAAGCCCAGACGGGACTCTGCTCTGTCCTGCAGCTTACTCACATTTTCTATTTCATTTCCACAGTCCGAGAAGGCAGGAGCTCACGTCCTGCATGCGGGAGCATCCCGGGCAGCCGAGCGCAGGCCAAGGCTTTGGCGCCTTGAGCCGGGCTGCTCCCTCCCGGGTGCTTTTCGGTTTGAACAGACTCTTTACATTTCCCCTCTAGCCTGCTTATGACTTTGACAGACTGTGAAAATAATTCGATAAATAGCTTGATAAATTCCCCCATCTCCTTCCTTCACTGCTGCCACACTGTTTGTGGGAGCTTTTCAATTGAAGGAGTGTGAACAAAAATGAAATTACCTAAGCTTACAAATCAAGTCACTGCCTGCATACAGATTTGGCAGCAAGGTTTAAATTTCGCTCTCTTTTTCCTTTTTTTTTTTTTTTTCTTCTTCTGGCAATAAATGAAGATTCCAATGGGAAACCAGTAAGGAGAAAAAAAGAAAAAGGAGATGCATTTATGCCTCAATATCACAAAGGGGGGGAAACAATCCCTTCTGCATTATCTATGGAAACTAAATGCAGCGACAACTTTTTAATCGGAAGAAAACAGCTTTCATGTTTCCCAGACTAGATATATAAGGATAAACACATTAATTGACAGGATCCTCATGACTCTCTAAGTTCCTCAAACTTAACTCGGTGTCTCAGGAAGATCTCTTTCCAGTCCTTGAAGACTCTTTTAAGATGAATGTTTAAAAAGCTGAGCTGACATGGGCATTATGTTCAAGTGCAAGCCGTACTGTTCTTTAATAGAGGGCGTAGAAATGGTTCATAGAATTATTATCTTTCTACAGACAAAACCCATTACCTTCACACTAGGAGGGAAAAGCTAGTTTTTAACTTATATAAAATGGAATCAATTATCAATATCTTTGCATGGTTAGGTGGCTCTGCTGGTAATAGCAGAGGAGCGTCTCGGTTACACCCTCAGCAGATCTCGACCCCAGAGAGCCTGGGCTGAGGAGCTGCTTCCTGCGCGGGGCTCTTGTTACTCCTTGCATTTAATAAAATCACAGCTGCAGAAGGAAAAATAAGTGCAAGGATTTGGAAGTAGCACTTTCACCCTGAATGTCACACGAGGAATTGCATTTTCAGACTGACCTTAGGGGTACTTTAAAATTTTCGCCAGGAAAAAGCAAACAAGTGAATAAAAAGCAGTCATTGATGCAAAGATTTGGTGTCAAACAGTAGTACAGGTGAGAGCATCCACAGAGCATGCTGTCTTTGGGGTGGAAGAAAACACACTTTCAGCAACCGCTGCCATATAATCTTTCCACTCTGGCCACCGAATAATCCTTTTGTTTGCTTTGCCATTGGCTTCCCACCCATGATTGCATCTCCAGCGAGAGAAGGAAAACTAGAAGGCTGCTGGTGGGTTTTCCTGGTAAAGCCGCCCCCATATGCCCATCGCTTCTTAACTACTAAAAATAAGAGTCTTGCTTATCTCACTAGACAATTTCTCATTTACTCCCAACTCTGTGTGGCCCACAGCAGAGATCAACAATTGCACTAGCTACCCTTAAAAACCTCTGTCTTCAACCATTTTACAAGCACACACACATCCAGACAGACGCAGATAGGTGCAGCATCAATAATACATAAAAAACATAATACTCTGGAAGGTGAAAATGGTGCTTGAGAAGGAAATGTTCATTATTAGACTCTTATCTGTTTATCCCATTTGTGAGATCTGCTTCTACAAAGCACATAATGATAAATGGCACATTTGCAAATTATCTTCTGAGCGCTGATGAGAAATCAGCACCCTGCAAGTTACCGTGACTTTGAGCGAGTGCTCGCCGCGGCAAGGCTGCTCCGCTGAAACGCCTGCCAAACGAGTGCATTAGGATATTAGGAATCTAATAAATTGACTAACAAGCATTTGATGAAAAATAGCTGTAACATCCGTTACAGTTATCATCACAACCAACAAGGCTACCGGGCTGGGGATTTTGAAGGCACGGCGGCTGCTAAAAGAGATGTTGCCGCCCTGTGTCACGCTCTCTCAGTGGCATCTCCCTGGCAAGCTGTGCGCTGTGCACAAATCCCCAGCAGGACACAGGTCCTCGTTTACCTAAGCTCCCCTCCGCTCCTTTGCAAGACGTATGAGGACTGATACCCTTGCAGCCTTGCTTGTCTTGGCCTTGCCGTGCAGAAACTAGGCTGCTTCAATGGGGGCAACTTTGGCAATCCCGACCCAAATGCTTGTGCCTGCCCAGGGACGGGGTGGGGACACCTCCTATGGCACCGCTCATCATTGCTCAGACATGCGATACTGCTTCCATGTGCACCATCCTAGCCTGGTCTCCTGGAAAGCTTGTTAATTATCATCACAAATAGGACATTAGAAGGATTGCAGAGGCTTTGGTTGTATTCCCATGCAGCAGATAGGCCCTGTGTTACTGAACATCCTGCAATCAAGTTAGTTTCAGGAGTGGTTCGAAGTCCTGTTTCTAACGCAAGGGTCTTGGTAGAAAAATAAAACCCTAGAAATAAATCCTTATACGACACTTAACCTGTGTCATCCGCCGCTTCCCAGGGACAGCAGTGGGATATTTAGAGAGCCTGCTTGCTTGGGCGCCGAGCAGCAGCGATGCTCCCTTGGCACACACGCTCCCTGCCTGGGAAGGAGCCAGCACCCAGCTTGCTGGGAGCCCCTGGTCCTGCAAAGCTGGAGTTAATGAAAGGCTCACGCTCAATGGTGTGCACCTCCGGAGCATCGGGCAGGAGATGCTCGGTGGCAGAGCACAGCTCCAACCCAGCCTGGCAAAGCCAGCAGGCAAAAAGGATGTATATTTTAGGCAAATCAATTCTAGTAAGTGCAACATACCCTTTCCAGCATTCTTCTGCGTGCCGTTTAATTTGTTTTAAGTAGAGAGGAACCTAATTCATTACAAATGCTCATTTGTTGTCCACCGACGGATCCCAGCGGGTGCTTTAAAAAGATGCACGTTTCATAAAAGCTGCCACTGCGGTACCTTTCAGAAATGCATTTCTGCTTGTACCTGAGACATTTGCAAGATCCCCCAACTCTGTCAACAGCCGCTCTCCAGTTTTGTTTAGCTTATCATCAACAGCCCCTGCTTTTGTGAGTGGACAAGCCATTTGAGTGTGCACCGCGGTTATAATGGCCTGAGTGACAGCTCAGCCAGATAAACACAAGAGAATAACAGGCGCAGGAACAATCTGGGTATTCATTTTGTCCGTTCAACCGGGTTGAAAGGATTTGCCAGCCAAGGGCACAACACTTCAGGCTAATTTGCTCAGCCAAAGCGCTGCCGGAGTGTAAGGCTCCAAGCGGGTGGCTGATGCCGGGGACATCGGCGTCCCCACATGCGGGTACTTGTTATTCACCTCTTCCACACGGGAAATGAAAGCGCTATTTATTCAAAGCATTCATTTGAAAGAGGAAAATATATAGAAGTGAACTTTGTTGCAGAACTCGAACCCTCCTCATTGTTCCCCTGCTTGCGCATTAATTCCAGCCGCTCGTCCCGGCGCGCTGCGGCGCTTCCCTGCCCGCTCGCGCTTTCCTGTGGCACGTTTGCACCTCCCTTAATCCTCGCGTACTTTTCTGCAGCTGGTCTCCCCCTTTGCCTCCTGCTTCACTCCATTTTGATCTGACATTGAGACAAGAAAAGGTAGAGGGTTCCTTTCCATTAGTGCACCCATCCCACTCCAATGCTGTGCTCATTAACTTTTGCAGAGCCGAAGGAAGCTCTGCTATATTCCCACAGCACTTTGTGTCCGGAGTGGGATCCCGTATATCATGCCTGTGCTCAAGGCACAAGAGCTGCCTCTTTTGGGTGCTATTTTAGCCATACTCTGATGGGAGCCCTGTGCTCGCAATGTCCTCACAGCAGTGTCCAGCATCCAGGACAGCGGGATGCTGCGCGCACTCGGAAAGCTGCCTCCCTGCACGTCACGAGCAACCTGTGGTCGGGGTGACAGAGCCACAAGGCCCTTGGTCCATCACATTAAAATAAAGGATTGGCAAACAGGCAGCCTTGTCCCGAGAAGAGGTGAGCCCCATCCCAACATATTCCCTCAAGCAAACAAACCAAGCTCACGGTGGAGGTTTGCTAAGTTTGCTTCCACAGATTAAAACCAAACCCCCATTTTCTAGCACATCCCGCTTTTAAGTCCTTCTTTGCATCTCAGATTTTGTGCAGGGCTGATTAAACAACTCTACAGAGCCAAGGGCAGACCCGCTCTCAGGCAGTGGCTTCAGGAAGCGGCGGTGGTGCCAGCGGCGGCGGCTCGGCCGGGAACACCGTCCCGCTCCGGGTCCCGGCGCGGAGCAGCGGGGACACAAAAAGCTGCCGCGGGGCAGGCCGGGAACGCTGGCCCTGGCAGAGGTGAAGGACTAACGGCTTCAGACACATCACGGGAGGAATTTAAAGTGCACCTGACATCTCTTTTGATCTACTCCTAAGAAGCATTAAAAGGCACACTAATGTGCTGCTTTAGTGCATGTTCAGTGTGATAGTTGGAGACATAACCGAGCCTTTCACAGAAGTCTAATTGGGGAGAAGAATAAACTTTTTGTTTCCTCTTCTGGACATCCCATCCCAGGAGCCCAGGCGGAGGTGACATTTGCATGCAGTCTGCTGCTGCTTTGCATTTTAAATCCAGTCATGCTAAATGGAAATTTAATGATCCTTTTGACTATTATTGGTAAATCAGAACATGTCCAGTAGTAATTCTGCAAATGCAGTAATTGATATTGTCCAGTGGTAAGTTACTCTTTCTGAAATGCTACCGAACACTGAATTTCCCATAAACAAATGAAATGCATGCAATTCACATACACAAGTATGCATGTGTACACACCCATGCAATATAAGTATAAATATAGATAGAAATATTATAACTATATATATAAAATGCTCTTAAAAGTCAAGCGAACGCTAATGTGCCATCTAAGCCACACTGCCTACAGCTGCCTTTCACTCAGTTGTTGTTTGGGCTCATAGAGCTCCTCATCATACTCCTGTTCAGTACCCAACATTTTGTGCACCAGACTAATGATACTTGTTGACCTCATCTGCCTATGCAGCCCTTTGCATCTTTATGCTTGCAGTTGCCATGTCAGTTTATCTTTGCTAGTGAAGATAGTCACTCTCCAGAACACAATGAGCAAGCTACAACAAGTGAAAAAGGCAAAGAAAAAGACAACATTCCTCCTGCCATGAACCAATAGCAGCATAAGGAAAGGGAGCACATGGAACACAGGGGTGAATTTAGTAACAGAGATGAGGTAAGGAAGGACATCTCTGGGGCATACTAAATTTTGCCTGTGCCCACTTGGTCATTGCTGCCGTCTGCATCAGCTTGGGTGTACACACCTGAGCAGACCTGTGTTCACCCAAACTCTAGTTTCTTCTCTTTCCAATGCTCTTGACAGCATCTGCTGCGATGATGATTTACACGTCCCTACTAGCTCTGTGTAAAGCCCTAAATGTGTTATTTCTGAGAGCAGCACAGTGTTGCTTCTGTCTTTTTCATTTGCCTGCAGCACCTCAGGGTCTTGGGAGAGCGCTCTGCACTGCAGGACTAACCTCACCAAAGGTATGACACTAAGATAGGCACCTCTTGCGCTACTTTGGCAAAAGACAGTCTAATCTGTGAGAACCATTAACCAATGAGAGATGGAGCTCCCATGCAACCCAGCCAAAAAACTCTAACGCAATGGAAGAGGAGGCTAAGAAATGGGCTGCTACCTCCACAGAGACTCCTACGACTGGCCCTGCTGGTCTGACACTAATCAAAACTGAACTGCTGATAGACACCACATCTAACATCAGGAGATTATGTTTCCTATTAAATGAGGCAGCTAGAAAGGAAGTGATTGGACAGGGCAGGGTATATAACAAACAGGTACGGATTGTGCAGGTGGAAACACTTTCAATCCTATTCTTTTTACACAACACTGATAAAACACCAGCAGTTCGTTCTAGCTGGTACCAACTCAGCTTGAAAGAAAGCCCCCCCTCAAAGCACACATGTGCTGCTCAATGCTAGAAATCCATTTGGTGACTCCTCCTGTTCCAGCTTTTGGAGAACCATTTTTTTTCTTAACATCAGCATAACTTTCTTTTGATAAACAATTAGCTTCATTGCCACAGAGGAAACAAAGAGGAAACATTCCCAAAGAGGAAACACAGTTTTCCCTGGGCTACTCCTCTAGTTGGTGTTCAAGAAGAGGGCATCCTAAAATTGGTAAAATGAAGAAATCTCCCTAAAATTCCAATATATTCTTTGTCCTACGTCAAAAATTTTAAGTACAGAAATATACAAAAGACTCCACGGTTTCCCACACAAAGGCTTGATGGGTCTTCTTTTTGAGTCATCTCTTTAAACAGTGCTTTGAGAAAGAGCCAAGGCTGGAAATCCAGCTTTTGCAATATTTGGTACCTGGACACATATCCAAAAATGCAGCCAAGGCTGTCCTGAGGTAATGCCTAAGATGCTGAGCACAGCATCTCCTGCATTGCCCTACCGTGGATGGAGGGAGGGAAGGAGGATAGGGACATGCTGAGGCTACAGCGTCTCTGGGCTGGAGAGCGGGAGTTGCCTGCACCACCGCAGTCTGAACATGCACATGTGCTGTCACTCAAAGGGAGAAACATGTTATTTCAACAGGATACACAGCTCTTGTGCACTCTCCGGTAGGAGGAATGGAAATGTGTCTGGCTCCCCAGCAAATGCACATAAGATTCTTTCCGCTAGATACCAGCCAGTTGACTCTATCTCAGTATTTTTCCATTTGCTTCACACAAGTAAAAGTGATGGTCTATAACAAGATCTCTACCCCTGCTACAATACCTTATGTTTCTAGGAGAATACTCTTTTGACAATAAATTTCTATTAAAGTGCAATGTCTTCTCAAGTGGCACAATCTTTCTCAGTTGATATCTTGTGAAATATATTTATGTTCTCTCCAAATGCTATTTTGGAGCTGCGCTATCTAACATTCCTTATGTACTTCTGATCATTTTTTTTCAGCCTGGTTAGACTGTAGAGGTAAAAACTACTCCATGGAGTAAATGATACTTAGCTAAAATATTTTTAGTTCTTACTTTCTGACAAATCCAAAAGCTTATTTGCAGCAAAATAATGAACTTAAGTGACCCCTGCTGACTTCTCAAGGAATGACATTCCACAGGGAGTTCCACCTACAGAATGATTCAGGTACAAAATTAGTCCACTTATCTCGGCTCTTTGGAAATTTTCATGGAAAAGAGAGAAAGAATCATTCTTCAGAATGTCACTGGCTATCTCAAATGTTACTTTAGTCTATAGTTTGGGGTGATCAGTCTCATCATAAAAAGGATAAATGGTCAGATTTGAACCCTTGTAGTAGCCACACACGTCTAATTTGTTTTTCAGGACTATTAGCAGTTAAGCATTTGTGAGCTTGCTATATTTGTCCACATATCTGTCAGTCTTCTGGCTTTCTGCACGATGTAAGGGGCTAAAACGTGATGTCAGATAGTTGCCCCTGCATCATTTAATCACTCTAAATGGGATGACCCTCAGCTCCATGACCTGGTCTGCAAGAGGGCTGATGAGAGTTTCTTTAAACCCTCAGGTCAAACTGTTGGCAAGCTCATTGCAGCATACCCATAACTCCAAAGTAAAAGAAGTAGCCTTCCTATTTTATATGCAGTATTAAAGGCAGTTGACAGGAAATCATATATCCTGCCCCCTTTTCACTCTAAACTTGAAATTTTCATCCTTTTTGAGGTTAGTGGAAGCCTTGCAATTGATCCAGCATTTCAACCACAGTGGTCAAGTTGGAATAAAAGCAACTGGATTATTCTCAAGCTTATTGAAAATCTAAAATCCCATTAGGTTATAGAGGCATCTTAATTCTCAAGAGTAACTTGAAACTGCAAAGGCTCAGGCATCTCATACAAAACCTGAAAGTGCCCAAATGAGGTGGCAGTTTTGCTCTTGTGTTTGCTGCACTCTTAAAATACACAAGTTACGCTTTCAGGACAAATTATGATGATATTGTCAGCCACAGTTGACTGTAGTGCAAACTTAATCAGAACATCTACATCCCAAACAAAAGAATTGCAAGTTCAGATAATCATCCTCAGACATCTTATGACCTCATTTGAAGTAGAGTTATGACTAGTTCATGCAATTTAATTGCAAACAAAAATGTTTATCTAAAAAGAAAGCACACTTTAAACAAAATAGTTTCCTATCACATTTCATTTTCTATGTTGGTATTTACACAAACTGAGATATTACGTATGCTGAAAATAATTGGTGAATGTCTTATAATGCATAAAGACTCTCTACTCATGTAGGCTACACAGGGGTTAAATGCTTTCAGGTAAACTGCAATAGCAGATAAGGTTTCCTTTTAATTTTTCTTGGACAAGGTATTAGTGCAAGTTATGACCAAGAATTTAGCACATCCATTCAAATTACACCTAAAGCACTAAATCCAGCGCAGCAGTAATTTTCTAGTCTTTCATACTTCCCAACTTAATGAAAAGAGACATAAATGTCCCAACCACAGATTAATTAGATGCAATCACAAAGAATTATTTCGCAGGTATCTTTTGCTAATACACATATTATCGTTGAACACTACCAACTCTGTTTAGGAGGTTAATGCTATTTTGGAAGAATATTTACAGTATCAGTGATAGAAAACCCAATACCTAAAAAAATATTTTCCACCTGCAGCTATCTGTCATCCATCCCACACAAGCTTTGAAAGCTTTCCACTATCTGTCAAAACACAGGTTTTGATGCAATAAAGACTATAATTATTGAGCATTTACGAGAAATAATATTTTCCCTCTGGTACGTGTTATAACGGTTGTTAACATGCAAGTATGAATACTAACGCTCAAAGCCCACCTATACACTTCTTAAATGATGAGGATTTTTTTGAATACTGATATAAAGGAAAGTATAATGAAAGAGCAATGTAAGATTGAATACAGGTCTTGAAAAGTAAACGTCAATCAGAATAAGGTTTTTAGAGGCATAAGAAGTTGATTTGAAGTAGAGTTTGGAAATAAAGCTGGCAATTAGATCCCTGGATATAAACAGCACTTCTTTTGTGCTGAAAAAAAATGATCCTTTTGCAAACCGAAATACAAGGCTACAAGACGCATGAAGGAAACAATACTGAGAATGCATCAAAACAACCCTGCAGATGCCACGCTAGCAGATGGCTTAAGCCTGCTGAATTACTGTATAAACATTTAACTGAAAGTTTGATTTTATAAGTGTGGAAATTATACAAACAAAAAGAAAATGATTCTAAGAAGCACTTAAATTAGTAATTTGTAATTTTCCCTGCAAAGTTGGCATAGCTCTGCTGCTTTGCAAGAGTCCTTTGAAGAGGGAATTCTGGAAATCTCTGAAAGAAATTGCATACCATAAAAGGGAACTTATATGAAGACACCAAATTAAGCAAGGCATTTAAAGGTAAATATATACCTTTACGCTGCTGTTGCAGCTAGAATCCATTTCAACTGCAAGTTAATAAAAACCCAACCATCTTCCAGCTCCACATTTCCTCTTTTGTGGGTAGATAACAAAGGCTGAGCTTTTTTGTTTATATCTCAGTAACTTCTACAGCAACTGCTTGGTGTGTCACATAGCTCAATTGTAATGTGCAAGCAGGAAGGACACAGGAGAAAATGGCTATTTGTACACAGATATCTTCAACAAATACCACTCAGAAGGCGGAAAGAGAAAAATAGACAGGAAAAGGAGGAAGGATTAATGCAGAAATAATATGCCTCCTCGCACTACAGTGTACAGTCTGGATAATACAGAATATCACCATCATATTGATGGGTCTGGACTGCCTGATTAATGCTCAGACATATGTCTCAGATGAACACATTAGATGATTGTTTTGCAAAGAAACTGGTGGTTGACTATGGGCACAGGGTCTTATCCTACATCTACTGAGTGACAAAGCAATCCATCCTCAAATTTGTCGAAACAGGCATGAGAGTCTTTCTGGCTTTGCTGGTGTGTGACCCGACCCTGAATGCACCCAGCACTGAGTACTGCACTATGCAGCGTCAAACCTGACTGCAAATCCTGTGGTGCAATAGCACCATTGCATTAGATTGTACCATGTCCGCTTCAAACTGCTCCGTAACAACCATGAGCCCAACTGCTGCCTATGCTACAGATATTTAGACTTCATCGCGCTGTCTGGGAAGAGCAAGCTGCTATTTACATTCTCCGCTCCTGCAAAGCCATTACTTGCTATCCCAGAATGAAGACGGCAATTACGTTGGGTGAAGATAGTACTAATAATAAAAGGACAGGACAACTGTTTCCTCAAAACCTATGTTTTCCCGGCTATCCACATTCCTAATTCCTCTTTTGGTATAATGATCAAGAGGAGCTAACAACTCCTCCTTTTAAGCAGTCTTGCTGTGCCAGGAACAAAATAAATTACCATCCCACTTGCATCCTAATATAGAGTAAGTTCTTGCAACCCTTTCCTCCTGCTCTTCACTCTTCCTCTTTAAAAAAATCCCTTCATTCCCTTACTCATAACTCCTGCTCTTTCAGGTCATCAGATCCAAACCAGACATGTTGCTCCTTGTGATCCCCTGATACATTGACAAAGAAGATCTGGAAATCAAACTGAAGTGCATCCCACACATAATTTAAATAATTAACAGATTTACTTTCTCTAGTTTTCCTCCCCACTTTTCTTTCTGCTGTCATTTTATCTACAGTCTTTCTAACTTCTCTCTCTAGGTTTTTATGAATCCAGCAGATCTAACTCCAGAACTGGATTCTGGATTTGCATTTCTCCATGGTTTAAATGTGAAATGCTGGAGGTGAGGTTGGTTTTAAATGTCCTGGCACTGAAAAAGCTATTAAAAGAACATAATGTAAAGAAAGTAAACCTCAACACTTTGAATAATAACCTGAAAATCCATATTAAAATGCAAATAAAATGATGCTTGTTTAGTGTAGATCCTAAACAAAAAAGTGACACAGTAAACAAAGGTATGTGTAAGACATGGTGATGTATATAAAAAAATGAAGTTGTACTGTATTGTCTATACATGTAAAACCCAGTTGAAATAATACCTGATTCAATAGCAGAATAGACTTAGAGTAATCAAACCACAATTGACCTACAAACATACTACTAATAAACTACTTTTCACATGACCTTATGGCCACATAAGCAAATTATTTCTAAATAAACAAGTAGTATATGGGCCTAAGGAAAATATTATGCTATAAATTGCCCGTCTACTTCTTCTTTCTTTGAATGTTACTGAGACTGTAGTGCAGAGGTTTGTCACCACTCAGGTGATACATCTTATCTTCAACTGCTTTATAAAAATCAAATTTATATTCAAGTCCAGTGAACCTGCTTCAGAGAGCTGAATTCAATGGAGTAGCATTTGCTATTATGATTGGACCATCAATATTTTGGGGGATATTTTGTTTGCTTTTGATGTACTATAAAAATGAAAAAAAAAACAAAGGTAAAATTTGACTTAGATTCTCATAAGCAGACACATTGACAGAATATTCACACAGACAAAAAGCACATTTAAACATTTCTTGGTTCCATTGACAGTTAGAGGAAGAAATTTAGATGAACTTTGCATTTGGAAGAAGCATCTCCATGCAATGCCTCCGTCCCTCTTTTAGGATGAGAGAAGATGGTGTCTCTATCCTGTCACTGCCTGAGCTAAAATACATTATTAAAACCTATAGTTCATCTATGGTGCGATAAATCACCACTGCTATGTAGGTTCTACGTTTTAATTTCACTTCAATCAGAATCAATTATTCCGCTTGCCAGCCTGCTGGCCTCCCTGGCACGGTGCTGGGGGAAGGAACATCTGCTGGTGACACCGTCACCAGGGCTGTCCCCATGGACTGTCCCCATGTCCTGCTGCCCACCACCACATCAGAGCCAGCTTGGCTGGGCATGGCAGCATCCGCAAATGGGGTGTACGGACCAATCTGCAGTGAAACCTCCTGGCATCTTGCCTACTTTGCACCCTCACGATGTGCAAGTGTGAAGATGGTGCACAGGACAACATGCACGAACTTAACCTGAGGCCATATGTGCAGGGACACGAGTGTCATTTGCATGTCACGTACACTTAGCACTCTCTCTTGCCAACAGAGAGCTATGAAATCCTGTTCTACAAGATCCAGTGCGGGTGACAACCAGAATTACAAGCAACATCAATAAACCATGCTTCAAAAAGCAACTTTAATTTATGTATGATTGGCAGGTTTTTACAGAGACAGACACACATGATTTTCCCAGTGTGAAAATATATGGGGCAGAAAACAAAGTCCTTACACTTGCAGGCAGGCCAGGCCAGGGCAGTGTTTAGCAAGCACTACAGCTACAGGCTATAGAGCATGAACAACGCCAGCGCGTTGGTGTGACAGCCACGCTCACCGCGTCACCCCGCGGCTTCGCGCAAGCAGGCGCTTGCCAACACGAGCATGGCAACAGTGAGGTTGGAACAGGCTGGGCAGGCCAGTGTATTTAAGATCTCTTGTAATGAGCTGATGCCTTATCTTCAGCACTTTGCAATTATCAAGTGCTTACGCTCTCTATACTACAGAAAAGACATCCAGGACAGGCAGAAGTGAGTGGAGTTGCAGGAGGCAGCAATGGGTCATCATCTGCGGTTATTGGCTTGGACTGGCAGAGCACAGATAGCACAGATAGAAGTTCAGGCTGCTCAATAGTCCAGAATTCACTTAAAAGAGTTGATCAAAGCAATAGCAGAAGCATCAGCACCTTCACGAATGCTGGCCAAACTCAGCCAGTGTAGCTTCAAGTTGCTTCTTCTCCTTTTCCTTAAAAAAAGATAACTTATGAATTGATTAGAAGCAACAGAATTATTGGATATTGGAAAGGAAAAGGATTTAAGGAAGATGTAATTATACCATCCAAGCTTTGTTGAGTTGCTTTTACTAGCCTGGATCAGCTTAGAGCAGCCCTGACACTAGGAGATTAGAGGAAGCCCATTACAGGCTTGCCTATGAGATGAATGCATAACAAAATCCTTTTGAAAGGGAAAAAGGGGGGAAAAAACCCCAGAGACATGCACCAAAAGGGAACGACAAGTACAGTACTTTAACAGGGAAAATTTCCTCAGAAAGGAAGCAAGCAATGAGGCTAGGAGAGGAATAAATGGTGTAGAAATGACAATCGCTCTTCAGTCAGGGCCCATGACTGCACTCACTGCTGATAAGATCCAGCATGTGTCAGTTGTCAAGTGTCTCTTGTCACACTTCAATGTGAACTTTACAGCGAAAGGGGGACAAGAGGCAGTGAAGGGGAAAATGGCACGGCTCAGAAGGACTTGTGCACTCAGTGTGAAGCCATTTCCATTTTATATTCTAAAGGACTTTGTAGGTGATCCCATGAATGCAATTATTCTCACCTAATAAAAGCAACATATGCTAAGACAATTAAAAGATTTTATTATACGTCTATTCATTGTATTTAGTTTTAGACAGCAGATAAACCTAATTTGAAACAAGATGCTTGCTAGAGAGGAAGCAGAAATAATCATGGTCTTCATCTATAAGAACGTTAGTGATTAATTATATTCTTTACATAAAAAGGTGAATTAATAGAACCTTCCTCTACTAATGACAATTTCACCCAGCAAATGAACAACCTAATTACAAAGCTCTCATTAAAACAGCATAACTTTTGACTTATGGCGTCCAGTTTCGGTGAGTGTACATTTAGTGATTTTTATTACTCATCAGGAATGTCTATTTGCAGACAAATAGTTTGACATAAAATTATGAATCCATAAGTGGATTCACTCTGTACCAGCACACTTTGAGAAACCTCCCGTTTTCTATTGCCAACAGAAGAGCAGTGACTCGAGAGCCTCAACCTGGAGCCACAGTCACGGAATGAAGAGAAACCACACAGAGATGCTAGATGTCACTGAATGAATTTCCCACAAAACTATCTTAAAACAAGGGAAATAAGGTCAAAGAGAGCACTGCCGAATCAGTTAGCAGCAGCAAAACCTGCAGGGAGGGACAGCCACCTTTCACTGCTCATTGTTGGCTCTCTAAATTACTGTAAAAATCTGCCAATGAAGAAAAAAAGAAAAAAGAGAACCTAAAGAACAAGGAGGTGAATAAAAAAGGCATTAAAATGTAATTTTCTTTGGTCACCTGCATAAGGATTATGGTGCCTATGGTTCCATATCTGCATGGTATGACCAGAGCCTGGAGGTGCTTTGTGGCTGCTTGCATGGAGTGAAGCATCTGTTTGGGAGGGCAGCAGAGCAGCGGGTGTCAGGAACGTGCTGCGCTCCTGGCAGCTCTCCCTGCTTTGGACAACAGTAGATCCAAACATTCCCATTCTACCCGCCCATCGTCACTGCAATGACATGGACGAAGAATGTCCTGGCATGAAATTAAGCAGTACCGACTAGAATCACCATTATCTGTTAGGTGATTTTCCCTTAGCTAAGGATAGAAAAATAAGTATCAGTCGTCTACAGTAGGTACTCCAAGCTGGGTACTACCATTGACACTCGCTACCACCAGTCAGACCTGCTACTGAGGTGAAAAACAGATGGAGATTGAAAATTCTTAAATCCTTAAAATAATTCCTCTTCACTAATGGAGTTACAATGCAATTTAATTACATAGCATTACACGTGTGAATCCAGCACAGGAAGTTTTCTCAGCTGATTCCAGTTCACATCCCAATAAACTCAGCACTACCGGCTTTATCCCATGCAAGTCGGTACTTCATACTCGCCTTGCACAAGAACGAGAAACGGTGAAGTACAGACACAGCCAGTGTCAGGAGAGCACCCTGCCTTGGCAAGTACCAGATGAAAGTTTCATCTCAAAAATAGAGCCATAATTGCTGAGTACAGGCTTATAAAAACTATTTGACTAATTATTTAGAACAGCAAAGCAAATGGAAAGTGTACCTAAACCTAATAGTTCTCAGCATTTTTCCCACCAGCACTTGACTACCTACAAAGAGAAAATATCACCAAAGATCAGGCCAGCATGCAACATGACTCATTAATAATACAGATATTTATCAGCATCCTGTCAGAGAGCCTCTTAAAAAATAGCTGTGAATCCCATGTAGCAGCATCCTGGCTGCTGGTATTACAGAGTTTATCTTAATTAAACTTTGGACCACAGCCCCGTGCAGAAACTTGCTGTTCTGGCTCTCCACTCGGCAGAGCAAATCCAGCAGATCCGTGAAACAGAGACCCCCTTCCTGTAACTGGCGAAGAACTTTAAAGAATGCCAAAAGCCACATTTGTGTCAAACACTGTAAACACTTCTTTTTGGAAGCATCTCAACTGTAGTCCAATACAGTGAGGTCTTTAATCCTCTTTATTTATTTTCTTGAAGCAGATAGTTTTTTCTTTTTTTCTTTTTTTTTACTTTTTATTAAAGCCGCAATCCTTCACCCTCCTCCCTTGTGGAAAGTGTCTCTTTATTAAAACCTGTATCATTACTCCCTTATCCCTGCTGCTCCCCATCAACACACAGGCCTCTATTATTCCTTTAAAAAGAAAAATGTGTACCCTGGTGCAAAAGCTTGATGTAGAACTTAATGTGGATCATGCCTTAAAGAAAGCAAAAAACCCTGCGCAAACTGACCTTACATTGTGAGTCTATGATTAAACAAAACAGGTATTAATGTTCCATCTAGGAAAAGAAACGTATGGAGCTGTTGTTATTTATATGATTGAATTTTTTTTTACTTGTTCCCTCTTTACGATTATAAACTCAACTGGTGATCTGTAATAATGTTTAGTATAATGCTGGTCACACTGTTAGTATTTAGATTTAGGCATGTAGTCATTGCATGCAGCATTCCATCCTATGAGGATCCTACATAATTAAAATGTATACCACACAACCATGTGTAAGAGGTTGATGCATTATAAAGCATGAATACATTATGAAAGTATAGAGCATATAAAAGTCTGAGTGCTGCGTTGATAGCTGCAAAACATAGGAACAGTGCTGCTGTATTTTTGGTATGGATATATCACCTGACTGATACATCCCATCTATGTGATATTTATGACATATAAATATATATATTATATATGCATATATGATCACAGTCCAAATTTTAAAGTACTATGTAGTCCAAATTTTAAAGTACTATGTTAATATATGATGTCCGCACACTAGGAAAAAAAAAACTCAATAATACAAAACTTTTAGGCTTTTGGTATTTGGTGCTTTTTTTTTCTTTTCTTTTCTTTCCTTTTTTTTTTTTTTTAATTGACATGATACTTTGCAAAAGTTTGATGTTCTGCAGGGCAAAAAAATAATCACCTGATCTTGATGTTGGAAAGGTGCCAAGCCCATCTGAGGTCCAAATCTATATGTACATAAAAAAGCAGGAAGCAGTCTTAAAAGGAAATGCTAATTAGCTTCCTGGGATTTCAAATTTTAAAAGCTTTAGTGATTGAATTTATTTTAGCAATCCTTTCTTTAAGGAATGTGAAAATTGGCCCTACAGTTGAGACTTCAAACAAAACAGGATGAAGAAGCAAAATCCCTGGTAATATTGCTTATTGCACTCAATATGATTATAGTCATACTTTGAGGACTGATCGATAAAAGAGAATTATACATCAGTATAATGACTATAAAAGTAAAATGACTTCTGGTCAACTTTATCAAAATATTAGAAAAGCTGGAAGAGTACTAGCAATACCAGATAAAGAATAACCTGCAGTTTGAATAAGGGGACTGAAATGGGCTCTCAGTGGCAAAACTGCTATGATTTTTACATTGGATGAAGCATAAATTAAAATCTTCTGCATTATTAACAACAGTGAACATATCCTTTGGGGCAGACCGAGTAATGAAAGTTCACATTTGAATTAAAGCATGGACGCTGCTGAAGACAGACAAAAACGTAAGGGAGAAAAACATATAGAACATTTGTGAAAAATAGGGTATGGCAAACACTACAAAATATGCAAAAGAGGACAAAAACAATCAGTAAATTAGGAATTAAATTTTCAATACTGATATTTTTATCCATATTATCATCACATCAGCAAGACGTAGCTATGGTCATGTTTGGTTTTAGTAGAGTTACATCCTCCAAAATTTTAACACCCAACAGTCCATTCTGAATTTCTCCATTAAGCCCTCGGCTACCCAACACCATCTACTTGAAGCTGAGAGCAGAAGAGCCTCGATCAGCTCAGACTGATGAGGTTTCATCCTTATCCCTCCCTAGCCCCATGGTCAGCCCTACTATGCTGTCCAGGAGCAAAGTTTTTCCCCTTTCCTGGAGCCAAGCATCTTGCCAAACTGTAACAGCAATAGCACAAATGCAGAGCAAAATGGTATTGACTTCAGATCAGCTTTCCAGCCACTATGATATCAACTTAATATTCCTACAACCATTGGACTTAAAAGATCAGTGCGTGGGACATCCCATATATTAGAATTTCAACCAACTAGACTCCTTCTTGCTGTTTGACCAGGCTACTGGTGCTCTGCAAACTGCCTGACACTCCCTTGCTTGGCCCTTATTATTAAAATTATGCATTTTGGCATATTTCTGCAGAA
>NW_010576778.1:154955-239687 GCF_000705375.1 Tinamus guttatus
TTTTTAATGCAGGTATTGTTTTATAGAGGTGACAAGCTCCTGTTACAATGGGAAATTTTTATATGTTGGAGCAGAGACAGCTTGTTTCCTTGGGAGCCTTTAGGGTGTATGAAACGGCAAATGTGTGCCACACTCTGGATCCAAATTTGGTCTTTTTGGGACCCTCGTAAGGAGAGGGTCAGGATGTCCTCAAAGCGATGCTGGGCATCACTCAGCAGAGCATGCAGCACCTGGTCCTAAAGCCACCAGGCTTATTTGGGTATTAATTAACGGGATCCGGAGCACAGCTTTGGTGTAAGGAAAATAAAACAGTGTACCCAGCAGAAGCACAGGGCTTGGGAGCTGGGCCCCGACAGCTCCTGCAGAGAACCAGGAGAAATTAAACAGGGCTGTTTAGAGCAGCACACGCCTAAATGCCGAAAAGAGACCCGAAGAATTTCTCCAGTGGGAAAAGCTGCCTCGGGGAGCAATTTAGCTCTTAAAAAAATTGTGTATTAATAAAAAATCAGCCCCCTCTGATAGTTTGGTTTTTTAAGCTGTCTAGAGACAGACAAATCCTTTGTGGAGATTTAAGAAGATGTAGTTGTGCAAATATAAGGAATTTCAAAATTAAATAATCAGGCATTAATGTTTGCTGGTGAAATCCTGTGTGAGAAGAAATCTTAGGAATAAAATTTGTTGAAAAGCAAGGATATTGACTTATATTGAGAAAACATTGAGAGAAATTTGGCCTGGGTTTACCTTTGTATTTCAAACACAGAAAGTGACATTTGAGCTATTTTTCAAAAATTAAGCAACACATACTGAGCTTTAGATCAGGTTTCCTGATAAGCCACCTTTTGTGAACTGAAATCAGAGCCTTAAATCTACACTAATGTGGTTTATTCTTGATTTCCTACACACAAGCCCTTTTTTTAAGGTACATTTAAACTTGTTTTCACAATAAAGGAGGTCAAGACGCGAATATAACTGAACCTCCCGCTCGTCCCAACATTTTGCTGATATTTAAAGCTAGCACTGGTTGCCACGAAGCGGCCTTTTGAAAGCGGATCACTGTACCTGAAATGTAGATAGTTATAAAAATGGCATTAATTTGCTTAGACCGAGAGATTTTCACAGGAGAGCAACTAGCAGAAAACATTATGAAAATGTCCAAGAGGGCTGGTAATTGAGTTGATTAGTGTGACCTTGCTTAGGAAGGTAATAGAGGAGCGCGCGGAGCTCCGCTGCGCTCCATCCCGCCGCGCTGGCAGACCTGGCCAGGGATGTGACTTGCTGGGGGAGAAGCCGCGCGGCCCCGACCCCTTCGGCGCTCGGACCGGTGGCCACAGGCACCAGGGCCACCGCTCACCCCGGGAATTTATTGCCCAGGGACTCTCTCTGCAATAGAGCACCTGAAAAATGTGACAAATGGCAAATAAGCAGAAACTTGCATGGAGACGGGCAGAGAATCCACATTCCCCTGGGTTCAACTGCAAGCCAAATGGACCTGGATTTATTCCCATTTGCCATCTGAAGCTGTGGTGCTTCAGTCCTGCGATACTGCCGTTCTGGCTCTGGAAAGAGAAATAGTTGGTCTTGAAGAGGAGGGACTTCATTTGTTCGGAAGATGATGCGGGCAAAGGCAGGAGTGTGCAAGCGCCCTGATTGCCCTTCTTTTATTAGATGAACTGCAATTATTTAAAGATATTTTAAGTGGCCTACTTTTGTGGGGGAAAAAAAAATCACCCTAAAACAATTAGGCAAAGAAAGTAAGGAAACAAAATTCTAATTTTTATACTTTGTATTCATGCCCCTGCTGGTAACTTGGATGTGGTATAAATAATCTATTAGGCATCTGCAGAATATGTGCTTCAAGAAAAAAGTAGTCACAGAAAGGAATCTTTAAAAGCTCTGTGAGTAATCTTTACATACTAAACATCAGCAAATGTAATTCTTAAAAAAAAAAAAAAAAACAAGGGATGGACCAAAATCAATGTCTTCAAAGTCTGCATAATTTAAATGTTATCCCTTTGCTTCCTTCCTTGACAAGCTGTCTTGCTATTTTATTGCAAGATTTACAAACAAATAAACAGTCAAGGTTTCTTAAAATGAAAATGCCTACATAAAAGATTCAGTTAAATTAAAACTGTTCAATTCAGTCTGTGTGTGTCCAAAGCAAACTGTACTTTACTGGGAAACCAGACACAGGTATCCAACTAAAAATTTGTCATACAACAGACCTACAATTTTAGACCATATTTCCCATTAAAGCAAAAATTAAAGACCATATTTCCCATTAATTAGACCATTAAAGCACAAATCAGTGCTCTACTGGTCTCACACGTATCAGGATCCCACCATACTCTTATTTGAGGAAATCTGAAAAGATGAAAGGACAAGAATAGGAGAAAATTTTGCATTTTCACTTAGAAATTCAGAATCTTTCATTTCTCTTCATATATTTAAGTACCAAGAAGTGGCATTAGAAAATAATCTAAGACATCCAAGGAAAACCATGTTCTCAATAACATTCCAAATATAATTATTTCAGGGTGAGGGAGGGAGGGCAGCTTCTGTGTGTCCATGTGTTTTAGAGCCTTGCAAAAAAACACAAGGCTCTCTGAAATCAGGTGTTATATATTCGGCTCTCATTTCACAGAGCTGAAATCAAACTGAATATTTAATTCTGAGTATAAACTAATGACCTGATCCGGAATCATGCAGCATGAAGATAGATTACTGTTGACATTCAGAGTCCCACTGAAATCCCTGGGATATTGTGCGAGCCGAGCACGCTGCCTGCGTGCTATACAATGCTAAACCAGGGCTCCAACCAATGGGGCTGAAACAGCCTCTCAAATACTAATTCACAGTTACCATATTTAACACCACGGTTTTAATATCATTCCCTTTGCTATTCTGAAGGTCAGTGGATCTAGATGAAATTTCCCATATCCCAAATGACATGTGGGCTATTAAAATAATAACATACTTTTGTTGCGAAGTTCTCCTGTTAAAGGTCTGTAGCTCAAAATAAAATAAAAACAACTTGAGCCAAAACTTCAGTTCTTTCTCGAAGTTTGCAAGCTGCAAGTGGGACAGATTTACTTGGATTTTACCAACACGGAGCTGATCCTAATTATCATTCTGCGAACCTTGGATGAGATTCTCGTCCCGTTCAACCGATGGGAGTTTTTCCACTGACTCCAGTGGTGCCGGCAGTTCACCCTTTGCTTTCGGCTCTGTGCCACATTACAATATAATTTACACAGCAAGGCCCATAAAGTTTATCTCAAAGGCCCCAAAATACTAGGTGGCCCCAAAATCACTCTGATTTTCGCTTTTCCCGAGCGCGTTTCGGTCTCACTGCGGCTGCTCTGCGCTCCAGGGACAGACGCTGCTCACAGGCCCCGCAGGAGCTCGCCCAGTATGAGCGCCTGGGGCACTTAGGCAGTGCTGGTATTTGTTAGTATTTATTAGTATGCGATACCCAAATTCAAAGGCTTTCCAAGGAACTCTGACTGCAGCAGTAGCATTCTGATTTATGAAACTTGGTTATCATGTTTAAAGCTCGGCCCCATGGCCCTTCTGACTCAACTGTTGATGACGTACACCTGGCAAACACCCCACACCCAGTACATGTGTCTTGAAGGGGTTCAGGACACCCAAACATAAGCAACAGCACAAAGCAATGTCCATGAATGCAGTACCACCCACCAAAAAAATCTAGTTTTACAACACTAGCTCTGTGCAACTGTAGCGCGTGCTGCGGTCGCTACTGCAGAGTGACAGCCATCCAGATAATCCAGGCTTCCAAAAAACCCCAAAGAAAAACAGAAATCTAATACCAGACATATGGCTTTATATGGGCACTTGCACGCCAACATGGATATTTGTTTGCTGCTTCTAAAGATGGGCGTTAAAAACTCCCTGTCTCTCCACAGCAGCCCGTCCAATTTCCAACAAACCACTTCAGAACATATTTGAACATGCCTGCTTAATGGGAGTAAAATGTCATACAACCAAAACACCCGTCCGATGCGGAGCAAGCACATTCCCTGTTACAAACACACGGTAAGAGCGACTAGAGGAGGTATAAGAGGTTACGGAGATCTAAGCAACGGAAACAAGCCTGTCTGGAGTCCAAAAGAATTACATTACAGATGCTCAAGTGTCATTTTAAGAGTCTGTATCTTGACATCAAGCAGCCAAAGATGCTTTCATGGTTTTTCTTCAAAAAAGAAGGCAGAAACACAAGTAGGGATTTTCTTTTATGCTCATCAAGATAAAAACTGAGTATAAACATTGAAGTATTTTTTCTCACAGCAACCCCATGAAATGCACCGTTATTCCCACTTTACAGATGAGGAACTGAGTCACAGAAAGACTATCTGGCTCCAGGTTGTAAAGGTGGCTTAAAAAATAAATGGAGGGCGCTGGGTTCACATCAGTGTCTGCACCACAAGCGCAGCATTCATCCTTCAGGGTAAGGTCAGCTCTTTATTCAGTAACGGCGAAGGTGTTGAAGGAATTCAGCAAATCCTTCCTCTGCAAAAGCTGCTAAAAGCTACATGACATTAAGATGAAAACTAGTAAACGTGATGCCGGTTAACGTATCCACTCGGGTCAGCCTTGAGTGAAAGAAAATGTGGAAAAGGAGTGTTTCCTGGCTGAGGCAAGAAGGAGAAGAGCAAAATGATTTTATCTGCGTGAGCTGAAAGACTGGTGTGTACAAAACGGGTGTATTTTTGGTGTGTCAGCCTCAATCACCCACAGTTTAAGAGGGAAAAGCCAAAGCTGCCTGTGGATGCCTCACTTTGCGGCATCATCTCTCTGTTTTATTCCAATGTGTCCCAGGAAAACCGCTTGTTGGTTGGGATTTCCACCCGCCGTGGTCCTCTGGAAGGCACGGGGTGGCTGGGATTCCCCTGGGGCATTAAGAGGACAACCCTGCTAACACACGGGGTATCCTTGGCGCCGTCCCCGCGCTCGCTGACCCCTCGGCAAGCCGCCTCCGACCACCGCCGGCGCGCGGAATAAATTATCGCTGACACTCCGATATTTAATTATGCAGCTGTCAGAGCGGCCCTTTCGAAATTCATTTTAATAAAGCGGGAACTTTTCCCTCTCAAGGTTAGAGTCGGGGGAGTCACCTTCGGTGTCAGAGCCGGGCGTGCGCCGCGCGCTCCAGCCCGCCGCGCGCTCGCCTGTCACTCGGCCTGATGGAGGGACCAGATAACGGCGCGGCGTCCCCGGCCTCCCCCGCCCCGCCTGGGCGCACATCCTTCATTTAAACCCGCCGTAATGAGGACCTCAAAGTCACACAGGCAGCCACAAGGGCAGCTCGCCGCAGAGGGGGCAGGGCGGGAAAACGGGAGAAAAAAAAAAAAAAAAAGGGCTTCTCATAATAAAATTCACTCAGTGTTATAGCTGCGATCTCAAAGCAATCGTACGCAGCTTGCCACGATAACCCGAAATATTTGACATGAGCAGGAACCAAACGCACGCAGCCACGGGAACCCGCTCCGGTCTGCGCGCCTTGCGCTGTGCTGCAAGCAGAGCAGGTTCGCTCGCAAAAAACACAGACTGCAAAACTTTGTAAAAAGCTCCTCATAACCATATGCAATGAGTAACATACATGCAATATATACTTGCAATGCATAATATAGACATACTATGGCATCCTGATCATACACGCTTTTGAAGGTATTTAAATGAAAGGCTGTAGCACGTGTGTACATGTAGCTACATGCACCTACACACACATAAACATATCATATTAATCTGTACATGAAACAACTCCATGAAATAAAGTGCTGGCTATAGGAAAGCTTGCCTACACAAAAACAGTTACTATTTTTAAATGTGGCTTACTCTCCACTGATTTTTCCTAAACTTTAGATTTTTTAGAGGGCAGCTATGAGAAAAATAGCTAAAAGTCTACCCTAAGCAGCCCTAAAATTATACAAGCAAGAATTTAATTGATCTGAAGTAGGAGAGAAAGAAAAATGACCAAAAAAGAAGCCTATATATTTTCCAAATCTCCTTGTTTAAAAGAGACAACGCTTCCAATTTTTAAGGTACAGTAACAATGTTAATAAAATTTTTCACTTACGCATGATATTTCATTCTAGGGTTCCTACAGTGCTATTTAAGCACTGGAGAAATGCCTACACAACATTTTCCCAAGTATGATTATACCTCCTTTATAAATGGGTAAAGTGAAAAACCTGCAAAGTGTGTGTGTGTGCATTCCTTGGGAAGCCAGAAACAAGGAAGTTTTGCCAATGGGAACAACGTTCAGGGAATACCATCCCTGAGGTTCCAACTGACCTGTCCCAGGGCCAGAGCAAGTCAGCGCCTGCCCCAAGGAAAGAAATTAAAGCTTCTGTAAAAACGTTCTTGACTTAATTTGATCCACAGTGAAGTCACAGCCAAGAGAGAACCATATGATTCACTAGTACAAAATGTTTTATTTTCTGGATTCATTAGTACTAAAGAACAGGTGTATGTTACCAAGGGAAATGCTGCTCATAGCAGCTCTCCAATCCATATGCCTGCCCAAGTCCTGCCTCGACATTTGGTCTTGTTCGCTTTTCCAACATGGAATGGCTCTATATCTTCTAAATAATACACAAATAAAAATCAAAATAAAATCCCATATAATATCACTATAATAATATCATGTAGTTCACAGAAGTGCATGGAAGTTCATTTAAGTTGCTCAGTTTCTCCAGATTTGAAGGGTTGTGCTATGGGACTTCACAGATAAAACTGAAATGACGATAGCTCGTTGGCTGTTCTCAATATGAGGTCAGAACTTCCCACTAAAAATGAGATGCTTTTGGCCATCGTTTCCATTCTGATTCACTTGTTTGTGCAATATCCATCTAAAATGGCTAATACCAAACACTAAAGTTCATCTCATCTCAAGTACCTAAATAAGATCCTCCGAATAAATTTGTTTTCTCTTGTCCTCCTGCCAGTGAAGTCCCATGATACCTAGAGAGGCTGAGCTAGAACTAAGTGAGCTTAATGACCTTTTAGCCATACCTACCTCACTGGAATTGTCTATGAAACCAAGAGGACGTCTCTTATCTTAGGTGCATGAAACTGGTCTTGGACTTATTAACTGCATATGAAATACATAGCCCCTCTTCCAAGTCTCCTACCCATGTCACTGCAAAATAAATAATAATAATAACTGCCAATGTCTTTTTTTGCAACGAGTAAGCTGAGATTATCTCCCATCATTTCCTGCTTCAGGTTCCCCAGCTTTACTTTTGACTCTCTCATTTAACTTTGGTGGAGAGAAATACTTTGGGTCCTCACCTGCATTACAACCTCAGCATTTACAAAGTTGCACACATCTTTCCTTTGCCCGGGCACTCAATACAGATGCTCGCTATACTGAGAACATGCAACACTCACTGAAAATAAAATCTTAACGCATAAAGAAAATGTTTTATAGTCCACTATGAGCCTAGGAAAATAAATACCTTAAACCATCATTGTTTTCAATGTGTTTTCACCTGACAGCTTCATCTTCACACAAATACAATATTCTTGGGTTTTTTTTTGATGAATACTTCACTCTGAGAAGCATAGTTCTCCTCCTAGGGTATTATATAATGTTCTTAGGACAGTTATTTTGTGGTAAATTCAAACAGATTTTGCTGAATCCTACTGATCCTTATTTTTTAAGGGAAAAATCATTACAGAAAAAAAAAAAAGAATCCTATCAAAGTAGTGTCGCATGCACATGTAAACATGCCAAAAATCCATGCCAGGATAAGCCACTGACATCGATGCACAATTGTTGAATGTAGAGAGCTGCAAAAGCTGTGATTTTAACACAATAACACAGAAAGTGCAAATAAATTCTGAGTCAACGAGAACACTTACACTAACCTGGCTTTGGGAGAGTTTTCAGTCCACAAATTCCTTCACAAGCGAGTAAATTTAAAGGAATAAAACTAGATTGAGCATTGCTTTAATACCTGCTGGTGTAGTTTCCCACACTGTTCACTGGCTTGTTAAATATGAAAAAGATTTGCCTTGCAAGGCTGCAATAAGAAATACAGTCACAGATGGGTTAATTGTTCACTTCTTGGATTTTACCATTTTTTATTTTGGTTAAATATAACCTGTTATTATAACAAGAACACTCCCTGGCCTTGTGTACAAGCCTCAAATATAATCAGCGATATCACACTGTCCCTTAATAGAAGGTGCAATATAAAAAAGATCATTTAAGATGCCAGTAGCTTCCCTCCTGACCCTGCCTGGCTGAGAGGCAAATTGCATTAGAAAATGACATGCCATTCATCTCACGAGTAGTTGCAGGAACATTTAGCTAATTAAATGATTAATAAATTTAACACTGCTTTATAATTTCATTTAGCCGTGTTGGAAATCACACGGTGCACTGCGTGTGCACCGAATGAGATTAGGTGGGAGTTGTGGGTTTCACCGGCTGCCCTGGTAATTGAGATTAGTCTATTACTACAGTGACCTTTTTAACTTTTATATTCTCTTGTTAAAGTGAAATAAAATTTTATTCACTTTTAAGGCATATTTACTTAGTGAAATTTACGTGAAATTAAAGAAATACGAAGCTAAGAAGTGTTCTTGGTACCTGCTAATTTTCTTTTCTTTCTGTTCTCTTAACCTTATCTTGCACCCTTTTATGAATTTGTGCTTTAATTTGGCAAATCACCATCACAGCTCACTTGGACACAAACTCCCTTCACCCTTCCAAATTCAGGGAAGAACATTTAATAGTTAACACACCTAGATGTTGCAAAAGCAAATGATAAGCTGCATATACACTCTGGGTTTGAAGCATGGGGTTCAACGCATACCAAGAAACTTTGACCTGGAAATATCTGTCTATGTCAAATATGTATGGCCCCAAATCAGGAATAATTCACATGTTTATGGTAGCCTAAGCTGGAAACTACTCTGGGAGTTGTTCTTCAGTGGTGAGTCTACCTGTACCAGCAGCATCAGCAAAACAATCAGGATGCTACCACTGTAGGCAGTTTTGGACGGGTGCTATATTTGTGTTGTAGCAAATCTCTACCATCTCTATCTCTTCTTTTTGTACACTCATCTCCATATGCAACTTCAGGTAAAATGACTCCACTGATTTCCACAAGCAGAGGCCAGTGACTTGTTATTTCTCTATATAAGCAGTGCTTAAATGGAGTTTCCAAGGAGGAAGAGGGGACCCTGATGCAGCTCCCTCAAGGTGTGCTCTGCTCGGGGTCAAAATTAGGCATTGCTGTTGTGGTGTGGCACACCTCAGTTTCATACGTTATGTTTCAGAAAGGAAAACAAGTCAAAACTTTGTTGTGATTAATAGTGAGAAACATTTCTAAGGTTTCTGCATGACAATTATGGGCAGTGTGTCTTCAGTTAGTCAGCAGAGGTTAGAAGGTTAATACCCAGGCAGCTCAAACTGATCAACTCAAAATTTCTACAGGAAATAAGCTTTGTCTATCTAGGTATAGCTATAGGTTACCATAATGTCAAAAGCATGAACAGCTACCCACACAAAGTTTATTTCAGCAGTACAAGGACTCATTTTATTAGTTCTTGGAAAACTTGTCAAGATTATTGACACTTAAGCCAATTCAGAACAATTTTTTCTATCAGTATGTCTAATGCTAAGAACACCATTTAATGTGTTTCCTTTTTGAACAGATGTGAGTTTATAATGTAGGAGAAAAAGAAAAAGAACTAAAACTCATATCATTATTGGATACAGATTTCTATAGGAATCAGGTGGTAAACCATTTCAGAAAGAATGTTTGTAAAAGACATGTCAAAATACTGTTGGCTCATTCCTTGTATCCTAAACACTCAAAAAAGGGATAAACCACTTGATAGACTGTTCATACAATACGAATACAAAATCCATGGTGGCTTAAATGAAACGATGTACTGGAAATGGGATCTGACAAGAGTAAGTAATGGTTCTGCTCACTTACTCTAGTAAAATAAAATTCCAATACAGATGGGCCTAACACACTGGAGGAAAAAAAAAAAGCTATTATCAGTAAACACAGCAACAATTTCATCTGAGAGGCAAAAAAGACCAAACAAATTACAGCTGATAATTGTAACAGGTATTTACAGTGATAACTGGAAGGGAAAACTACTGGACTCCTGAACTGGACTGTCCTCACGGATATGATCAATCATCAACACGATGCAGAGGTTCCTCAGTGCCTTGATGTAGGGGAATAAATTTCAGCTCTCTCTAATCAGTGGCAAAGGTCTATCTGACTTCCCCGGGACCACATTTCTACCCAACGCCGTAAGGCCGCTTTCTGACCCTCACTGCAGTGAAAGGCTTGTAATGTAAGTAAGAGTCGTCTCCCCTGCTTTTAAATGGGACTAATGTAGACATCTATATCTTAGCATATTGTCTAGACTTCCTTTACCGTCAATGCAGAAAAAAAGCACTTTTTGAGAACTATTCATCTGACCTAATTTAGTCATTTACCCTAAGGTGAGATAAGCTGTGGCACAGAAGTGCCTTTTTCTCTCCTTAGACTATAAAGGGAGTAAAAAACTTGCTAATTGTGTGAAAAATCCTGCCACTAAGCCTCAAACTCTTGACATGAACTGAAAAGTAGTAAATCCATGCCGAGACCTTGAGAAACAGGTACTTCATCTACGTGTAGGATCAAGAGCTGCAAAAATATTTCATTGACAAATGCATGGTATTAGCTGTATTCACAAATGCAGCAGTACTAGCATAGCAGGTCCTTTGAAACCTGGTTGTTATATTCAGACTTTCCCAGGAATGGTTAGTTGTGACCATTTCTGTTTTTATTTTTTTTCTTTATAGGACTGGTCACTGGCATTTGGATGGATACATGATTTCCTCCAGGAAAGATAATATAGGAGACTGATGATCTGATGACACGTATTCTATAGACAGTATCTTATAAATGTCAGAGGGAATACTGTTTTCTGTAAAAACAATGATATATGTACAACGGAAACCATGCCTTTAAAAAATACAGCTCTTACAGTCAGCTTTCTAGAATTGAAAGCTCTATGTGAATTTTATTTCTTGGAAACAGAGACTATTTATGCTGGCAACCACGGACATGACAGGATCTAAATAGCCATTATCCACTCACAACTGTGAGAAGCAGGAAAAGCTACCCAATTTTTCCAGGAACTTTTGTCCCCTAGCATTTACCTACATCATGAATCATATTCCTTCAAACCAGATCAGCTACAGATTTTATTAAAAAAGAGGCAACCTTTAAAAGAAAAGACTACTGCAAACAAATAAGTAGGGTTTAGAAAGAAAAATCAGACAGCCTCTCATTAATAACAAATTGGGTCTACTTAGAAAGGTCACATATGCAGAATGGACTGCTTTTTTTAAACTTTGCAGTTCTGATAATAAAATTAGATCTGAAGCTAAAACAGTATTATTAAAGAAAGTATTTTTATTTTATAAGCACATGTAATTTCGTTAATTTCTACTTCTCTTTTGCATTATAGGAAGTTGGCATCCACATTCAGTTTTAAGCTAAATATGTAAAGGCTACTCTTCCTAAGGAAACTCCATGAGTTTTGATAATGTGCACTGACACGGAAGTAAGGTCACTGCTTTTTATAATTTGCATTTGTTCCATAAAGGCAGTATGAGTTTTGACACTGGCATTGGTGAAGCTAAGAACTTATCCTAGGTTACTGAAAGCACGGTGTATATGCTCCTACCTGTACATATATCCAATGCTCTGTAGTCAGGGATTTCGCATCACTTATTTTCAAGTGGAAAACTTAATCTTTAAAAATCTGCTCATTCAAATGATGTACAAATGGCCTAACCTGAGCTAGATATCAACCACCTTTCTTACAATTGCTTTATGTACAAAAATGAATTTAGCCATGCAGACAAGACTGTGTTCTTATTGATATAAGAGTTATATTGTGCAAAGCCATATTTAGCTATTCCGCCAAACATAGGTTCCAGGAAAGCATCAAAAGAATTAAGGAGTTTTTTTTTTTTTAAATAAAAACTGTTTAAAGTGATATTGTTATCCATTACAAGTAAAAGATCAATCACTATGAAGGCCTGGTTCCTAGTTCTAGTTATATGGCAGCCTTTTCAGAGTGTCTTTTCGAATATCTTTATCTTAGACAAGCCACCCAATCCCATCATACACAGATTCTCTGGACAACAGCTATGTCACTATGACAAAAATATTGATTTTTGGTATGTAAAAATAAAAACATTTTCTTTAGAGCTTTTGCAAACAGCTGATGGAAGTGACTCCAAACAACTAGTCCTAAAAAAAAAAAAATCTATTTCCTCTGAGAAACATATAACCCTCAGAAAAAGCAACTAAAAGAACAAAAGTACTATTCACTTGACTTTAAAATCATACATTACATGATCCCCAAGCCTTGCTTCATCAGCCCTTCCCACACAGAAGAATCCAACTGCTCTGGCCCCGAACACTGCAACACCATCCTCTTCTCCTGAGGAAACTTTCAGGCCCTCAAAAGTCACATAATCTATTTAAAACTACTGTAAGCTCTGATGACTTGCATCTCCACTCTCCAGCTGCTCCCGGAGGTACTTTCCTCATTGCATGGAGAGAGATTTTAAACTCCTAACTTTGGTCCTGTGAATTGCACCTAAATTAGATGCTTAAGGCCATCTAAATTAGACAGTACCAGTACCCCCCATAAGGTCCTTCTGATTATAGGTCCTCAGTCCTTGAAAAACAGTTTTGTAGCTTGTCTTAGAGCTTGGAAATTGCTCCTCCCCAGTTAATGGCCAGGCCAGCATTCTCTTGAGTTCCTTACCCACAGGGCTTTTCCTGCTTCCTGACAGTGTCTTCTTTTAATTTAATTCCATGTTCTCACACAAAATAACAGGTAAACACAAGCAGACCTGGTATTCTTAAAAAGTAATCCATCTATTGCTTGTTCTCTGTATCTCTATTATTGGTGGTAGAAAAGCAGCTGCTATTTTTCACATAAGAAGAGGGATGGTGATATCTCAGTTACCAAGAGGTGGTAAATGAAAAGTCTGTCAGCAGCTGGAGTAAAACGTTGAGGTTCATATCTAATAGTGGTTTGACAGCTCAGAGATGTCAGACTCATGAAGAGTGTGATCTGATATCATGGCTATTGAGAATGCGCTATATTTAGCAAGAGTTAATAAAACAGACTTAAGCATGCTAAAGAGGAAGCACAGCACAGTGAGGCTTTCTGTTATTTTCTTCTATTTTTGTTCCTCCCTGCCTGGCATTTCTATATCTGCGCTACTCGCTGGTGTGCACAGCAGCTTGGGAGCTTTGTGCTGCAGCCTGTTTTGCCTCTGGACATTCCTGAAGATCTAGGAGGAATCTGCATGTTGGCTGCACTAATTCTCCAGGCTCAATCAGACAAGAACAGTCTTGACCTCACAGCCCTACTGTAAATGATTACATGTTCCAGGATATTTTTACACACTGTTATTTTTGTATGCCATTCATAAAGTGAATTCCAGCCTAACTCTGTCCATGTAGGTCTCATACCTATTTCTCCTCCTTTCCAGATATAAAAAGGTTCAGCTGAATGCATCCTGAATGACGCCTCAGCAAAACTACATTAGATTCACGGTATGAGTAAAGCCATTAAAAGCAAAGAAACAAAATCTGCTCCATCTGTTTAGGGAACCCTGGTAAATTCTGTAGCTCACAGTAGTGTGAATTTAACTGTTTTAATTTCTCAGGTTGCTTAATCTTAACTGGCATATTTATTCCCCAACTAATTTTTGTGCTATCAGTATCAAACCCCTGCCTTGTTACCACCAAGACCAACACTGCTAGCTTTGTGCATCGAGCTCTGCAAGGTCTGACTCGGCTCCAGCCTGACATATCTTTCAGGGTTATGACTCTCGCTAATAGGCTATAATCAAGGCTGCAATCTCTGCAAAGCCCCAACACAGTGGTTTTGTGGCCAATGGACCTGCATAATCTTGCAGATCTACACCAGATGCCTCTGCTGGCTCCAGCTCAAACCACCCTTTGACTTGGCGTGTAACCTGGCTGCACTGCGCGGAGGACGCAGATACTCCCGCAGTATCTGCTGTCTCTGCTCCACGCTCCCGCCTATGATGGATGATTTGCACTGCTAATGAGGAAGAGAAAGGGAAACAGAGTGTGCTGGTCCCCTTCCAATCGCCCGTCCTGACTGACGGCTCAGCCGGCGCCTATCCACTTGAAAGGATGTCTGCACTGGAGATGGATTAGCGGTCACGTAGACTCGGCCAAAACATGGGTTCCCACAAAGTCTGACTTGGTGCCTCCGGGGCCATTTTACATGACAAAATGAATCTTTGCAATTGAAAAGTGACTCTGTACATAAGCCATAGGAACATGCATTCACATGGCCAGTTACAGATGTGGATTTGCAGGGCTACCTCTGCAGGAAGCAGCAGTATTAAACAAATGATTGTAAGCAGGAGAAAAATAACCAAGGGTGAGGTAAAGTCCAAGTTCTTCGCACAGGACCTGCTCCTTAATGTGGATTTATCATCGTTCAATGTGATCGGGAGCAATTACTCAGACTTGGAACCATCTGACCCTGCCGCATTAAGCCTCGGCGTTCCCTAAATCCCGCTAATAACAAGGAAACAACCCCTCACACTCCTGTGGGAGGCTGCACAACCGTGCGCGATGGCAGCGTGTGGTAGCAAACGCGGACAACAACGCTGGACCTGCCGCTCCTGCCCGGTGCAGGTGCGAGCAGGCCAAGGAGGCTGCGCCCCGCGTTGGTTCATCCATCACCCACCCTGTCACCACGGGTCACCCGGTGCCGCTCTGGTGACCTCTGCCCAGCGCACCAGGGCAGGCGTTGAGGATCCGTATGTGCTGCTGAGGAGATGGAAGTGTTAAAAGTTGCCTTTTCCTCTCACTGAGACAGGGTAAAACAAACTCCAAAACTGTGCTAGGCAGCAAAGCACCGTGAATGAGGAGATGTGCCTCGCCAAGGCTCCCTCACTCTGATTAATACGTTGTCAGGGCCCTCAAGAGCTTTCGCGTAATGCAGGCATGTTATTGGGCTTGGATCTTAAGGACTCCTGCCTCAGAGCAGTCAGTTCATCTTAATATTTCATGGTTAAAAAATAACAACAGCAAAGGCCAGCAGCAGCACAGCCCCAGCTGCACAAAGGGGATTGCAGTCATGCTGGACCCAAAATATGACCAAGGGAGACAATTTCTCCATGCAGCGAGGCAAAACACTGAAAAATGATTAAGAATACAAGTGGTTTGATAAGGAAGACACGAACGGTAAAGAGGAATCCAGGCCCAACACTCAGGCTGGCGTGTCTGGATGAGACATTGCACAGAAGTGTTTACATCTAGGCCTCGGGCACAACTCTGCAGGAGAAAGTAGGACCCAAAGGCTTTCATATTTGCAACAATAGTAATCTTATTTAAACGAAAGGCAGCTTGCTCCTCATTCACAAAGGTATCAGTGCTGCGATAGCTAAGCTAAAATTATTTTCCCCTCTTAACATTTCTTATTTTTCTTCAGAACGCTGAGCGCGCAATGTTTTGAAAGACTGGACAGAAGACATTGCAAAACTCATAAACAGCAAGTGAATATTTTTCCTCTCTTAGCTGCCAAGGTAGTTGCGGCATCATGTTTTTATTGAAAAACTAAAGCACGTATTTAGAGCAAACGCAAAACACCTTCCCACTTCCTCTAGTTACTAGTAATATAGTGGAAAAATGCACACATGCTCTTGTATGTTTTTGCTTGTGGGATCTGTTACAGTTTCTGTAAACGGAAGGTAAGATGTGGAAATTCCTGTGCACCGAGGAGGAACTGAGCACCGCGAGCACAACCCCGCGCATCGCATCTTGCAGTGAGTAATTGTGTTCACAAGAATCCTGCAGAAAGACCCACAGTAGTGAGTTTTTGTGATGAAAGGGAGGGATGTACATTTACAGCATAAAACTTCCCAGGCAGATAAAACTGAACTCAAAATGCAGTAACAGAGAAGGTAAACGGGTTGACGTGTTTTGCATGCAACTGGTCCAATATTCTATCATTCTCTCCAAAATTATGTTTGAGAAGACTTCTGGAAGCACTGCAATTTTGGTAACTCCTTCTTCTCAGTCACCTTGCTTTGCAACTTGTTAAGAGGGATTTGTTTTCCACGTTTAACTGACAGTTTGTTCACGCATGAAACACAAATATAAAAACTATGGCGAAATCAAGAGAGAGACATCCCTGCACTTAATAAAAATTGGATCCAAAAAATAGATGCTAAAGCCTCAACCATTTTGCCCATAAGATTCTAACTGCTGATGTATTGCAATTCACCCATCTTCTCAGATTTGAATGGGAAGCTGTGTGAGACCCAACAAGTTATCCCACAAAATGGAACACTTCTTGGGTCACTGATGCCAGTTGGAAAGCAGTCTTTGAACACAGTCAGCAATTGCCAGCTAATGCTAACTATTCCTCTCAATTAGTATATATAATACAATCCCCCAAAAGCATAAATTTAAACTGAATTTTTATTATTAATATGTGCAGTTTTCTGATCTACCACCTGGTATTTCTCTTTGACATAACTTTTGGTATGAAAAACTGGTGGAAGTACAGTCCTTAGGCACAGTTCTATTTCACATATGTGCACACAGCTTGCCACTGATTTCAACAGGAGTCACATTTAAACAAATTTAAACTAAATGTTCAGCTTCTGGTAGTTCCCAAGATAAACACGAGCAGGCCCCTGTGGTGTGATAGCCATTAATGCAAATGCACAGCTTTGTTGATATGTAAAACCTTCCAAGAACTAGAAGCTGGTTATTCTTAATCATCAAGATCAGATTTGAATCTTTGGGATGTTTGCCTAACCCTGTAGGCTTAATCCTGACTTACAAATTATAATACTCGAAAAGTCAGTTAGAGCTGAATTTAAATCATTGTAACATGCAGGTTTGCTGGTAAAATTATGGGCTGACCCTACAATTGAAAAATGATCAATAAAATATCCACCAAATATACTACCAGAATCATCAGGAAGAATCAGGAAATATTAGATGGACAGAAAGATTTATAAATGAAGGGTGAAGAGGCAGAAACTGGTTTGCTTCACATTAGAAAAATAAGTACAAAGTACTCAGGACAGCAGGGGTTTTATTGCCAAGGCAGGAGCAAGCGAGGAGCTGCTGAATGCAGCTGATAGCCCCCTGACAGCCAAGTAGGAGACATCCCTATAAAGCTGCAGAAAATAAGTTTAAATCTGTCTTAACTGTTCAGGCTGACAAGCCATCTTACACAGAAAGCATGCTTAGTTTTGTGTGATGGCCCTTTTCATCCAGAACTGATAGACTTGAGATCCTCTTTCACTTGCATTTTCTTTTGTTGTTGTTGTTTGTGGGACACTTCCTGTTTAGAAAGCAAAATGATATTCAAAACCTGGGGTTTTACTGTAAATGATTTCAATAATGTATTTCTCCCCCTGCCATACCACAACTCCAACCTCTGTCTCTCCAAAAAAAAAAAGAATAATGAATGGTGAGTTCATGACACCCTACCTCGTGATGCAACTTGGCAGCACGGAAGGAAGAAACCGGAAGGTTGGCTCAAGTCTATTATGGAGCTAAAACTTGTTTGAACATTTATCACTTACAACCTCCGAAAAATACTTGCTTTAAGTATGTTATCCTTATTTTTTTCCATACCTTTCTCACCCAAAGAACACAGGCGCTTGAATTTTTCAAATGCCCTGTTGAGACAAGCATAGCTTTGTCTCCATTACCACCAAGGCATGCAGACAGGGCCTTTGACTACTTGCATCCAATACAGCAGCCAACAACACTCCTTACACATTTGTTTATGGATCCATCTAATACCTCCTTCCCTTTAACTCTCTGTAATTCATGTTATGCTTCTAGCTTTGTTTTTCTGCACTAACAAAACAAGACTCCAAGGGCTTCTTGGCACTTGGAGATTTCTAACTTAAGGATCACAGTTTTGACAAAGAACATCTTATTTTCCAGATGTGGTGGCCTTATTTCAATTCAAGTTCTCTGTAAATAGAGCACAGAGAGCACAACGAACTATGAACTAAAGTTGAACAACACAAAAATAAGGAAATGCAGAAAAGAAGCTGCAAATCCGCACTGAGCTGTTGACATGATTATGCGCTCTTGCAGAAAGGAAGGAAAACCGAAGACCGTGCAAAAAAATCCCATAGCAAATGCCTGATTTTTCTACCACCACATTATATTTTTGCCTTTACGCATTTATCTCAGACTCCACCCCAGTAAACACTGTATTTACTTGGTAGTGGCATTTTGGGAGGTACACATAACTGTGGAGAATACAGTAGAGAAGAAAAAAAATATGAGCACCTCTCCATTCCAAGGACCAATGTGTAGCTGGAAGTACCCATCATCTCAAGGCAAACAGTGAAATGTTAATGATCACTGGGGGTGGGTTAGAGTCTCAAGGTAAATTTTCTTAAGCATAAGGGTGTTGACACTGCAGTCCTGGGGAAAGTCCAGCTCAGAAACGTGCAGCTCGGGATGTTTCAGCTGCCTGTGCTATTGCTCGCCACGGCATTTCTAAAGTCCAAGGGAGCTCTTAGGCATAGTTAATTGACTGCTGTTTTTCAGGGCAAATGTGGATTTTTTTTTATTATTGGCTGAAATGTTCTTGTTCCAGTGTATTCACAGGGAGTTTCATCTGTCATGGTGCGGGCTCTAAAAATTACCTAAACTTATTTTTCTACCAACTCTCAACGTCCATAAAATACTTAAGAGATTTTTTTGCAGGATGATGGCTACATAACTTCACAAAATTCATATAAAAAAAGGAAGAAGGAAGAAAAGAAGATACAATGTATTTTAAATCAAATTGCCTAGATTCTTTCTTTGCCTAACTTTTTCATCTTGTAACAGGAAAATACAGGGGAACTGAATGATGAAGCAACTCCCCATTAAAAAAAATGCAAATAACCCATTTTTAATTTAAAAGATAAGCTAATTAAAAATAATGGCTGTGGACAGTTCCTGACAAAGCACTTCAAAAACAAGAACCATGTATTTCATGAGACTTTAGTGTTTTTTAATTAAGATGATTTTTCAATTCCCCTCTTCCTGGCCTGTGATAATAAAAGCTGCAACTGGAAACCAAGCATTTTTTTTTTTCCCATTGAGAAGTATAAAGAAGCAAGACTGATGTTGCCCCTAAATGGGAACAGAATAAAAATCCCAGACAGCTCCACTTGGCTTTAAAAACTGGCCACAAATTTTTAATGAGGGTGAGTAAGGAGGAGAACTCCCTGCTCATCATGCAGCAGTAAAGCTGTCCACCAGCGTGATCCCCACTGCTATTGCTGGGTGCTCGGTCTCAGAGCCTCTCATAGCCCTGCCCACAGAAAACTGATCTTTCTGCTCATTTTTCCCTATATGACTCCCTTTTTTCCTGATGACAGCTGCCAGCTTTAAGCCTTCATGAGCAAAAGAGCTGCTTCCAGCTGCGATGCCAACAGCAGAGACCTCTGATTGTATTTCTAAGATCAAGTTATGGATACGTAAGGCCAACTCATCCCAACATTAAAGCAGATATTGGTTAACTGCCTGGCTTCCAAGCTAAACAGGTAACTTGAGATGTGCTAGAACTGGGCTGTGTGGGAGACAGCGAAAGAAAGATGGGTGCATGTGGCAGTCCCAAAATGAAGATGTGAGAAGGAAACTAGGGAGCTTTGTCTGAAGCCGGGGCAGCCTCCAACTCTGGTGTTTGCAAAGCTGGAACTTGGGTGTCAGCAGGCTCCTCTGCACCACGCTGGAAGCACCAACACAGCACAAATGGCCAGCCAAGGCAGATTCACATCTGTTTTCTGCCAGCACAATGGTGCAAAGCAGATAAAGTACACTAATTTGCACCCTTATTTACATCATGCTTTTTTCCAATAGGAAGCACGAACAGGAGACAAGGATTACAGCAAACAGAGAGAAACAGGAGTACATAACATCCACCTGACCGGTGGAGGATTAGGAGATATTATACATGACATTTCTTGGAAATGTTATCTTAGCCGTCATAGTCTTAGCAAGAGGAGGTAGAAAGCAGGCTAGGGAGACTCTGCAAATCACTCACAGCGTTTATGACAGGGAGAAAAATAGCAGGGAATGGGGAAGGGAGGCATGCGGAGAGCCTAACGCCCGGGGCTGACCCAGGCTGGTGAGAAGCACATGCACCGCTTCACCGGAGCACGGCACAGCACGAAGGCTTTAGTGACGCGACTGGCTGGAATGGTTCCTTTTTAACAGAAAAATTCTTTAAAGTTTTAATTCCCTGACTGCAAATGTAGAGTTTTGTGTTTGAGATAGTCCATAGTATTAAACTAGAAAATACAGCATGGATACACAGAAGACAACCAATGCTAATTAACTCATTTAGCTTTCTTCACCCGACAAAAGTTTTCTGGTCTACAATGACCTCTGGAGATCCCTTCCAACCCAAATTATTTTGTGATTTTATGGTAATTCCTGTGCAGTCTTTGGTTTTACAACTGTTTAGACTGTATTGTGTTTACTGTAACATCACACTGAGAATCATCACCTATTTCTAAATCCAGGTTCACCCTACAGTTCTCCCACCCACAGCCATCGAGCTAGAACACATGGAGTTGGCGGAAAAGTAGATGTTATTTGTCCTCTACCCACCTTGCCCCAAAAAGCAAGGGCACAAATTCACACATCTCCAACCATTTTTGGACTTTTAATCGTGAGGTGAGAAATATGCCCTCATGCACTGGGAAGGTGGACTTGATGATCAATCAAGAAACCTTTGTAGGCTTGTAAAAGGTGAGAGGCAAACCTTTGCAGCTCACAGGTCATATATTATGCATAGAGCCCACAGTCATTATACAATCAAATTTTATAGGCTTTAATTGACTCCCTGAAAGCAACTTAAGGCTTTTAAACGTGAAACATCCAAGAAAAACAATTCCAGAGTATCTGAAGATGCTTGTGGGGCTGTTAGGGAATTCATTCAAGGTGTGCTTCTTGCTGCAAAATATATCAAGTTGAGAGAAATATGTACCTTCAATTTTCAATCAGAATATTTAATGATACTAGCACTTTTCCAAAACTAATACCGAGCCTTTACAAAAAGCCTGCCTAAACCATTTCCCCTTTTTGGAATGCAAGAAGAGCTGACTTACTTTAAGTTTATTTTTACCAATTTAATCTTTAAAACTTCAAAGTTTGTTTTCTGCTGTATTTTTTAAGGCAGAAACCCAGTCTCTATAGGACTACAGCCAAATATGTGCAACGTCAGGGTACACCTGGAAGTCATTAAGACCTGCATTTCAAATCCTACTGGCAAGGAAAAAAAAAGAATCCATCCTCCCCCTTGCGACTGTTGACACCCTCCTTCTATTAGGGTAACCTTGAGCCAAAGGTGTTCAAAATAAGGAGCTAAACTGCAAACAAACCCATTCTACAGAACTCTGCAGTACTGCTCCAGGGTAGGGTCAGAGGCCAGTTGTGTCAGTCTGAGATAAAGCCAGATACCTCAGAAAACACCAGGCAGTTCCCAAAGAATCCTAGGAAAGTTTTCAGGGATGTTTAAACACGTGAACATTCAACTTTAAAATACTCAGGAATTATTTTGGCTTTCTCAATCGTTCTCACCTACTTCAAATTCTTTATTTGAGGTTAGAATATAAAATAAATAATTTATTCTTCCACGGCCATTCACTTTAAATTTAGGCACAATTTCATGGCTTGTTTGGGTTTAGGTTTTAAAAAATAAAAATGTTCATTTGATTTAGAGCTCCTCTCTCTATATGTTACATATTTAAATACATAAGTATATATATTTCCTGGTAAATTGTGACTTGATATAGATACGAGATGCCAGATTGTTGGAAGGAAAACAGAAATTGCACTGTGAACTGCCGTACCAGCTGGTAACCACATTTTCTAGAAAATCTGTGGGCAGGCTGACTTGAGAAAACAGAATGGGAGCTAAAATTGTTGCTATTTTTGTGCGATAAGCAGATAACTGAAAAGGCAAAAGACAATTTTTCCAGCTATTAATATTTTTTCTAACACAATAGTTTTCTAAATATTAATATTTTTTCTGATCGGCTTTTCCACTGAAAACCTGTTTGTCTTTATTTTCAGCTTACACGGGATGTCTACAGGGTGCTCTTTCCGTATCTTTGTCCCCCCTCCATAGACAGGCAGATCAGTCCCAGCACAACGGTGTGAAGAAACGAGGGGAAGGATGCGGCGCTGCGCGCTCCTACTTGCAAGACGGCCTCGTTTTTGGGAGGCGAGGCGCGAAGCCCCGCAGCTGCGCTGCCGCGGGCCCTAAACCCTCACACGTGCCGTGGCATGAACCACCCCACCACCTTCCTTAGCATTAAAAACATGATTTCTCCATTCACAGGCAAGCAGCCCTCTGTTTCCTTTAAAACCCTTGGAGATTGGAACGGAGCCCCTAAAAGGTTCATGTGTGACGATGTTGTGCAGAAATCCCCCTGCTCCAACCTCCGCTCCCCGCAGCACCAGTGGCACGCGGCCAGCACCCCAGAAATAGCAAACCCGGGAAAACAGCAAATCCTGGGTCCCTTCCAGCTAAACAGCCATGGATTTTTGGCACTTGAAGGAAAGCGGGGAGACAGGATGCGATAAAAGCTGTTTGCCCAGGTGCATCGCTGAGGACGGCGTTTGCTGCTTTCTTCACCCAACAGGAGAGCTCCCCAGCATCATTCCCAGTGGCTCCCATCAACTGCCAGTGGCTCCACTTTTAAGCTCTTTTCCCTCCAGAAAAGCCCTCTTTGGTTTAAACAACATGAAAAAGGACAAATTCCTCATGCTAACTGTGGCAACATAGGAGATTTGCTGGGACTAATTCTCCCCCAGCAAAGCCAGATGGCTTAATGGGGTGAGAGAGCAATGTTTGTCTCTTAAGCATAATTTTATTATTATTATAACTTAAAGAACTAGTTGTTAAGAGAGCAAGTTTCAGGGCTAGGAACATATGCAGCCACTGCTGGAAGCACAGTGAAAAAGTGATACAAGATGAACCGGAGCAGAACTCCTTGGAAGGCAGAGAGAAATCAAGGTTGCAGCTGATACGGTTGTGCCCTCCAAGTGTAAATAAATGTGAAATGCAAGGGGATCTTGCACAGACTTTACACATTAAGAGAAGAAGAGAACGTTTTTGTTGCTGTACCCTGCAAAAAAAAAATGCTGGAAGCACAGTGAAAAATGATATAGTACTCATTTTTATACATTTTTGTTCTCTGCAGTACATAACATGGTGTGTGTGTAGCACCTTGCCTGGGTTCCTAAGTGCAAAATATTTCAGGGCAAACTATCACTTTGACATGCTCACATGGGGAGCAATGGGAACACAGAGAGCCGTGCAAGCAGAACTCCAGAGAACTCTCTCCTAATGCCAAAATGCTGCCAAAAAGAGCAAATCTGGTTGGGCTTGTAGGACAGAAACCCCTTCCCGATGACAAGGATGCAAGGGCCAAATGACATCTCTGCAGAGCCCTGGTTTATTTCCCACCGGTTCTCAGGGCAGCCCTGTTTTGTACTTCTCCCTCCTCAAATTACAGCTTGGATTTGGAGGCAAATCGCTGGCGGGAGGGAGCTGGGCTGGCTGGTGTCCCGCACAGCTGAGACGCTCCTGGGGCAGCTCGCAAGGAGACGCGCTGCGGTGGGGCAGCGGGGAAGGAGGCTTTGAAAGCAAAATCTGTGAAAAGGCACCAGGATCAAAACTCCCCCGTGTTTAATACTTTCCTCAAGGATACACAAATACTGTAAATATTGAAGTAGCACGATCCAGAGGTCTTAAGCAGCAGCAAAGCACTTAAGCACCCACTGGACGGCTGCTGTGACTACTGTTTTCCTAGGCCTGCAGTTCTCAACGTCAGCCAGAGCCACCATCAAAAAGCAGGCAAATATAAACTTCTAATATATCATTTCACATTTAACTCCATTTAATTACACATAGAGCTAGCAAGCTAGTGTGTTTTAGTTAAAATGGCACTGACAGGGAAAACTCTCTCTAGCATTTAAGACAAATGAGCAAATGTTTTCCTTCTCAACATGCCCTGCGAGGCTAGGAGAACGGGTTAACTAGTATTTAAAATTTGAAAAGCACATGTAGCGTATCACCAAATACATTTTGAATTGCATAAAAGCTCTGCCTTGTTCTAACAGCTAAATCTTAAACTCTCAGAAATTAGAAACACCTGCACAGCATGTCTCAATGCTGTATTTATTTGTCTGTGAATATTTATAAGCATTTAAACTACTAATGTTGTTGGCATTGTTAAATCTTGATTGTGAAGTTTGTAAATATTCAAGAGAAGCAGATGTTTACTAATCCCATTTACCTTTAAGGGAAAAAAAATGTAAAACTGGAACGAAAGCAGATTGTTAAACTGTTTTCCCAACAGAAACAACCAAAATAAATTACTGCAATCTGAAGACTATAAAGAGTGACTTCAAAGGTCAAAGGATTAAAGACAGTCTAAACCATGAAATGCGTTTTATTAGATTAATAAAACATATGATTTTGCTAACTTAATTATATGAACAAATTAGCTGGAGAGGAACTTCAGAGCTTGCCACCCCAAGTGAACGCTGGCAATAGAGGAGGTGCCGCGGCGGCTGCCCCGCTCGCAGCTCGCGGAGATGTGCGGGAGGGAGCCGGGGGCTGCGGGACGGGCTGCCCCGTGCCAGGGCCCTGCACGGCCCTCAAAGCCCTTCCACAGCGCTGGGAGCAGAGCTACAGAGGCAGCTCGGGCAGTGCCAAGGGGGCCTATACTTGGCTTCGCTGAGCAACCCGAACACTAATTCAGCCCGCTGTTCATCTGGTTTAAATCATGCTTTTAAGTGTATTTATGCGATAAAGAATTGAAGCTGTTTCTTTTGGCCCTGTGAATAATTGGGACACTCTCCTTTTCAAATAGATTGACGTTTAAGTACAACAAGCTCATTGAAAAGTGAATTTTGGCTTAGCCTCGGGTTTGCTTAACTCTTTCAGAGCTCGGCAGCATCTCTTTGGGAAGTTAGATTTCTCAGGGCATTATAAGCTCGTTTCAGGGCCTGATTCTGTTCCCACAGAAGTCAAGAAAAGCCTAATTTAGCATGGTCTCAAAAAAGATTGCTAAAGCACAGAACAGTTTGCATTAGCAGAGAAACTGTTTTCAGATGAAAGTGTACATTATTCAAATTTATAAAGAAGCTCTACCCCAAATCAAGTAACTTAAAAACTTACCACCTACTCTTACAAAACCATAAAAGCAGAGGAAATCTCAAGAAAAAAATATCCTTTCAAGTAGGATAGTAACTTTACTACAGCCAGAGTGAGTTGTTAGGCAGGAGCATCAGACTGGAGTAATTTGGTAGTGCCAGGACCATTCTCCTTAGCAAAGCTCACGTTCACCCAGGTACCCACCTGCACTGACACAGCTGGAGGGGACAGGGCCCCCGTGGAGCCTTCTGCTGTGACATTAAATACAACGAGGCTATCACTCATTTGCTGGCACTGAGGAGTTGATTTATGGCCTTTGGGGGGGCCTCTCTTTCCCAACAGCCATGTGGAAACAAACCTTTCAAATTTCTGAAGTAGAACTCCATAGTGCTAACCCCAAGCACACCAGTTCAAATTTACTTTCCCACTTAACAGCAGTTAAGTACAGATGCTGCTTTTCTCTTCCATTTCGTCACTCACTGCCTAAGAGCTTATAAACAGGAATTGAAAAAATATATAGTTTTCATAATTTTTACTTTTTTTTTAAATTAATTTCTTATTAACTAGCATTATTATTCCTCATATCCTCAGTGAAATGGCACTTGTGGACATTGCTACTGCATCCCCTTCCCATTAATAGCCCTGGTGAATGCACCAAGTTTCAGTTTAGTGAGATGTGATAAAATGATGTGACATCCACTAAAAACTAGCTGTTTGAAATGAGAGAGGTGCTTTGAAAGGTCCTTCTAATTGCTGTTTTAGTTTGCCTTTAGACCTTTATACAAAACCAGACTCTCGCTCTCTCTTTCTTTCTTTATCTCTGTCTATGTTCTAATTTGTCATCAGCTTTGGCTTGGAAAGAAGATGTCCATGTTTCCGACATTTTTAATTTTCAAGGGCATGTAGCCCAAGTTGTAAGGAAGAGCTCCCTTGGGTCAGAATGGCAGTGGCTGAACGTGCAAGCAACCAGCTGGATCTGGAAACAATTTCAGCCTGATTTATTGGGGTTAACCTTACGCAGAGTCGGGATTTTTTTTTGTCTGTTTTGCCAAAAGCAAATCAGAACAAAACACAAAGCAAAACCTTCAGTGTTTTAGATTGATGATACAAAGTCATTTCTTACTTATGGAGCTTCATCTGACCCTACTTTTGTGCCAGGTGTGGCCTTGGACAGCCAACGGCTGGAGCAGTCATGCTCATATCCGTGAAGCCAGACAGGATTCCCAAACCACGGCTCTCTGCTGCCGTATGACGAGGAACAAGGGCTGCTCTCTTCTCACCATGGCGTTACTGGCCTTGACATGAGACGGGGGTGTAGATGATCCTGAATGTTAAACCACATCTCTAGCTATCCTCTGGCTGCAGTCTAGGCCACCCCTGACTCAGCTGCACACACAAGCCCAGACTCAGCCAGGGAGCCACCAAAAAGCACCCGTTTTGCTGGTGTGCACCACAACACATAGCAGTACCTGCTTTTCCTAAAGGTTTCCCTTAGGGGACTGAAGATCACATTAATAGTAATTCATATTGGGATGCTCTGAATCAGCAAGACTCATAACAAAATGAAAATAACAGCAGCTTTGCATCATTACAACCCTACCCCTCATGGATTTTCCGCTAGTGGCAAATCTCCCTGAACTGGCATAGACTAAAATATTCTCCTCTTAATACCATTCTTCCTCTCTCCAACTCCTACGTTCAAAGAAAGCCGAGTCTACTCAGAGGCATTATTTTGCTATTTTAATAAATGCATGCAAAGCATATTTATATGAAGACTAGAGCTTGGAGGTTTAACATCAAGCTTTTCTCATTGCAGATCCCACACTCTGCTTGGGTTCCATATAGCTTTTATTCAGAGCAGATTCTTCCTAGAAGCACAAGGCAGAGCAAGAGAAAAACAACACTCTCTACTATTTACTGTGCTAGCTCTACTAACTACCTTTTTGTCACCTCCAAAAGTTAAATATTGGGATAACAGTCACTGGTAAAACACAAAATGGTATTACCGCTTCACGCATGAACAAATGTAAAATCCTCACTTGCAAAGCTTGGGTATAAAGCACATAGTAATTTCATTGCCAAGTCAGGGAGCGAAAATCAGGGGAAAACTAGTGTTAAAAGCCTTCACTGAATTGGTTTTTGGTACACCATGCAAGAAAAACTAGCCATATTTAATATACTGAGTATTTTTATGCTCACATTCAATCAAACTACAAAGAGCAAAGGATAGAAACCTTCTAACATTTAAAAATAAGCATCAAAATAGCAATTTTCTAACCTTTCTTCACCCCAGATGCAGGCCTTATGTGTACCTAACGTTCATTTTAAAATAAGATTTACAAATACCTAAAGCAGCAACTCTAAACTGCATAAGGACATAACACAGGGAAGACAACAAGCAAGCGCAGAGTGACTATTATGGATCTTTCCCCAAAATGAGCTGAAAACCCATGATCCAATTAAATCAGCAGAAACGCAGCCGCCCGAGGGCCGAGCAGCAGATCTGGGTGCTGAACACGAGCACGTTTCCTCCTTCCCCGCGCGTGCAGGGCAGCGGGACGGCGGGCACCGCTCCGCGCTCTGCCAGGGCTTGTGGGGGTCCTGCGGCTCCGCGCTCTCGCTTTCAATCCCATGTGGTTTCACACTTCGACCCCACAAGGTCGCTTTGAACCTCAGGTTCAAATGAATGCAAAATGCCCGCAGAAAAGAGATAAAACCACTGCTTCTCTGGTGAGAACCAGGTACCACTGCTCATGGTTTTCAACAGCAATATTAATCATGCTCATCATACACTGTGACTCTTCCCTTGCTATGAAAACGCACTGCTACTGCTCCTTCCTTGGCTTACCTTAACCTTAGCTTCGACTGTTCAAAGGGGCCAAGATGGTATATGCATCCGAGGTAAGCTTATTCTTTAATTGTACAGGACTATAAATATGATGGTTTTCAGCAAGCGATATAAATCATAAATCATACACCATGACTCTTCCCTTGCTATGAAAACACACTGCTACTGCCCCTTCCTTGGCTTACCTTAACCTTAAATTCTACTGCTCAAAGGGGCCAAGATGGTATGTGCATCTGAGATAAGCTTATTCTTTAATTGTACAGGACTATAAATAACATGCCTGCACTGGACTCACAGACAAGCTTAAATCAATGTTACACTAAGTCCATTTGTAAGTTGCATTTTTTTGTGTGTGCATATATATATTTATGTATGCGTGAGTACAGAGCCAGGGAAAGGAATGACATTTACAAGTAATTAACCCATTTAATGAACATCAATCAAGTGGCAGAGGGGAAATCAAATTTGAATTGAAGTTTATCCTTTGCTTCCAATGTCAAAAGTAACTTTATGATCATTGTACTTTTCCAGTAAAACACATAGGCAATGACAGATAATGGTGATTTATTTTGTCTTAGGTTACCCTGTAAGTACTTGGCCAGGACTTTAACCCTACTGAATTCTAAGTAGTTTTAGTCTCTTAGTCCAGGGAGGTTTCCAACTGTCTCCCAGACAGCTGTATTCCAGCTCTCTTAATTCCGCCTTGATAATGTCAAAACACTGGGCTGGTTGTTTCATTTATGTCAGAACAACATAATACTTTACAAACAAAATACATTCAAAGCAAGACAACAGCGAACGCATGGCCTTAAAAAGAGCCTGATAATCTTGTCTGCTTGTATTTCTGTATCTAACTGATGCACATTTGGTTTCAGGATTGTATGAAAAAAAATCAGTCTACAGAAACTGCAACTCACTATGAAACATCTCATATCTGGGTAAAATAAACCCCGTTCACAGTAAAAATAATCTCAACAATGAAAAGCAAGGCAGGTGGCTACATTTGTAGTTGCTTATCTGTAAACTAAAACTTTTGAAAAATCAAGGCCTCCTCCCACATATAGTTGCCATTAGAGAATTTCTTTCTGCCTTTGCATTCAATATACACTTGCCACATATTGATTTTTTTCCTTCAAAGCTAATCTTTTGACTTTCCCACTGCAAAGAAGAAACCTTGTCAGACTGATTATGAGGAAGCTCACTAACAGTTCATGCATTTGATGGTCTGGCTATAAAGTTGTACAAAATCTAATGTCATAAGTCCTGGATCATGTACAAATACAGAAAACAGCATCAAAGATGCAGCTTTTCCCCAGGTATTGCCTTTCAGTTTGCAGGAGACTCATTCACTTCAAAACATGCTGGAATAACTGACTGGCTGCGCTGGAGCCCACAACTGTCTTTAAGTGTAAGCCTTTGTACTATGTTATTGAATGTCTTGAAGCATTTTAAAGTTTTATTGTAGTGCTTGAAATCAACAGGGCAATTAGTGAGGTTTTAGGCTGTGTACTGGTCAATCAACACCACAGTCAATAGCACTTTGCAAATGTCAATAGTTTTCCTGGGTTTATGGGCCAAGCATAAGGCATGTGTGTGTCCATACACGCATCTTCTCCTGTTCATAGAAACTAGAGATTCAGTTTTAAAAGAGAAGCCTGCATTCCTCCAAAATAATTTTTGCCACTGTTTTATATTTAAAAATAAGAGAGACAGAGAATATTAAGTGCTACTTATACCTGAGTATGACACAAGTAGTGGACTGAGTGTTTTTCCCCCCAGATAGGCAAGAGACTAATAAATAATAAACAGATTCCTGTAGTTTAATAAGGCCTTTTTTTCTGAGGATATCAAAGCAGTTGAAAAGTACTAATTAAGCCCAAAACAGCCATGAAAAGTGCTATGTGCTATTGAAATGAAAAGCAGCAATAAGACATCTATCCTGAGCAGCAGAGTTCAAGATGGGGATACGAAGACAGATTCTTCCAGTTATAGGTTGTAATAGACATTTTCTGAGAACTGGTGACCATGAAAAAAAGATTCTGTAATGGGAGAGAGGCCTTCAGATGTGTCTTACATATATCAGCAGACATAAATAAGCATACATTTTCTGGCCCTTTCAATATATACAGAAGATATCTGTAATCAATGCTACTGCCACATGCAGCTCTCTGGCTTTGGGGAGATGACATATGTTCCTAATTTGTTTCCTGCATAACCAGAAGGTGTGTTTACTGCTACAAAATCAAGTTAACATTTAGAAAGCATAATTATCTTTAAAAAATGACTTTGCCATAACTTTCAACAAACTTGAAATAGATTGGAAAAGAAATGCGAGCTGCCGTATCTTATTAAAGTTAACATTTTATTGAGCAGGTGAAAACACGAGTCAGCTGTCTGTTCTAAGTGTCTGTCTTTCCTTTCTGAAAGGAAATCTATCCTGGGAAGAGATGTATTCTAAATAATGGAGAAAAGAGTTTATTCTTTATTGTTGTTGTTTCCATTTCGGTGTAATTCTATTTAAAATTTTTGATTCACAATAATGAAGATCAAAGCCAGAACCACATTGCCATCTTACAGACTACAAAACTTACCCACTTTGCTTTTTATCCAAATTTTATAAAATAAAGCTGAGACTGGTCAAACTGAAGTATATTCCAAGTGCAAAATATTAAATGTGAAATTAAGTGACAAATAAGTAATCTAACGAGACAATCACAACAACAAGAGTTTGTTCACCTCTACTTTTCAGAGTCACATCTACCCATAATTTATGGTATACATCTTTTCACAATTTGACGCAACATTTACATTAGTTTAATCAAACACTTTCAGAGTGCCTGGTTCATTACTTGGGTGGCACTATATCAATTGCACTTACTTCGCTAATCAAAGAGTATCTGAATTCTTTGGACTGAATAAATGGATATAGATTTTACAGGAACTGAATAAACTAAATGTATATACATTATTTTAACTGTGAAGTATTTATATTCCCTTATAGCTGTGATTTCTAGTCCAACTGGCTAATAGTATTCACTGAAAAATCACATTATAGCATACTCATTTAAAGGGATAATAAACAAATAATCCAATAAATAGTGAAGTTCTCAGCTCTTGCCATTCTGATAAAGCTGTAATTCAGTCAAGTCCAACCATGTACATGGAAGCAATCCATTGCTATTCATCAAAATGATAAATTTCATACTATGAGCCATGGATTGCAGTGGGATTTAAGTACAAGTTTAGGTTGTGGATGAATTAAAGGTCAGCATGTCCCTGTATGTCTCCCTGAATCCAAGCCCAAGGACATACACACCAACTGACATCAGAACACCAAGACTGCTTCATCTTTTCCCAGTTTGAAACTCTTTCAGTGAAATCTTGCCTTTTGCTTGTGCGCGAATCCTTTGCACATGGGCTCCCCATGGCAAAGGCTGGCAGACCATATCATTGCTTCACTTATGTTGAAATGTTTCTTATGGCTCCACCATACCAAGAGCCTACAGCCATGTATCACAGCGTTCATCCTGTGTTTTACTACCTGAACCAACTACTGTGCTGCATTATTCAAAAACCACCACAACTTTCATTAAGTTGTCTAGAAAGAGATCAGATTTCCCTTCATTATAGACATACTCATTAAAGGAAGATAGATTGCAATTATAAGCTCGCTCTGTCAGGAGATGTGTGAGCCCCGTTTGACAGACGTCATACGGAAACAACCGGAGAAATTCTTGTTGCCCCTGAGGTGTGTGTCTGTATAGTGGTCACTACCCAAAGGAAGTTTCCTGGTGTTTTCAAAGCTACTTTCCTTTTCTTATACATTTAGGGAAAGTCTACTAAGTCTCCCACAACGAGCTAAACTGGAACCTACAGAACCTCCTACACCCAAGCTCAATGTGAGAACTTTACCACGCACCAAGCAGAAGGCACCAGACTTGCTGTGTGGTGTCCTCAGCCCCAGGAATCCTTTCCTAATCTACTGTGGTGTGGGAGCGATATGCAGCATTAATCAGAATAAGGAAGAAATGAGCAGGAACCTGGTCTCTGTAGGATGGCTAAGTAAGCTCTAAAACAGTTACCGATATTTTATACTCAAAAATAAATTAATTAAATATTTTCATGACCTTTCTGGTTGACCCACCCATCCAATCTTTTGAGTAAGGCTCTATCAAGCCTACACGTCGGTCCAGAACCCCAGGGAAATTATTGACATGTACAAAGGAAATTAATTAAATATTTTCATGACCCTTCTGGTTGACCCACCCATCCAGTCTTTTGAGAACTACACATCAGTCCAGAAACCCAGGGAAATTATTGACATGTACAAAGTACTATTGAATGTAGGTTTGATTGAGCAGCACACAGCCTAAAACAATATTTTCGCTTACAGGGTAATTAAAAATACTAGAAACTAGGCCTTTCCCCTAATACTCCCAAAGCATGGCACAGATCGGTCGCTTCCAGCAGCCTCTGCTGCAATGAGGGTGATGAGGGAAGGATGCCAGGTGGCCTCCAACACCCACTGCAGACACCTCCTATCCCTTCATTTTTTACCAAGGTTACGTCTATCTCCTTCATAAAGGTTTGAAGACGAAAGTGCTCAGAGCAGAAGAAATGCCAGTTATTTTAAGGATATCTTAAGGACATATTTCACTCTCAGGACATTTCTGAGACCCCTGCAATCCCCTGAGAGATGGTGTCTATTTTGTACGCCACCCTACAAATACGGCTTTGAACACTAAGGGTCCCCTCCCCCCCCCCACAAAAAAAAAAAAAAAAAAAATTGACCCCCACTATTAAATAAAAACAATAGTTGTTTTGTAGCTCCTTTTGGCAACTTTGCTTTTAATACCAGTATTTTGACACGGCCTTCAGAAGCTTTACGGTTCCAACAGCAAAGGTAAAGAGGTTAATTCCTCTTTAACAAGGGGCTCTTTTTCCTCCCCACCCCAGTCCCTCCTTTTTGGCTCGGCCTAAATTTCTCACACCCCTTAGGAAAGGAGCGGAAGGCTCCTAATTGTGCCCAGGGGCACAACCAGGGTGCACCTGGTTGCGACGGCAAGTGAGCAGCAGCCACGTTTGGGGAAGGCACCACACACCGCCCCAGCCCCACTACGGCCCCCGTGCCCCTTGCAGGGGAATTAATGCTCTTAGCTTTAGTTTTTTATTATTATTTTACGGTACCTGCAGGAACGCGATGCTATATTAAAATCCACTGTGCAGAGGTAGCGTTTTGTTTGAGCTGGAGTTACTGGGGGGAATAAAGCCTCCCTTTGCTTTGCCAAGAATGAATTGTTTTAATATCCCAACATTCAATATTATTTATTATTAAAGTCTAGCACAGCTTTACTGAGCAACTGACTTTCTCATGCTTTGACCTGCCGTTCCCCACTGAACTCTACCGTACGTTTTCGGCATTCACTGGAAATGGGCTGCAATTTAATTCCTTCCCCCTACCTCACTGTCTCAGTGCACTCTACACATCTTGGAATGTTCAAAAAAGTCCATTAAAAATGTGATATTATTCAAATGCCATTCGGTTTCAACAGTATTTGCTTACAGAGCTTAGACCTGCATGAGTTATGCCATGTGAGCCATTTACAATGAGCCTCACATTATTTTGTAGGGGAAGAACCATATTTGCACTGCCCACCTCGTGTAACTCATTAAGAAATTCACCAACATGAGGCTCGCTCATGCTGACGATGGTGACCAGAGGCACAAGCTGCAAAGACGACAAGGAAAATAAACACTATTATTAATTCACTGGGACTCATACAAATATGCACCCAAAACAGACCCTTCCGAGGCAAAACCACAGAGATTTGCCATTACTTGCTGGCATTAAGGAGTGCAGAGCACTGGATGTTAGGTTTCCTTGTTTATCCGAATCAATAGTTTATCCCAAAATCTGATGCACAAAAATCCATAAGCAATCGAAAAAAATAATGTTAATAGCTCCTTGGTTCTACTACAGAGCCAAAAAGGACAGTGTTGAACCTCAGCTTGCAACATTTCACCCCAGGAATGTTTGGGTTGGTGAGCACTAGTGGTTTTTGGTTTGAAGCCCACCATTTACTCTGAAATTGGAACAAAAACATTTATCCCCCTAAGCCTTTACAGTCCATTGGGTAAATACCATCCCAAGTTTCTCAACATGTATTTTTTGCTTAGCCTGAAATTTTAATCTCTAATAGTCTTTCTAGCATTAAGTATCCTAAAAATTAGGCGAGGAAGTACAACAGCCAAAATGAATACAAATATTTAGCTTTAAGATCCATTTTCCCCACAGTAGTTTGAACAGAATCTTTTCGCATCCCTTGATTCATTTAACTGTGTTCTACCAAGCTAGAACTGTTTAGCGGACAAAATGATTCTTAAACCACACCATATTGGTCATGGACATTGTTGAGGCTAATTTTTCTCATAATTGAGAATTTGCCAACTTCAGCAGACTTTCATGCCAATTTATCTCTGTTGGATGCCCTCTTCTTGAAGTAGATTGTCTGCAGCACAACACTAATAGCGTTTTGGCTCCCCATGCCCACTCTCTTCATATGCCTGTGCTCAGCTTTTCTTCCCTCTTAGCAGATTTCCCTCTTTCTGTGCACATAGTGCCTGTGGCCTAAAATCCTAAAGTGTTTAAATAAATACACGCAGTACTACTTGGAGAGCTACCACACCTTGCTGGTATTTTACGCTCGTGAGATATTTTAACAAGGGCAGTTTTGCACGAGGGGAGGCGAAAGGGAGGAATTAGAGCTACCTTCCATCAACCTGTCTGTGATTTTGCTGGACAAACACACGCGCCGGGATCCACTTCACTGACAAATCCCAAACAGATCCGTTATGCAAAGACCAAATCCAGAGCAGGGGGTTAGACTAGGTGACCCCCAGGGACCTCTTCCTGTCCTCTTCTGAATCTACAACCAAAACCCTCAGGAGGTGCTATACCTGTTAATAGCAAATGTACCCAGTAAATGTAAAATTAGAACTGATTGCCAATACTTTTGTACACCAGAAAATTCTGATGCCATTATATGGTCATCTGACACTTGGACAGAAGCCTTCACCACCTGAAAAATGCTGGATGGAGTAGATTAATTTCAAAACAGGCTATTTGCTGTACTGCCAGCTTTTCTCTATGTAAAATAAAGCTTCAGAGAAGCTGGTAACTGGTAAACTTGCCAAGCCAAAAGCCAGGTTATGAATTTATAAATCATTTTTTAAAAGTTCATTAATTATATGGCAAATCAAAAACTAAAACTAATCTCAGAACTGCAGGAACAGATTAAAACTTTAGGCAAGAAGTAATGGTTTCACAAGTACCAAAGTGACATAGGAGCCTTCTTTCTGTTACTAAAAATAAGGACAGTGGTCCTTAAGGCCCAAGGATAAGCCTGCACTGGAAATCCATGTCAGTGGATCAAAAGTTGTCTTTGGGCATAATTCTTTTGACAGATCTATGGCATCCAAAATTCTAGTATATGTACAAACATCCTGGGGAAAAGAGCTCATATCGTTCAAGGAATTCTTAGAAACTGTTTCATCTTTAGAAGCTGCATCTGAACCATAGGGACTAGCTGTGGAACAACATGGGCAACAAAACCTCAGGTGGGAACCATGACAGGGCCATGTAAGCTATACATAAGAAAAATCAAAGGTTTTAAGGAACCACGCTACTATTTTCCCAGTATCTAATCCAATCTCCCAGATATTAATTACCTACTGCCACTTTTGATGGGAAAGCACGTGTGCTCGGAACCAGGAAAGGTCAGATTAAGGTGGTGTTAACCTCGACGCAAAGCTTTGGAAGCAGAGAAAGCTAATGAAGGCTAAAAAAGACTGATGGCACCCAGAGTTAACTTTTGGGTTAAAAACAGGGCAGGAAAGCATCGTGGCCTTCCTGCTATTCATTTTTCAATGCGTTTCCCTACCGTAAGTCCTTATCCCACCAGTGCAGCTCTTGTGCTAGCTCCGTGCCACGTGCCATGGCAGGAGGGAGGCGGCACGGCGGGGCATGAGCTTTGCAGGAGCTCCCAGGTCTTCCTTGCTGCAGCCTAAATGGAAAATGCCAATTCATCATTTTGCTGCCTTTTAGAAAGCTCTTCTTTATCCAGCCTGACGGAGATATTTTTCACTGTTTTGGATTATACTCACTTTGTCTGACCTTGTAATCACTGAAAGCATGGATGCTATTTGTGATTGAGACAAATGCAATACTCATGTTCCTGGATGTCTAGTGATCTGCACTCCAGAGCTATCCCATAACGCTGTGATTTTTTCATTCTACAAAAATAATTTTCCAAACACTCACTCACACTCTTCATGATTGCTGCAATCGCTGCCAACGGGAGCCCAGGGCTGGTAATTTGCCAACCAGGGCTTAAACATACTCAAGAGCTTCAAAGAGAAATGCACACAATGCTATTGATGTCAGCCTCTCACTTTAATAAATGCTTAAATTCACAGCATTAAAAATAACCAATCAAGGGCTTTTCTTTGCCATCCCCACTCAGAGAGTGATCCTGAAATCTGTGTTAAAAAAGAACTCCGCAACTACCGCTTCTGCATGGTATTCAGCACACTAAAGTCACAATACGATTTTCATTAGAGGAAGAAATGTTTGGAAAATTGTTATATGAAGTCCATAAATCTGAAGATAAATAATGAAAATGAAACTTCCCATGAAATGCCTGAGCGTTCATTTTATTTAATATTCTCCATTGGTGAAAATAAATTAAAAATGAACAAGACTTGTTTATGCTTGCCTTATGCTGCTCTCTGGTTTTGAATAGCAACTGCATATTAATTTATCAGGATCCCATAAATTATAATTAGCCAGGAGGATTAACAACATAAATCCTTGAATTTAAAACCAACCTGCCCTGCTCTCTCTACCCTTAGCCCTAAAGTGAAAAGGAGCCATAAAACCCATCAGCGCCATTTGATCCATTAAACTCGGGGGACGCTGAGCTGCGCTACCAGGGGCACGTTCTTTGCAAAATCTTCTTTCAAGCTGCCGTGGCCTTCCTGGAAGGTGGCGAGGAGGCTGCGCGGAAAGGCCCGGCCCGATGCGGCTCCTTCCGCTGCATCGCGCGCCCCAGGCTTCTCAGTAGGCAGGAAATGGGCAGAGGAGCTTACGGGTGAAACAGGTGGGATGCGGAGGGACCGTTTCACAAACGCGTCTTTTGGGGTTTAAGACAGATGCAGAACCCTAAGAAAAGTTGATACATGCAGGCTTCAGGCAATTAATGCAATAAAAGCATCAGCTGGAATTGGGACCTGCCCTTTCTGGCTGCCTTAAACATCAGTTACAGAAAGTGCAGCAAACAGCCCCAGATATAGGTAAGAGCTACACAATTGCACTGTGCTATCCTGAATCATTCCAAGCGTTTGGGAAGAAATACACTTTCCTCTTGTGAGTGTCATCAGTAGCTTCACAAACACAAACAACAAAACCCTCTTCCTTCCCCCTCACTCCTGAAAGCTTTAAATGACGACTGCTAAATATTGGCTCGCAGCAAAGCTGAAAACTGCCAGTCATGCTTTAACTTTCGGTTCTGGCACTGCGGGACGAGGCAGCCCCACGCGTATGTGCCGAGCCGCAGCCTCCGAGGGTGGAAGCCCACACCAAGGCACCAGGATCCTCTCCTTCAAAATACGCATTCTGAATAGTGGCCTCTGCCAGGCAAATATATTAGGCAAACAGTGAATAAGGAGCCGCTTGTGACAAGTTTTATTTTTAGTGAGGCTGTTCTGCGAGGGCCAGGCTGCAATGTGAGCAGCCCAAAGGAAATCTGCAGCAGGCCTCATAATTTATATTAAGGACTCGCTTGTTTTATTTATTGCTTGCAGGAGTTCAAGTGGTTTTCAAGACACGAGTCACTTACGATGATTATAGCAACGCTGCGCATAAGAAGAGAGCATCAAGTTGGTTATCTGCACCAGTCTCATGCCCCACATGTGGCCCAAGCAGCAACTAGTCTTGCAGAAAAAGCACATTTTAAAACCAGGGTGAAGCCTCGGCTCCCGAGCTCCGGCAAACCCGCGGCCTGAGCTCGCAGAACACATCTCCCTTGGAATACTGTTGACCGAGACGATTTTCCCCCCTTCATGATTAATGTTTCAGGCCTGGCAGGATAGAGGGGCAGAGCTCCATAGGCGTTATCCCGGGAAAGCCTGCATCAGGCACACACGCCGCACGTGCAGATAAGGCGGCGCAGATCAGCAGCGATGGACCCGTGCGCTGCTTACATGAGCTGAGCGTGACATGGAATATTGCTGCTCACTTCACACAGCTGATATTTATCGCAGCTCCTTTCAAATGCTTATCTCCATGCTTTGGAGTTGACTTACATGTGAGCAAGGTGAACTCCCAGGTGGAAAGCTGACCCAGAAGGTATCAAGGGGAGTTTTTCATTCAGTAAAACCAGGGTATCACCTGGTTTACAGAGATATGGGATACATACCTCAGCAAGATACATTCCTGTAGAATTCTTACAGATGAAAGCAGAATTAATACAGGTAGTCTGAGACACATGAACAAAGGAAAAACAATAAAACCTTTTCATTGTATACAAATCTAAGGATTTTCTAAGCATACACACATCACCTCGCTGGTCTCTTGGTTTGTCTTTAAGGGTAAAGGTATATAGTAAAGTATCATTTTTCATATTTCTCTATAGCAATTGAGGTAGTTTAGCTTAGCTGTCTCTACTAAGCATCTTAAAGTAAATTAGTTGCCCAAGATTATACAGCCAAGGGGTTATTCAACTCTCTTAGTCACAAAGAAATCACAGCTGGAATACAGAGCATTTCTCCCCTTGTATTTATAGGGGAGGAGTGGGGAGGAAATCAGCTTGTGTACCAGGAGAAAGAGAAAGGAAAGTTGTTAGGCATAAAAGGAAACATTTTACCAAAGTGATGCTGGAAATAAGCATCCTTCTAATAAATTTCACTGCAGTGCTTTTCCAAGGAAGAGTCTGCATTCATTCCAGGAGAGGATAGGAAAGTGCACTCTGTACAAGGCAGCAGAAGAAGGAAAGCTCTGTAAACCCATCCCAACTCCCTTAATTATTTTAATTGCAGCAGTGTGATGCCAAGGTGCTGAATTACCCCCTCAGGCTCTGGCTGCTTAGCCAGGAGGTACTGAATTAAACTGTCAGAACATGCAGAAAAATTGCAATGGTGCCTGTCAACGGTATTTGTTAAGAGACACGGGTGAGGCTAGTGACTTGTATAGAAAAAGAGCTGCCAATGCAAAGTCGTCAAAGCACAGCACTGGAACTAATGGGGTATTCAGAGGTCTTGTTCTACTTCATTGGTTAAAGCCAACAAAACTCCTGTAATATTTGGGGCGGTTTGCTATTTATGGCTATGGTAATAAAGGCCACTTAAAGCTGCAGCCACACTTAGTGGTCCCCACTGCTTTATTTCTAAAAGGCAGAGGGGGTACTGTCTACGCCGAGGTCCGCTTTTTAATGCGGGGAAAAACTGAGAAAAGGAATCTGTTCTTTAAAATATGAAACATCAACAGCACAGCAGGCTAGAATGTTTTTGGTTTTACAATGTACTGCTTTAGTTAAATAAATAAATAAGTAAATAAATAAATGAATAGATTTCAGATGCCTAGCCCTGCTGGTTTGAGATTTAGTTATGCCCTAGCTGCAAGAATGGGCTCAGAGGTAGCAGCATGGGCTTAGCACCCACTTTTCTTCCTGCATGGCAGCTTCTTTCCAGAGATGCTTAACAAGACATTTGACACCAAAATCTTCTTTGTAACGCTAAACCCACGCAAGCGCAGATAGCGATCAAGGTGATTTAAAGAAGTCCTATTTGTGGTGGGTCTCTATGCTTCTCTCTCAGTTATTTTTAGAAGTAGAATCCTGTACCTGTGAAAAAGAGGCCGAGAGCAATGGCTGGAGCCAGCCAGGGCGCAAGTGCAGCACAAACATCCCCTTGGCTCCGCGCTGCCCAGCCTGCAGCGAGGGGTCCCCTGAGCTACAAAACACTTCTAACTTAGTTATGAGTGCCAAAGCTTTATGTGCTTTAGACTTTTTATGATCTAGTGAATAAACCTATCTAACTTCTATCCCACCTCTGAGGAGCTGGAGACGGTGGATATAGAGACTGCAGAGCACATAGAAAGGAAGAATTTTCAGGCATGCATTTGATAGTCCCAAACAGAGAGGAGGTTAAAAAAAAAAAAAAAAAAAAAAAAAGATCATTTATAATTTCTGCTAGATGCCTGTCCCCATCATCTGGCCATCGGAAGCGCTATCTGACCACCAGGAGAACTATCCTGCTTTCCCACTCCCTCTGCAAAGCACCAGGAAAATGCTCCTTGTTGTGACCTGCTTTTTACTGCTGTAGTATTTCCTGGCTCAGTACAGTTATTGGAACTCTTCTTAACAGGTTTATATTGCCATAATATTCACTTATATTCACTTAATGTGATTTTCACTAAGAATGTAAGTTCAAGAGAGGTTAATGATCCATTAGTGTATATTTTTAACTAGTTCATTTACATATTGAATAGCCTGTATTTATTTTATTAAAAGCAGCTCACTATATTCAGCTGACTGAATTACGTGAGATATCACATGGATTACACAGTATTGTTCAGTAATTAATTTTTCCCAGGCATGATATGTAGTTATTAAGTATATTCCTAAACAATTACATCTATGAAATGGTCTCTTAATGAGACTGAAACCTTTGCTGCTATAATATGCAAGGCCTGAACAATTACAATGGCTCTCTGAGCTTAAGGGTTCATTTCTGTAGTTCCTTTGGAATAAGATACGTGCTACACAGTGCAGTATGCCAGAATACAGGAATACTGGTTGAGGACAGGTTACAAATGCTATTTCTGGGCTGCGTTTCTACCTAAATAATGATGGTCATGCCAAGATGCACAGTGATGAACTCATATTCCCTTCTTGGCATGTGGGAATTAAAGAGAATCTTCATTAACTTTAATTAAAGACATTGCTTCCTTTCACTTATGGGTGACACTCCGAGTGCGTATTAAACAGTTCAGCCCACGTACTTCCCCCAAGCGTTACTTGTGGCCCTGCTCCTTTGGTCCCTAAACTGCATTTTACATAAATAAGTGGTGGTTTCAGCGGCCACAGTCCCCTCTTGCTCGTCCCATCCCAACAGCTTCTTGGGGGTTAATCAATAAAGTGCCTTGCTGTTTTGCAGGTAGGAAACCACCCTGCCATGGCCCACCACTACCCCTGGTACCAGGGTGAGAAGCAGGAGGACCTGCTGTCGTGTCCAACGCACAGCCAGCACCTGATTGCCCGACGGTTATCAGAACGTGGGTCCAAATGGGATCTATTCCCTTGCCTTAAGGAGAAATGCACTGATCAGCATTTACAAATGGTCAAACTGCTCAAATCTCATGGAAGCTAAGCCATACCTCGATTACCTTGCACTCATAAAAAACGCCTTCAAGTAGTTTTAAGCTCTTCTGAGTAAGAAGTTTCAAAGATTAGCACCACTTCTTTGTTTTGGGGACAGTGAAGGCACATTGTGAAACGCCTTGTCCATGTCTCTATCCAACACAGAAAATCTCTTTAGGTACATTTTTGAATGTCATATTCACGAGACCATGAGGGGATCTCTGGGTCTCAGTGGGAGAGTGGTATGGAGTTCCAAATGCCAACAAAAGCCATTAAAAAGCACGGAGTGCATATTGTACCTCTGCACTCAAACAAACAAAAGTATGGATTCTGCTTTCCACCACATAATGATGATATCGCATCAGAACTAGTTGAACTAATTTGTTACTTAGGAATCCTACTAATGGCTGGGACCCTGTGCCTTCAGTTGCAATGACACATGCCAAGAGAGCCCGGCTTTACGGCTGGATACAAATAAGATCTGTCATAGAGAAATGCTGTCGTTTAGTCGATCACATCGCCCATTAGCTCAGCACCAGTGACAACGAGTGTAAGCAAAGATAAGCATCAAGAATTAAGATATTGTTCTGCAAGAACTGCAGAAAAATAGTATTAACGTTTCTTGGAATTCAATTAGTCTAAAGCTTTGTTTTCATTGCCAAATGAGGTGTATTTTCTGTAGAGATGCATTCACTGAGGGCAAAGAGAACCTTGTCTCCAACAGGATTAAAAACCAAAATAGCTGAATTGGATTGACAATATTACTATTAACAAAATAAACTCCTGTTTTCGCGCTGAAGACATAGAAATGTACAGTAAAGGAGACTTCCTGGACCGTCACCGCTCATATCTGCGTTATAGCGGACACCACCTCATATAATCCCTTTCACAAATGCATTAAGCTTATCATTATCTGGAGTAATTTCTACAATTATGTTTTCAGCATGATAATATCAGCTATGTGGACAGAAAAAAACTGCAAAATTTCCTTGATGCAAATAATATTTCATATGAAATTTGCAGTCATCATACCACCGGATTTCTGGGAAGAAAAGTCTGTGCTTTTTTCAGAAACAATATTCAAAGCCTTACAAAAACCTACGACGTATACTTTTTGTCAATGCCATAGCATGACACTCAAAATACTGGAAAGAACCAGAGTAAATACAAAGCGTAACATTTTGTCTTCATTTTATTATTTAAGCAGCATTTAATGTGAACGGCATTGTTTCACGTGGCCTTAATGAACGTCTGGATTTGCACTAAGAACTTTTCCTCCTTTAACCACTTGCCTTGTCAAACAGCTGCCGAATCTTTTGCCCGAAAAAATCAAATTAGCACCTTCCTATGAGTAACATAAGACCTTTGCATTAGTGTGCAAATCCAGTCAAAAGTACAACTCAAGTGACGGGCATTTATATCCTGGACTTGCCCGAATAAAGTGCTCTCAGGCTTCTCGCTAAGACTCAAGATTTGTAAAGATACTTAGATGCAGATAAGGTGCTTAATGGTACATTCAAAAAGCCTATGACTTTGCTGTCTTGATTCATTCTAACATACATTTCATTTACAAGTCAGCAATATAATGTTATGGCAGAAGCAATGTGAAAAAAAAAATACAAAACAAAAGAAAAAGCCTTTTGGAGGTGCAGGGAAGGAAACTGCAGCAAAGGCAATTGCAATGTGTTTAGAGGACAGTCCCAGACCAGTTCTGGGTGCAGTTTGCAAGGCTGAGCTACATCCTGTGACCTAAAGCTGAGGCAAGAAGAAGCTCCTTCTCTCCTGAAGTTTGGTTCAGGCCCACTTGCTTCACATCCTTGAGACTCGTTCAGCTAAACGGCCACGCGTCTGCGCCTGAGCCAGTCTCTGCAGATTGCAGCTGTAGGGAGAAAAGTGTCTCCATGGGAGGACGAGCAATGGCTCCTAACGCAGCCTCCAGCCAATTTTTTCGTAATTTGAGTGCAAAACAGAGCCTTGAAAGTAGACTGAGCTTTGCGGCAAGCCAATCTGAAGGGGATTTTATATAAACAGCAGCAAAATCCTTGCCAGAGAAGTGAGTCGTTCTGTGCCAAAGGGCAGACCCCCCCAAGCCCCGCACGCTCGCCCAGCATCACTTTGCATTCCAGCTTGGTCGTGGCTGGCTGTTTTGATCCGCAAACAAGCTGAACATGAACTGATGAAGGACCCAGAGCAAATAACCCGAGCGTCAGAGGAGGAAACTCGCCTGGACATGATGTGACAGTTGTGCTGCTGAGTCAGGAAAAAACAGCGTGATGAGGACCCCAGCCAGCAGGTCCTCTGCAAGCCATGTGACAATAAAGCTTGGTTTAGCTAGTTTTATCTTCCAAAACACAATTTATCTTGAAAAAATTACTAAGATATAGCAGGAGGCAAGGCCTTGGATCTCCGTGCGGGGCCAGGGGGCTGCCAAGGAAGAGACGGCCTCCTCCATGAGGACTTCTTGGTCAAGTTTCTCCCAAATTCTCCCACCAGGGTGATACCAAATGGGTTTTCTTGTTCTCTTCTTCATCCATGAGCATCCAGAGGTGGGACAAACCCTCAGGAGGGACAAGATCATGATGCTATGTGTGGCACATCATAAAATTTTTCCTCTTTCCAAGGAAACTTGAGGTGGACAAGGTACTAAGCTAGAGACAAATGGGAAAAATGCTCTGGCAGGTAGGAAAGACCAATTCCGAGGCCAGCCCTGACATCTGAACTGTGTTTACCACTCCAATATTCACACACAGAGTTTGAAACCTGCTGGTTTTCAGAGGACTTTGAGACAAAACCCGCTAAATTAATGGAAGCCATTTCCATTACCAACAGTAGCTGTTATAGGTAAATTGCTCAATATGGAAATGATGGAGATTATTTCTTTAAAGTCTTCAGCTCTCCAACATCATTACTAGCTTGAAATGGAGTTTTAATATGATCATATTCACCAGTAATGACATCTTTCCCTTACAGGGGGCATGTGACACCTAAGTGGAATATAACAACGCCGTATTAATTAAAACAATGCGTGGGGCTTATTTAGAGCAGAGAATGATCTTTTTCCTCCTTGCTCTTGATGAGCTGGGTAAACATTGCAGATAAATTCTGAATAAGATTCGGTGACCTTCAAGTCCATCCAGTGGACAATTGCAATTGCAGAGGTATTGAAGTCTAATCTGAGGAAAAAAGAAAGGGCTGGATGACAGTCTGCTGTTTTAGAATTCATTTCTTCGAGAAGGCCTGATTTTCCAAGAATGGCTAAACAGAAAAAAAACAAAGGTTCCTATCGCATTATCACTGACAGGATATGAAACAAAAATAAACACATTTCTTAAAAACACACCTTTTTTTTTTTTCCAGGGCCATGACCCGGATGAGCAAACAGTCTAGCTTTTAAGGCACTTGTGTTCCCAAGCAAATGGAAGCAACACAGGCTGTTTTCTGCACTTTGGCTATACCTGCCACAGGAGTTTTATAACCACTGTATATAGAAGGCGCCTATGGAGATGAACTAATGTTATCTTTACTTTGCACCCTTCAGCCAAACCCAAGCTTATAAAACAACAACTCCTGATGAGACTTCCAGTAACATTAATATTTGGTCACCAAACTTCAAAGAAAAACAGATATTTATAGCTCAATTCATATTTCTTACTCTTTTTTCTTTCCACACACTTTTACCACAACACTTTCCAACTCGGTTCCCATGAGCGCGTTGAAAACAGAGCTATACCCGCTTCCTGTTGCAGCAGCCTCCTTAACCACTTCACTCCTGGTGCTGCTCGGCCCTTTTTTCCAGTGTTCAGGGCTTGTCACCGTTTTCCCCAGAGTGCCACATTTGCATTTTCCCACATCACTTTATCACTGATCTTTGCTCTATTCAGCCACCCGCACAATAACTAAAACAGCGTGGGAAATGAACTATATATACACACATAGAGAGAGAGATAGATGAACATATGTACACTTCTGGGTATACATATATAAACAAACTACACTGGGAAAAACTTATACTCAAAAGAAAATACTTTTCAGTAGGAAACCTACTGGCCAAAGCTACCCTTTGTTATAAACACGGAAAAGGAGGGTGGAGGCTTTTCAGATGCAAATACTGAATATTTCCTTATTCCACTGAAGAAGTTATATTCATAAACATGCATGTATAACAATGTAATCAGCACATTGATTACATTAAGGGATCCTTGTAAATCTCTAGAAGTTGAGGTTAACAATTGCTTTTCAAATGCCATTAACCACCACCTTGCAGCTTTCTCTCTATTATATACCATAAAGTTAATCATGTGCAGGACCATTTTTCAAGAGAAAAATCTGCTATACAGTGCAATGATCACCTTGGTATTTTCCTAGAACAAAGAAAAGGTCCTTCTTAAGTGGGAAAAAAAGTCTATGCCATCAATGAGCGAGTGCTGGGCAAGATAAATCATGGGTTTCCATCAAAAATTCCCAGATTATCTCATTAAAGAACAAACTCTCTGGACTTTTCCTTTTGCCTGTTACCGTGTTCCCCAGGACAGGGTCTGAAAACATCTCCAAGTTTCAGCCCTGGAAAATGAGTGTTGAAGGAGGTTCTGTACTGGGCCACAGTAGTGGGTGCTGTGACCTGCATGACTCCAAGGGACAGCACATTCATCTCCTATATAATAGAAAATGGGCTACAACGTGACATGCCACCAGCACGTACAGTAGGAGGTTGCACATGTAGATGCAAAGACACCTCCATAAATCATGCCATGTTAAACCACTGACCATACTCTCAGCAGTGCTAATTTCTATAGGAGCTATTCATTAACAGAGCCAGCTATTTTATTATATATCATAACAAAGTGGTGGCTCACTGCAAAAAAAATCAGACAGACTATTACATGCATTTTGTCATCTACTCAGCCAAATCGATATTTATCTCCCTATTTGGGAAATTAAATAAGTTTGTTTAATGTGGAAAAGTAACCATGTAGCTTGCATAAAGCATGCACTTATTGAAGTACCATACGCTCCATATGATATTCAGCAGTTCTAGTCATGCAAAACATTTCCCAGGGAAAGCACTCAGAAAAACATTTCAATTGATCTTTTTCTCCTCCCTCCAAGTTCCTCTGGCAACTGATTCGAAACATAGGTGCCAAATTATGGTAGCTCTATGGTTTCTATTACTCTTTGGCACACTTAAAGAGCCAGTGATTTAAGACAATATGAGATGTCCATTAGCTGTAACAATGAATTCAAATGCTTCGAAGCCAGGCTATAAATCTCCCCTCTTGGAAAGACTAACCACTGTTTGCCTAAAGTTCACAGCTCCATCTCTGCATCCCGGGAGGCCCCTCAGGTGCCCTCACGTCTGTCCCATGCTGTGGGGCTGACCACTGGGAAGCCCCCGGCACCTCTGCAGGAAAACAATCACAGCAGAGGAAATCTCCAATAAATCCCCTCTTCCTGCACCAGAAAGTCCAATAACTGTACGCGAAAAGATCCTCACTCAACCTAGTGTCTGCTGGGCTTGAAATAGCAGACAGGGATACTCAGGGCTGGTGGCACCAACAACAAACAACAATGATAAACAAAGAGCAGGTTAAAAAAAAAAAAAGAGAACATTCACTCTTCTTGCTGTGCCTAAATTGTGTTATCTGCTTCAACACTGGACAGGCGCACCACGGACAACAGCAAGAGCTAGCAGGAATTTATTGCTGCCTTTCAGATTTTGTTGCGGGTTTTGGCAAGCTGTTGAAGCTGCCAATATACCACTTATTGTGCTGATGCTCATAAACTTATTTGTAACACTGTAAAGCAAATGTGGATGATATCCACAAATCAATCGCTCCCTTTAGATGTTAGTTCATACACAGGGAAGTAACTGTGGTGTGGCTAAAAAGCGCATCTGAAAGAAAATGGGAAAAAAAACAACCTAGGATAAAGCACACACAAAAGATGCACTACTCTTTTCAATCCGGTATTTTCATTCTCTCTCCAGCCTTCTGGCAAATTTCCGTTCCTGAGGTCACTGCAAGCAGGGCCAGGAGGAGAACGGGAAGCACCGCTGGGGCGGGTGGCGCGAGCAGGGCTGGGGATGCGGTTCGGCTGAACACAGAGATGTTTGCAAGAGCAGCACAGGCCAAGGCAGAGCAGCAGAGAGAAACCCTCACTCTCACCCATGGAAAAAGAAGAAACCCGCAGCACAAGGCCAAGAACACACAACCACTTCCTGTGAAAAGCTGCTACTCTCCTGTTTACGTTAAAATAAATGTTTAGGACACCTCTAGAGCAATAACCATAGTCATAGCAAATCTTTTAAGGTTTGAGAGTTAAAAAGGAAGAGAGAATTTAAAATATAATTGATAATACTCTAGTAATACTCTTTAGGAAGCAACACCAAGTGTACTTACAATGCTCAGCTTCAAATTATGTGCAGGAACACATGAATGCAGGCGTTTAACCTCCTGGTTGGCAAACGTCAAGGAAAGATGCCAGCACAAGTATAATGGTGTAAGCAAATAACCTCCATGCTCCACACACTGAGGGTGAAAACCATGCCCCTAGCTAACAGGTTACTTCTGAACAGTATTTATTATGCTAGAAAGGCAAAGGAGGGTGCAGACTTTTCAAGTTTGGGGGACAACGACGTATCATCTTTTAACTCCCCCCATTTTATAATCCCTTCCTGTTTTTCTCTCGCCTTCCCCCACCACAAAGCAGCTTACAAGTGATCATGCTCTAGATGTGGTGTTTTATAATAGCAGCAAGTGGTTAACCAAGCTAAATCCCACAGAAAGCGCAAGGGTGGGCTTTCAGAGTATGCCCTGCTCTAGACGCAGCATTTCCTTCTATGAAAATGCAAATCAGAAGCAACTGAAACCCACCCGATTATGCTATGGAAGAAATTTACTGTCAGTTTACATTAACAGAAATGAAAGAAAAATGTCATGCTTGAAGTATACTGCAACAACAGTGAGATTGTGCAGTGATGATGCAATAAAGATGAGCAAATACAACGCCCCTGTGTTCATCGTTCCCAGGGAGCCCCCAAAGACTTCTACATAGTGAGTTAATGCCTCTGCATTAAGTGCACACGCCTTACTGTTAAAGCAGAAACAATGTCACTGTTCGCAATAATTGGCAATTTGAAGGAATGTATGTGGCAATGACAGAAACCTCAAATGAGGACAGAGATCAAATGCCAGTGGATCTGCCTTCGCTGGCGGGTTTCACATGGACACCTAGCAAAGTACCATCAAATGCTATTTTCTGTGGAGCCAAGAAGAGCCTTCAAGTTGGTTCTGGCCAACACTGGATGATTTTGGAAAGCTAAGTTATGGAATTTAACCATATTTAAAGATCTGGTTAAATTTCTAGGTGGGAATAGTTTACATGACAAATAATGTGCATCCAACCCGCCCCTAGTGGCCGTGTCACCCACCTGCCAGAGGGGCGGTTTGGGGCAGGTCCACGGCTGGGTAAGGATGAGGCACTGCAAGAAATAACCGCTATTACTGCAGCCAGTAAAAGAGCGTCAAACTTGCTCTGAACATCCCCGAGCGGGGACAGGAGGCAGCCAGACAGCCGAATAAAACAGAAGTGCTCTCGATTTGCTCGTGTGGACGGGTGGCTCAAAACCAGAACTGGCAATGAGCAGGGAAATGTGCAAATCCCAGGCAAAAAAGGGACACGGTCCTGGAGAACTTGGCTCTGGCATGGGGCAGCCCGTGAGCCAGGAATGAGCCCTGTGCTGCCGCCTGTGGAGCTACTATGGCCTCAGCGCTGCCAAATGCAAGGCTTATAATTTATTAAATCTGCATTCTCTAGTCATCTGAAACTATTAATGTGACTGTTAAAATTCACAGCTTCCAGTTACTAAAGAAATGTGATTGTTTTATCTGTATTTCTATTATATGAACAAAATGTAACACTTTGTCTGGATAAAATGGCCCCAGAGTTTCATTAAAGAATAACAGCCTAATTCCCTAATATGAAGTTATTTTAAGTGTTTTATTAATATTGTCTTCTAAATGCATATAAGTGTGATCTCCCTTTAACGGCAGTATCTTTAGGGCTAGTTGTAATTGTATTTTTCTTATCAGTTGCTTGTGCCTGAATTTCAAATATCCATTGCTTACTTCAGGCACTCCACTCAGACAAGGAGTGCAGGGAGAAACTATGCTATCCAGACACTATTTGAATAGGAAACTTTTTAGTCCAAAACACAGTAGCTCTCATGACTTCTAAACAACCAAGAACTACCACTCAACAAAACCCTGTGGTACGTTTAGCTTGCTGTGACTTTTCACCAATCAAAGAAAAATATACATTCATTTTTATGTAAGAGATGAAATGCCAACCAAGCACCCAGATGAAATCCTGACCCAAATCAAGTCCATAGTCAATTAAGTTTCACTTAAAGGCCAGGACTTTCTTACCTAGCTGTAAGCACCCAGCAGGGCTGCCTAGTTCCAGATCCTGCATGCCCTGGAGTGCCCAGGAACTGATGGAGGAGGGAGAAGAGGTACTTCCACAGGGCAGCTCTGATTTTATTGGAGTACATGGACATAAGAGAGAACATCATGTTTCTTTTGCTTAATTCATTAAAAAAAAAAAAAAAGGGATGCATTTGTTGAGGGAGAAAAATATTTTTCAGTGAGCTTCCCTGTCGTGCAGCTGGGACACCACAGGGGCACACTGCGAAGATTTTACAGCAAAACTTTAAAACGGATGCGCGTGGCCATGCCTGGTTTTCATATCCCTCACGGAGCGCGTGGATAGTGATGCAGGGATTTTCGCCGGCAGCTCTTCTGCGGGTGCTGCATTCCCTCACAGCTCCCATCTCTGGCACCCAGGACATGCTGGAGAAGCACCGGGGAAGAGGCAGAGGGATTTGCTGGGTGCCCTGCAACATCAGCTTTCCTACAACTTTGCACTGCTTAGGGAATGCAAAACACGGACCAAGAGCATCTGAGCAGAAAGGTGTGCTGAGGTATTCCCGAGCCGTGCTTTCTGCTTCGGAAAGCTTTAGGTTTGGACGTATATAGCAAAAGGCACCGATCGATTATTGCTGAGTAGGGTTTTCCCTTTCCTGAGAGAATCCCAAAATCAAATTTACTAAAACGAGATCCTGAAAGTGCAGCTCAGCACTCAGACGATCCGCTGCAGTTATTTATATGCCAGGGTCCCGGCTGCTGCCAGCAGCCCCATGCTCTGGATGCCACGGCAGAGCAGGCACAGCCAGACTACCTGGAGCCCTCCAGGTAAATCTATATGCAGCTGGAGGTTGTGTTACAGGCTTTATGATTTAATACACCCTAAGCATGACATATTCCAAGGAGCAGAGGACAAAAGGACAACGTCGCCTTGATGCTTCCGGATATATTTGCATGAGCACAAGGACTTCGGCCTTTCTGCTTCCAAGTGTTGCTATATTTGTACTAATCAGCAAACCTGAGACACTCACATTCGCAAAACTTTGGATAATTGCAGTTTTTCCTATGTTTTTTGTAAAAGCAGTTTTAAGAATAATGCTGAGAGAATGAGAACATTTCTTTAACAGCACAAAATAAATTTCCTTTTACATATACACTAGCTTAGTTGAAGATGGTAATCCAGGTCAAAATAAACTACTTATTTTTTAATCTTCTCTTATTTTGATCACTCAGTCACACTTTCTTCATGTTTCATGTCTATTTTATACAGCTTACTGAAATAGATGTACAGGCAAACAATTTCTAATCGATTTTTTCCAACATTAACTCTTTTTGATATCATTTTTCCTTAGCTAATACTGCAATGAGTCTCATTAGTGCAAAAAGGTCACATAAAAAGCCTATTAAATGGATACTCTCCATACAATTATACTCCACCAATAAATTGTGATAAATAATCCAGCTCCACAAACTGCAGGTTTATGTAACAGCTGAATAAGAAAAGCACGTATGAAGAGTTTTTATGGAACACCAGCATTCTTTTTTTTATTTGGCTTTTTATTTGAGCAGTCCTGTCTGTCAGTGAAATAAAGCTGTTTTGAACATGTTCCCAATCATTTGGCTCTCGCACTAAAGTTGGTGTTTGCTGGTCATGCCACAGCTCTGTGATGATTAATGTGAAGTTTACAGTGTCTACACAGAGTGCGTAAAAGAACTGGCAGCTCAAAATGATATTTATCATACTTGGTCTCATGTCGCTGTTGCGTGCTGGGCTTTCCACACTCAGGAATACATTGTCTCGAGCAGAAACCCACCAAGGCTGACAAATATATCTTTTTTTTCCACTACAAATAACTCTCCCTGATGGTGGGACATTGTGAAAAACATAGCAAAAAGAAAATTCATTTTCAGTTCATTCATGTGGCACTGTGATCTCCTGATAAATTTTGATTAAATTAGTCACTGAGAGCTTTAAGCTGAAGTGGACATAGCATGCAAAACATATAGAGAGTAATTTAATTTATATTTAATTATAATATTAAACTATGTGCATACAGGAGAGGGTCATATTTGAGAAAATCTTATCACAAGAAAAGAGGTTAATGCAAATACAGTCCACCTTTTCCTGTTACAGTAATTGGATATTAAAATTAACAGATCCAGATATGTTCAGCCAACAGCCCACAGAGAGGTATATGGGATACAAAATACACTGAGCTGCTGGGAATACCAAGACTTGAACACATGCTCAAGGAAATTAGCCCCTTCCCTGTACACACAAGCAAATGAAGAGTGGGTGCCCTGTCCTTAAGGCAGGAGGGAGGGCAAATCAAATGCCATCATCCTGCATGCAGAAGGTCTGCACAGACCTGGGTGCCACTGGGGCTTTCTAGGGTCAAGGGCTTTGGAAAAGTCCCACAACTAATGGAAAATGAAGCAACTTTTGCCAATCATTCTGTTGGGTTACAACTGCAGCCTTGATCACTGCTTGCTCCAACTGGGAATCGCATTGACTTAGTAACCAGCTAAGCAGGTGCTGAAATACTTCACTCAGCCAGACCCAAAACGGCTTTCAGGGTTTTGAAAAACAGCAAGAGCATAACCGATGACTCAAGGTGTGACTGGAATAGAAAGGATAAGCACAAAAAACTACATACAATCTTTAAGAAACACAGAAGTCTACTGCGATTAATGTGCTCTAACTGCTACATTTCTACAGCTTGCTTTCACAGGTTTAATAGATCAGAGGTGTTGTGTGAATGCTCAGCATTGACAAAAGTCACCGCTAAAAGTCAGGCTCAAGGCAGAGTAGAGAGAAATCTGGAGGAACTCGCATACGAGTACAAGTATCATCTGCAGGACAGTCTTTCTTGAGGGTTATTCCACCCCACCCTTAGAATCGACATAGGTGTTTTTAAATTTGCCAAAATGCACTACAGAAAATTCCTGAAAAGACCAATTTTGTGGTTTTCTAAGGTGTTTTTAACATGTTTTTCAGAGAAAAACATACTTTCTCTAACTCTGAAAATTCAACTCTTTACCCAGATTTCAATGACATTCATGCCAGCCATAAAGACTTCAGATCACATAACTTTGAATATATGTGAGTGAAATGCCATCAGAAATACATTATTTTATCCCATGCAAAGGCTTTACAGGACCATTTTTGCTGTGGGATGCATATCCTCTCAGACAAACCCTTAGCAAACATGGCACTTGACAATAGTGTCTAAATCATGGCTTCCCATACATTTGTTCTGGCTACTTAAGAAACAGACACACTCACTAATAAAAATGGGTACTTGATTTGTTATTCATTTTTCACATCTTTGGATGAATGCCAAAAATATTTCACTAAGACTCTGCATGGTAGTGGTCATATCTAAAACTATTCCACAGACACGCAGTATGCTTCCCAAAGAAGTTTCAAAACACTGAAGGTTCATCTCTAACCTTTCTCAGTAACCTAGATATCAACCATTAAGGGAGCTGATTTTATTTTTAAAAAATAGACTTACTGATTTGAATAATTCTTAGTGAAAAATTTTGCATCTGGACTGGGAAGCTGAAAACCAAATTTCTAACTGATACATTTCACATGTTCCACAAAACTAGGTTTTAAAATCTGTAATGAAGATATTATGCAGTAAAGAAAAATGTTGGAAAAGCAAGTAATTTCTCAAATAGAAGGATCGTTGCTCCTTCAGAAGTACAGCTTTTTTATTTTTTCAAACTACCCTAAAATTTGGTATGCTTAATGACATGTTGTACATATGTGAAAATTTTAACAAATTACTGACCCAGAGACTGCGTTGACAATGGAAAGCCTTGCAACCTTTCTAATGTCTTTGCCATTTTCTTTTTTCTAGAAAAAAAAATCTTATTGTATATTGCTAGAAATGAGAAAAAAAACTCACAGTAACCTCTCAACTGAATATGGCCAAAGCCATATAAAGCATTTGCTCCAGACAAGCCTGCCCCAGCTCAGTTTGAGATGTTGGCTGTTTCATGAGAGCAGAACTGTGAACTCTTTTATTCTTGCAGCGATGTGATTTAAAAGAGACGAGCTACCAGTCAGAAACTGGTGTTTATAATTGGATTACTAGCAACTCTTACTATAAAGAAAATGATTCCTTCTCTGTGCAGTGTTTGACTACGATCCACCTTACTGAAAGGGTTAAATTTACATTGTCATCCCCATTGCCAATACTTAAGAGAAAAGTAGAGTTTTTTTTTTTTTTTCTTTTCTTTTTGTCTAGAGAGGAAACTGTCACTTTGTGTTTTCAGGTTTGTAGAAAAGCCTTTTTAATGTAAACATTCATTAAACTAATTTGAAGTTGTCATTACTCTCCTCCCCTGCTGCTTTATATCAGATTATTCCTAAGTGCTTGGTGAAGAGCCCCATAAACACACAGTCTATTTCCCTGCAGGGTATAATCACACAGTTTGCACTGTGATTTATGCTGCATGGCACTGGTGAGTGTCCTAAACTTTGAAAGGGCTCAGTTCTTCGGCAGATGCACTACTCCCTTTATATTTAAACAAAGTTCAGCTAACCCTCCCAGGCTATTAACAACATTGTTTAGCTCTTTGGTTTCACAATAAGGCTTGTTAAAGACTGATTAAGTACAAATCAGTGACACTTTTAATTAAGGAAATGGGAATTCAGAAATAATTGGTTTTAAGTTTCAATAAAAACGTTTTACAACTGTTGTGTTCCCTTCCCCCTTCCTGCACCTTAAGAAAAGCCTCCATCTTCTAGAAGGAAGGGGCCAGAAGACAGATTTGGAAAAACTAATTTTGACTCTACAGCCTCTTTTCTGATGCCTTCTGTAGAAGTCAGATGAAGTTCTGTAGCAAAAGATCACTTTGCTTTGCAGACAAATGAACAGAGGTAGGACGGTAGTGCTACCAGCCTCCGCTTTGTCAACAAATACTAGAGGCCTCAGGAAAATAAAATTTCCCACACAGATAAGTGATGATGATGGTGGATAAGTGGTGATGATTCCAGCTCCTTCCTGTAATAAATGTCAATCTAGAAAACACAGCACTAATATATTTTAGCTGGGGTTGCTGCCGCTGAAGATGCAATCCTGGGGAGGGTAGGGAAGCAGCAGTACGGTGCAGAGCGCTAATCCAAAACGAAACGCAAAATCCAATTCCACACCTTGTAGAGCTCTTCACCCCCATCTCCCATTTCTGTTATAGCTACATCCAGCTCTGCACTGCAGGGAGACCAGTACTAGTCCATCACCTTATTTTTAGTTCATTTAAACCTCGGTGCCATCTAGTTAAGATCATTATTTTGCTCTTTATTTTGCATTGTAAATAATGTGTTTCATTAAAGAAAGTGTACTTTACAGTACATACATAAGACATAATGTAAAGAGAACAAAAGCAGGGCAGATATCTAGGCTGAAATCTATGGCATGCAATTAAAATCAGAACATGCTCTTCTATATACCTGTTTACGACTAATGGATTCAGCTACGATACATTTCACATTAATATCAAATTGTATTTTCTAAGCCTAGTGCAGCTGTTAATATATTTATTAGTTATCAGTAGCAGAGGCCTGTGCTTGGATGTAATATTTAAAAGAAATATTTGTCAGAATAACAGGAACAGCCTTTCTAACAAATTAAGCCTAAATACTAAAAAGAGTCAATGTCAAATTCAGAAGTGCTTGAGCGGCACTTTAAGATCCACAATATCAACGTAAGTTGGTGTAAACCTACCCACCCAGGGGAAGGAAAGGTGAGAAAATAGCAGGGAAAACCACTAACAGAAAGGTGTAAAATAGATTACTCATAGTGGGGAAGTTTTATCTGACACCTCCTTTTAGATATTTTTCCTACTACACCCTTCTCTCTTCTGCCTGTTCGCTACACCAGCCCACACCACATAGAAATGACATGCAATACACCAGTTAATCTGGCATATTCAGCACAAGAAATTAAAAAAATCTAAATTATACCTGCTTAAATCCAGCTCCTCCAGTCACACTGTGCTATAAACATTTATCAATCTGACATGGCAAGGCTGGGCCCCTGTTATTATCCTTTTGTGACCTGCACAGCTGGTCCAAAAAACAGTTGTCTCCAATTATGCCCATAGATAATGGTGGGTAAATTCAGCTGTGCAGTATTAGCTCAACCTAAATATGATCCCATTTGACTAATTTCCTAGTTCTTAGCAGGGTGCTTAAAGAACCTATTATCATGCAGACTCAAGGAACATAGAAGTCTAGTTATTTGCATCTGTTCTGTGAAAGGCATTTATCAACTGTGCCACAAATTAGAAGTTTGCAGCTAACAGACTTATTTGTTACCTGCATATCCCAATCACACTCATTTTTGGTGCCTAAAATAAGTGCAACTGGAATTTGCTTAAACTTTCGATGTTGCGTAAGTAGGTATTTGCTTCCAAACAATATATCTTATAATTAAACAGCTTGAAATGGGAAAGGTTGCAACCAGGTCAAAAATATATTCCTTCCTAAAGTCACGTGTGTATTCATTAACCCAGCCAGAATTGCTGCTACTTAACTGAACTGTGATAATAAAGGTTATTAAACAGGTTAAAAATGAGGCAGTGGAAAAATGGAAATTACTTGCATATAAAACCATGTTTTTTGCAATAAGCAAATTGTGTAGTATGGCTAGTATGCAATGGGGCACGACTTGCCATGCATTATATTGTCTGGGTATTTTAAAACCTGATTAATCTTCTCAGGAGCCTAACAAACTTCTAGAGTTGCAGGCATGTCAATATTTGGATTTTCATCTTACATTCACTTCTCTAATCTTCTTTCTGAACACATCTGTTTCTAAGTCAATCCTCAGCGTTGTTTCTCTGCAAACATCACACACACATTTATTCAGACTTTTCCCGACTTTCTCATGTCTCAGCTGATTCTGCTCAGTGGTCTAACATACTGTCAGATAACAGCCCCCTTGGGTCTTCTGCAGAGTACAAAACAAATAGACAACAAAAAACTCTGCTTCGGTTTCCAAGATCCTTCACAGATGTCAGTCTGCTTTCTGAAGGAAATATATATGAAGGAGCTGTGTATGCACTTCCTTCTAGCTCTGTACTTACCACCTATCTCTGTCCTTATCACCTTTTCTTCCCTTTTAACTCATCTCTTACACTTCTCCCTAACCTGAACCTGTGTCTCCTTTTCACATCTCTATCACCATTTCAGGAATCTGTATGTTCAAGTGCTTAATTATATGTTTACTTTATCAACTACTTATATGTTTACACATCCTGACAGACTTGGCCTGTTCTGCATTATGCTATTTGTGCTACAGTGACATGAGAGTGACACCAGCATACCATCCATATGGTAAAGCCTCACTGTACTTGACTACCTGAAGGATAATGACTTCCTAGAGAAGTCACATTTCTCCAATGTGCATCACATTTTAAGGAACAGATTTTTTCCCTATTAGAACAAAGAAATTAGAAACAAAAACTCTAAAAGCACTGAAGAAACAGAGGGAATTTCCCCAGGCATCAGGAATACAAGAATATGCCAAAATTGAAGCAGGGGAACCACAAGCAATCTGGCTGGAAGTGATGGGAAACCTCTAGAACTTAGAAGAGAAGCTGTATGTTTAAAGAGGAGACCTAAATCAAATCCTCTGCGATCAGATCCTCAGGAGTGATCAATATCGATGTGGTGAGCGATGTAGAGATGCTGCACAGGCATTTTGTACTGCACGGGCACGCAATAGCTCCAATGAAGGTGATTCATTTTGGCAAGGATCTACCTTCTTCAAATATCCTGAGTCTTAAGGGACAGAGCAACCTCAGAGTAAGGGACTTCCAAAGCTGGGCCCTGAGAAAGCAGGTTCTGCAACTAATTCCTGTGGGGAGAGGGAGCAAGGAGGAATCCCGAGACCTGTGGCAGAGCCTGCAAGCAGATTACGTGCCCAGAGAGCACACACACGTCGCAAGCACCTACAACAGCTACTGACCAAGCAGGTGCTAAATTTGGCTGCACAGAAACGCAGCAGCCCAGAAATGGAGCTCTGCCAGAAACAGGACAGTGCTCTTGCATGAACTCCTCCTTCACACCAAAGTAGTTCTGGATCTGAACAGTTCCCTGTGGTTTTCAGACCTACCCAAGCTGCACAGATCCCATGTTTGTTTTACCCAGTCGATGACCCTTTTTCTTCACAGAAAACAATGAAAAATATTGCTGCCCGACTCCTGCTTTCCTGTCCTCAGTCTCAGGCTCTAACTGGACCTTCCCAGCATAGTAGGCTTCACCCCATTCCCTTGGGGAGCAGGTTTGAAATTGGATACGAAACAGTGTTTGCTACTATGAAAGACCACATTTTTTCATAAATGCATTCACTCTGAGTGCAGACCAGCAGACTCACTAGCCACCTGCGCAGGGCTGAGCTCTATTCAAAGGAGGCTCAAAAAACCCTCCCACTCACACACACACATTCCTCATGGCTTTCCTTCCTGACCTAGCGTGGACACCGATTTTATTTTCGTGATGTTTTAGTATTTGATCTCCTACCAAGCCCTAGGACACTGTGATAGTCATGAGGCGGTTCTTGGGATACAAAGGATTTGCTATTAGGGAAGTGACTGACATCCCTTCCTCGTTTCATATAAATCCTGTTCTCAGTGTGGATAACCGCTTTCCATCCCTGCTGGCACAAGCAGGGGCTGAACGGATAACCAGGAAACGAAAGACATAATCAGTCCGTTGAACGATCCTAGTCCTGTTCTGCAAAATTTTGAATAAATGGCACAATGCAAATATTGCACTGCACAGGAAGAACAATTATCACAGTCTCCTACAAATGTTCAGATGTGTATCTTCTACGAGTGGAGAAAAAATGCATGTTGCAAGTGCTATTTAACTGGTTTCAGCAGTTATTTTGTATTCCACCAGTAATTTGAATGTTTGTGAACAGAACAAAGGAAAAAGCAAAACCAAAGGGCTGGTGGATTGCAAGCACCACCGTGACCACTTAGTTCTGTCTGTCACAGTGATGCAACAAAACCTTAGAGTAAATAGGATGGAGAAGGGCTCCCAAAAAATGCTGCAGTGACCTTGTCCTGCCAGGTGTCATGAGCAGAGCAGGACACCCAGACGTCCAGGCGCACCGCAGAGGCAGTGGCTTTTCTGGGATCCATGCGATGCTCCCAGCACGAGGCACGAGCCTCGCAGAACGAGTACACCTGACACTGGGAGTAAGTAGGATGGTGGATCGTATCAGAACTAAGTGCAAGCTTGGAGGAATTTGTTTAGGTTAAATTCCAGAAATTTTAGAATGATGATAATAATGGTCTTTATGGACCAAGTACTTTCCAGAGAAAGTGCCTTGAAATTGAAAACACACAAAACTAATGCTTAGTGAGAGCAGTGGGTAAAGTGTTACTTCCAGTGAATTACAGTTGTCTTCCTTCTTCTCTGATAATTTGTGACAATTGCATCCTAATGCTATTTTATTGATTTCTACTCCAATTCAGCTCCCATGCTGGGTTCAGCCAGGGTGACAATACACAAACATTAACCTACTATAGGGAGACCTAATATACACACTGCCTTCACAGAAAAGTCCTACAGAATTTAAAGGGAATGAACTTCAGTGTAGTTGTACAGGTATTCCTTTAGAAACCTGCAGAAGTGAATAAGGAGTCATACCAGTTGCACCAGGTTAGCTTTACCGTCAGCATCCATAGGAATTCTGTTATAGTCACTTGAAAAGGTGCTATACAGAACTTGTTTATACACAGCACCAATAGACACTGAAACCCTTACTTTACAGAATGAATTACAAAATGCTGCCATTTTGCACATCTGCTTTTACTGATAAGGCCCTTAGCACCTTTAGACCTACCAGACTAGAGATGTCAGAAGGGGTTAACCTGAACTAGATGATTACTGGATGATTACTATGATGAAGGTACCCAAGAGGTATTTTTCTCTGCAGGAAGCTTCATTTGGAGACTTGCAGGTACCAAACAATGAGAGCAAGCGTTGTCACAGGGATGCACAACACCAGGAGGGCTCACGAAGGCAGGCAAAAACTTTGAGAGAAGTCAGAGGAAGTGGATGGACTAAGAGATGCGCTCTGATGCAGAGAAGCTATTGTGCATGTTTCGGGAAAAATTAAAATAGTGCATTCCCTTTTCCTTTCCTTTCTCATTGGCCTGCATGTGCCTAATTTCTGCAGAGGACCTTCAGAAAATAGATATTAGAATTAGCTCTCATTTCCACTGGGGTGATCTATCCCATAAAGACACATCCTGAGATGTGTAACATCCTTGAGAAAAGCAAGAAGCAAAAGAGCTGTACCACTTCAAGACATTTCCACCTCTAGAAGTTTTCTAGAGGCTCATTCCAGCCTCCAGACTAGTGCCTACTTCTTCACTCTCTGCCTGACGTCACAGTCATTGTCAGAGAAGTGAGGTGAAAATAACATATTTGTGTTTTAGAAGCAGGTATTTATTTTCTCTCATCATTTGCCCAATGGGGTAAACATTTTTCACTTTGTGACTGGTCAAGCATGATGCCTTAACTTTATTAGCACAGGACAGAAAGTCGAGGTTTGTCCTTGTGAATGACAAATTCCTAGTCACTATGACTCCAAACTGGATAAGACATACAGACATCTCCTGCACAGTGAGGATCAACATTTATATTAGTGTGCATTTCTCTATCTGCAAATTTTTTTATAGTACTGTGTCCCTTTTTCTAAGCAATGACATAGAAATACATCATAAACTGTGAAGCATCATATGGGAAAATAAGTCTCTAAAACCAATGACCTTTCTGGAAAGCTCAATGGCAAACTATTTTGAAAGAAAAAAAATGAATAACCTTATTTAAATTATTATGTTACACAGATACAAGGAAAAGATAGAGGGAACAAAAAGAGATACAAACCCCATCTGTGGTTTTCACAGATGTTACCTTACTAGGGTTCCCTCTATATTTGACAGGATAAGCCGGAAGAGAGCCTATTTTTGTATCTTTGGCTAAGCTGTTAGAAGCTATTTTTAATTCTACTGTAATGATCACTACTTTCATTTCCCACAGCAAACCAACTAAAACCCCCAAAAGACAAAGTCAAATAATAGGGAATAGCAGGCTGCAGGGAAGGAGCCAAGGCGTTAGCTCAAAGCTGCTAATTCCGCAGACAGAGGACGGTGCACATGTTAAAAGCAAAAAGTGGAATTTTTTCAAAATGCGAAAGAATCTGAAGTGTCTCGGGATGTCACCAAAAATAGCAGGCCATAATACGACGGATGCAAACTCCTACACTTGCGATGATCTGTACAGGGTTTACATTTTCCACGAGTTAAGCAGTCAGCACTCCATATGCATGACATGCTCGGATGTATGCAAACGAGATAGCTCGTGATTTATCTATACCCTCATGTTCATCCCGTATAGAATTAGAGGTACACCTAAGCACCAGTGTACTTAAACTGGCTATCTGGCCTCCTTCACTCAACTGGATACAGCCCTACTTATTTCTAGTCTGAGACACAGACAACACAAAATGCACCATCCTCTGATGTCTTTTGTCCTTCAGCCTATATAACAGATGACAGGATTGTTTCTCTACATTTCGCTTTGATGGGCTTCTTCAGTTACTCATTTTTTCTTAACCGGAAAATCTCAATTCTCAAACTCAAGGCACAAATTCGCAAAGCACACCTTGAGAATCTGGTCACCAGAGCTCCCGGATTAACTCTCCCCATTTGCATAACTGTAAACTTAATGTTGCTCTTCCAGAGTCTGTATCCTCTAAATTGCACTTACTGATGAAATACAAAATCCTCTAAAAGGGTTTTCCAACCTAAACCAATTTGTAAAGTTGTTTTTTTTTAATCTAAAACATTAAAGAAATTAAAGTGATCGGCATATAATTAGATTAATTATTCATATCTTCCAAGTTACTTTAATTCTAATATATAAAAAAGATTAAATATCCACTCAAAGGATTAGGCAAAAAGTCAAGCAGCAGCAATACATTTACATTACCTTACAGTGCAAATTATAAAACTAATTAATCTAAAGTTTCATAAAAATGAATTGGATCTTCATTCACACTGTAACACAACTTTACATACTCAAAGCTGACACCCATTCTTTTCTCACATTTGTAGCAAGAGTGTTTCAAGCCTCTGCAGCTGACGCTTTACATTCAAACAGCTCTGCTTTTGTTCTAACCAGTGAAAATTTAATCTTGACACAAATTTATAAAAGCAAAAAAGTCTTTGCGAGATCCTCATGAGAACAAAAAGTCCAAGAGAGCCTCATTATAATTATTGCATTGATATTATTGAAAGTCTGAAATTAGTCTTTATAATAATCAAAAGATTGGGTCAAATAATTTTTGATGGTTCTTTATGATCTAGATGTATTACTTCTGAAAGTGAAGATAAATTTCAGTGAGGACTAGAAAGGACTCCTATCCCAAGGTTTTGCCAAGATGGTGCTGCAGGGCTATTTCTAGGAGGCGATGAGTAGCCTTAAATATGACTAGCCTCCTCTCTGGTCAGATATTCTTCTTCAGGGGCAAAAAAAAAAAAAAAAAAGAAAAAAACACAACCCAGAGAATAATAATATTTCCATTAGCTCATCCACAATTGAAAAAAAAAACGTACCTATCTCAAAGATAATGCCTGTTTTGATCATGTGGGCACAGAAAGAAACAGATCGTTCTAGTTTCTTAAGATGGTTACTCACCCTTATCTAAGGTAAAATGAAACCCATTGCTTTAAACAGTTTTCCAAAGAATTGCTTTGCCTATTTTTAGCTATGTAGCACTTCAAAAGCAGACTGCACTGTATCAAAGTGTACTTTTTTTTTTATTACACAAGGCCCGTAGGAAGTTAAACAAATTACCTTTAGAAAATTCTGAATAGGATATTCATGTGCAAGATGCCCAGTGAAACCTGAAGACAGATCTCTTGAAAATATTGACTTGTACTTATAAAATGACTGTTAATGTTCCTTGGACTTCAACCCTGTCGTTTCACACATTCAAACACAGCTCTTCTCTAACTCTTAGACATTATCTTTAGCCCTGCGAAGCAGAGCAGCACTTTGCAAGAGGCTAGGGAAGGGGGAATTGTGCAATTAAGTCCGTGTTAGGGTTAGGAATACTTTGGTCCAGCTAACAGCAAGATCTTTGTGTGATGGGAAAACACTCCTCTCGGACAGGCTCTGATAATTCGTTTCAACAAGTGGATGGCAACGAGGCAGCTGCAAGTTGGGATGAGATGAGAGAAGATAATGAGGTTGCTGCACTGACAGCAGAAGGAGCACTTGCCCTGCCGTGAAACCAGCTAAAAGTTTGAAGGGATATGAAAAACTGGAAGGCAAATTCACTAGAATAAGCAGTTGGTGCTTTAGAGTATAATTATCAGAAAGAAAACACGTTGTTTAGCATACTTTATGTTAATGGAGGGCCAGCATGGCCCACTGTGCATAATTTAGCTGAACAATTGATAAGAAATTTTAATACATATATATATATACGATTACGGCTACAGAAAAAAAAGGCAAAACACAGGAGAGATCATAATAGGCACACGTGAACTCTGAAGGCCTAATTACATCACGGGGGAGGGTAAGCAGTTACTGCTGAATCAAGCAGAAAATTGGGGTAATTTGTAAACAGGTAGCGCTGTTATCCAGGTGCACCAGCATGTGTGAGGGGCTGGGAGGCCAGGACTCCCATCTGTGCTATGAAGTGAGCTTGCCACTGCCCTCTGCTTCACCAAAGGACCCGAAATCAAGAGGAAGGCCTGGCCAGCCACCCCTCAAGCAGTGCCCTTCCCGGCTTCTGTGCAAAAGCTGAGTAGACCAAAGTGGTGGGCTGTTTGCAGGGACAGAAACATCAGCTGCAGGCAAAATAGGAAATCAGCCTTTGTATTCCACAAGCACAGAGATAAATGCTAGGTGACTCCATTCTTCTAGGATAGAAAGATGATGGAGCCACTCTGTGAGCTAAGGAACCTAGTCAGTCCCTTACCACAGTCTGTGGCCCAAGTCAATGGATTAATATTTTCAGAGAGACTGGTGTGCACCTAACCGGTTGTGCTACTATGGTAGACATCCAGCAGACCTCACAGAAAAGAGCAAGCACGTGAGCTGCTCCCATATGGGTCTGCTGGACATGCACAGCAATCCCAATGGGGCCAGGATACGTTTCTTCCCCATCAGATTCACTCATCTCCCTAGGAGCAAACAAATCAGTAGGAAAACAAGCCAGTCTGGTTAGAAACTGGCCCAACAGCCACCATCTGCTCCATAGACTCCTATCGTGCAAGGACAGCCCTGCCAGCACAAGCTCCCAGAGAAACCCCTGAGATGGCTGCAAGTGCTGAAGGATCAAGGAGCCAACAGGTGTACGAGCATGTATGGGTTAGACCAACTTGTCTCTTGCCTGAATTTCTTTTCCTTTCTTGGCTTTTTTTTTTTTTTTTAAGGAGTCTCCACTACGAACAACCTGCCACAAGCATCAAATTCCAACCAAAGAACACGAGACAATATTTACAGAGCAGCGGGCACTGGAGCCTGCAGAAAGCTAGGATTGTCTTCTAATTTTTAATTTTTCCCCACATTAAGCCTCTCTCATCTGTGCCTTCTTGTGCCAGACAAACCAGTAATTATCAGGAAATCCCTTCACTTCTAATCTACATCATGAATGTAATTGTAGGGCAACCCACAGTGACTGGAAGCTATTATTTTCATAGGAAATAATAGTGACGGTAAGCGATAACTCACGGTGCGCGGCGTGTGTGTCATCATCTGATAACACACAAGGCTGCACATCCCACCATGGGTGGGTTGCAGGGCTCCGATGGCCTTCAGTAAACGGGAACGCCTGAACCAGGAGCCGTGTCAGGTCCGTGGGGGCGGCTGCATGGGTTGTACCAACATGGAACTTCCATTCATTACTTATGGCCATAAACATTTGGGGCCGTGCAAGTGGCAGAATGAAAAGCTGTGTTTAATTTGAGCCGTAATTCTCCTTTGTCATTGACTGGGGCTCACATAAATGTGCATTTGGGAGACCAAGATTATGGCGAGTTAAAAAAAATATAACCACCCAAGGATATTTAGCCCTCCTCCCACAAATTCTTCCTGGAATTATTCTTGCAAAATCCTCTGCCCACTTGAACAGTATGCTTATGATTAACTGCAGATGAGCCCAGCAGCTTGCATATGTAGTTAATTTGCTCTAAATTTCCATGCTGTATTATAACACTAATGATCACTAATAATAGACAAACCCACAGTTTATTGAGTAAGTAATTTGAGACATTATGATTTTTATCATGTGAATAGTATCAGGCTGACCAATTTAAACTGGGCAGAAAAAGATAAATAAGGTGTAAATCAATCCCAACACCAGCATGCTTTGTTTCTCTGTAAAATGATATGGATTGATTGGTGAAAAGAAGGCCCTGCTAGTGACTATTGCTAGGACACAGAGTCAATAAACTTCCATGTTCAAGAGCAGGAGGTCAGACGTGGAACTAAGTTTACCTAACCCACAACAGTGATTTTGTCACCAGACTACACCGGCTCGGATGAGTTTGCGTGTTGCTCTGACGGGTGAGGCACGCTATTCAAGAAAAATGAGGACAGATACCATATCGTGCAGGCAATAAAAAGGAAACCATGCTAAACACAGACAAAACTATGTGAAAAACAATTGCACACTGGCTTGCGGTCAAAGCTGTCCTCTGAAACCATGTAAACAAGATAGCCATCACGTGCTGTCTGCTTGATGGCTATTTCAGGACTAAACCAGACATTTATATTTGTTTTCCTTTCATAGGAACTTTAGTTTTGATTGCAGCACTTATTTTTAACTTTAGGAAACCCTGAAGGTTCATTAATTAAAAATTCTATTTAGCACGTTTGCAATTAATTTCTTTACAGAATAGTTAAAAATAGAAAATAACTGAACTACATTTAATAATTTTATGAATGATTTGTTTACTGGAATGCTGAACAGCTGCCTGCAGTGCTGGAACCTGCAATGCATTTTGAGATTTTTTGAACAAGATTTTATTTCATATAAAGCATTACTTTTTTTTTTTTAATTTAAGAGAACAAAGGAAAGCAAAAGGAAGAAAACTCTTGGATTCATCTATGGACTTCTCTGGGAGCCTTGGATATAAACTCCCCTCTAGCAGAAGGCAGCTCTATGTGCATCTCTCTAGAGCCTGGTAATAATGCTCTGAGGTATAGAGAGAGAAGAAAGCTTTAAATAACGTCTCCACAGTCCTCTGCCGGGAATACGAGCTAGCATGTGAATTGAACTTGCACCCAGTTATCTCATGACTGCAGCTTACTCTCAATCACAAGACAAAATACTCAAAAATATACTGTGGGGAACAATTCCTGATTGTTTCCAGGGCATGGATTAAGTGTAGCCAAATGACTATTTTTCTCTAACTCAGAGGCTTTTATGGCCAACAGGCCAGTCAAATCCTTCATGTTTTAATAGAAAACCTGGAAATGGATCAGAATATATTCCACTTTTTTCCTATACATTTTTACTGCACTGTTTCAAAAGTACATCCTCTTCTTTATTTAAATGTAACTAATTTCATGCATGGATATGTAGTGTCATATCCTGGAGTGATTTTTGTACTGACAAGCCTAGCATATCAGAATCCATGAAATCCTGGAACAAAAGTGCCCCAGCACTGCCCACGGTGCCTCTCATGGAAGCACTGGGCTTGACATGGCCAGTTCCCAAAGCTGAACCTTGCTCAAAAAGGGAGTGCAAAGAGAAGGCAGATACTGAGTAAAGAGGAAAAAATATGATAAAGAGACTGAAAAAATGCCAAAGCAGGGCAGCTCTGAGATGTCTGCTTCTTCCGACCTGTGTTTGTTTGTCATCGCTATAGCACCCAAGGGAAGAACTGCCATGACCAGCTTCCCTCTCACACAGTGCTACTTAAAAGGCACATTTAGGCAGTTTTAAAACTTAGCGCAGATACTTTAAAAGAAAATGAGGATTCCCTTTAGCAGAGAAGAAGGGCAGAGTCCTTGCTTTAGCTGGATTTTCAAAGTGAAGGGAAAAATCTAAGTAAATACTTAAAGAATGAGAGAGCCCAACGAGAGTCCAGTGGAGAATCCACTGCCAACAACTACTGCACTCAAGTGCTCTTCAAAACCCAATGTTTTAGCAATTATCTATCAGGTGTTATGATCAGCTGCCCCATTACTGAAACTCAACAGGTTAGCAAACTTTCCATCACCGTTTGCTCCGCTAACAACATCCCTTCTGCTTTATTCATTTGCAGAGTGTTTCTTCCGATGGGAAGCCAGGCTGAAAGTAGCCACTTTTATCTTCAAATGTAATTCTCCATTTACACATTGTGAGAAATGCTTCACACCTTGTAAACTTTTAGATAGCACTACTGAGCCAAAATGGACTCAGTATTTTAAGGACTCATGGACCAAGCGTAACTGAAGCCTGCATTAATCATCAGCATTCAAGCCATAGTTCTGGCCGTGAATATCTACTGACTCAGTGCACTGTCAGCAGAATACGCTTAAGCATATATTTTTAAAAATTATTTAACATATTTAAAACATTAGCATTAAATGAAGAATATTAGGAAGAAAAAAAGCAAGTTTCTAATCCAAAAGCCTCTTCACATTTTACAAAGAATAACGCATGAATCCCCCTACAATTCGAGAGATATATGCTAGGTTTATTAGGACGCATGTTAGGTTTTTTTATATCGTAGATATTACATATATAACAGATATAACATGGATGTGGACAATGAAGCTGATTTGCTCTAGTCCAGACCAGGCCAGGCCACAGCTACAGCCCTGAAAGCCCACACTGTGTGCAAGTTCAGCCTCAGCTACTCAAGGGCAGTCCCTGCCTGCCCCTTAAATGCTACCTTGTGGTCCATGACAAAGCCATTCACATCATCACTTCTCCAACAAGGCCCTAACCCATACTGAAGACCTGCCTGGGCCATGGGGTGTCAAGCCCTCTTGCCTAACCGCCTTTCTTTGATGGCTGGAGATGCTTTTCCCCGCACCACAGCACCCTACTGCCTCTTTTTGCTGACCTACCTGCATGTGAGGCTCCACTAAAAATAGTCACTGACCTGAGCATGGATCCAAAAGAGCTCCAAGGGGGGAAAGGAGAAAAAAAAAAATACATGGTCTGCGCAGCATGAGAGATTGAGGAATATTTGGCAGGCAACTACTGCTCAAGAAGCAACACACAAACAACAGGATTTCATGGATCCCCTGCAACAAAGTCCTCTTGAACCACTTCTAAAGTGCAGCTTCTCTCAAATGTTAAAGCAACGCCCTGGAATTGCTCATTTTCTTCTGAGTGATTCCTGTATTAGTTTTGTTCAATTTAAACATTTTTAGTGAAAGCTCTTTTCTGTTTTATCTTTGCTAGCCTAGAAATTCAACCAGAACTTCTGAGTTCTTTTTCTTTTTTTCAGCTGCGACAAAGGATCCTCTAGTTTGTCTGCTCTGTCTCTACATCCCTAATGGATACGAATGGGAGCAATCGCCATGGACTTGGGCTGCTGTATTGATAGTTCTATGGGAAGAAGGTAATCCACATCAGTATCTTAGATGTGTTGGCTATACAATACCCACTGAGGTAAAGAGGAGTAATAATTTCATTTTAGCATGAAAACAAGAAGAGATCAGGCTGAACCACAGTTTTACACAGCACCTTCCCAGAGCAGAGCTCCGATAAAAGGCTGATCAGATCAGCGCGGTGAGGATGGGTTCAAAGAGGGACAACAGGTCGTATTTCGTTATAACTGCTCACATTCATTTGGAGAGTCAAGGGGGCATTCTCTTGAGACACTAAACTTTGCAAATGTCTATGTATGGAAACAATTTTTTATTCTTCCTCCTCTCAGCACAGCTTCCCCTTTGTTTGTAGGTATTTACCAGGCTTGGATAAGAGCTGTATCTACAAAATGTCAAGAAATATATATTTAAGTGGCTTTAAAAATTTGGCTTAAACTTAGTATTTTTCAAAGTGTTAATCAATTTCAGCTTGACTTGTCCATCCTAAAACTCCAGGGCCCACATCCAGGAACTTAATACCAGCAATATAATTTTAATGCTACTAAATAATCCCTTTATGGCAGGTAACAGAGCACTGTTGGACTTGAAAAATGGAATTAAAATTAACTGGATTTTTAGTAATGTGAAGATGTTAGAATTAGAGTTGTGAAGGCAGTTAATTATATTAGTAGGATGGATAATTAAAAATTACCTTCCTTAAGGAGGAAATCCACTCTATTACATATTTGTCAAAATTTTGGATTGGACACATAACACAACCTAATTCCTGTTGTTCTTATATTTCTGCAAAGCTTCGTGGAGTGTGCTGTAGCTGAATCTTGCAGGATGTGTCAGAATGTAAGTTATGCAACACTGGAAGTAAGGATATTTTTCAACTAGATGTTTCAATATCTAATCTGAATTTATTGTGGTGGAGAGAAGTAAAGAGAATGTTAAAGAGGACTCGGCATCGCTGAACTGGCAGATACTGCAATTCATTTGCTATCTCATGTTAATTAGCTTTTTCTTGTTATTCAGGGAACGGAGCACACTAGGAAAAAAGTGGCACATTTCATGCTTTCTAGACTTGATTGAGATCACATTCTTTTAGCAGCAGCTGGCATTTCCATAGGCATACTCAATATGAGAAGGATGTAGCTGCACTGAATTTCCAACCCAAAGTTCATGGCTTTTTGCAGAAGAGCAACAACAACAAGTATAAAGGCCCATGCAAGCCGATACTCAGCACAACAAAAGGAACCGCAGAGGTGTGAACAAATTCACTGTTATCAGTTGTTCTTAAAATGAAAGCTCAAATTCATACGGAAATATTGGCCTTACGATAGAGGATGAAGATTAAATCCACTTTTCATGTAAAGCCAAAATAATAGTGCAAGTCTCCACTAGCTGCAAAAATCACAATGCAGCAAGCAGGTATCACAGGAAGGGGACAACATTAAGGCCACCTGGTTGATCTGTTTCAGATATACCAACATCTAACTCCTGTGTTTCCAAAGTACTGGTTTTCCTAACCTTTGCAATGTTGCATTCTGTCTGCTTCCTGGTGCTTTCAATCACAGCTCCTGCTAAAGGAAACCTTCAATGCAGGAATTATGAAGTTACTATTTGCTTCCAGTCCCAACCAGCAGTACTCATGCCATTATCTCCCCACTGCAATTCAGTGTGCACATCAAAATGCTCTGTCAAATGCTGCATGTAAAGTAAGAACATATCTCCATTTGTAAACGGGAGGGAATTCTGTGGCTTTGTCAGATCAATGTATAATTCAGACCTTTTTATGACATCGACACTCTAAAGGTCTATGATGTTGCCTTCATTAATTCTCAATGACACTAATGGAAGTGGTGCAGGCATAATCCTCACATAGCATCTTCTGATATGGAATATGAATCCCACCATGCATTAAGCGGCAACATCTGGAAGAGGTCAATGAAGTTTGGACGTCTGCTAAGAAATACAGGGTAGAACTTGATCAGCAGTACGAAGATACACAGAAGGCGCAGGTTGGCTTATATTGATTGTGGAGTTTCCATAATCAATGAATTTTAATTTAACTAGTATATTGCGTCTTTCCTCTGCAAGCATTCTCTAAATCTAAGTCCGTAGGCACCACAGATAAAAGATCTATAGACTGGCTGAAGAACCTCCATGCTACTTATGGTTTAGTGAACTGAAAACATGGTATAGGCAAGACTGAAAATACTGAACCACGCAACTAAAAACATTCTTTACAATAGCTACACCCACAGGACAGCAAATTTAAGATAACTACAGATTTGGCTTTCTTCTGTGAGATGGTGCAGCATGTTGTAAGGAATAGTGGTTGGCACTGACTCAGTGCCTTTGTGATGAAGTCTGCAGAGGCATCTTAACCTGTCACAGCTAATGGGTTTTGCTATGGATGCCAAAGCATAACATGGTGAAGCATTTGAAGAAAGAGGCATAAAAAGTATCTAAAGCATTGATAGTCTCATGGGCAATTTAAGGAAAAAAATATATATATACACACACACACAAACACACACACACGCATACACATCAGGCTGGTTTTCAGAAGCTCTACAAACACTGGAGTAGAACAAATCTATAGAAGTAATGAAATAACTGAAGGAAAAAAAGTTGTTGTTTTTTTTTTTTTTTTTTAAGTAATACAGAATCATTACAAAGTCCTGGGCAGACATGCATTTTTAAACGATGTCTGTAATAACGGAAAATTAGGCTCCATGACTTATTCATAGGCTTCTGGTTAACACTGTTCTCCATTTAGGGCAGTTCACTTTAGTATCTTTAGGTGAGATGCCATTTTTTGGCCGTATGATATGAAAAACAGCTGTCTGGTTTTTGCGAAATAGAAATAATTTTTCTTCATTTGAAAACCACGTGTGAAGATACAGATTTCAGTGCAGATCACAGTGGATTTTTTTCTATTGAAAAAGTAGACAGAGCCTCAAGTGATAAATATTCCATTTTCAAACTGAAAACTGCAGTCGCCTATTTGATATAGAAATCGTAAAAATTTAAAGGAAGAAAACAGTATTTGATGAGTCTACAATCTTTATACTTAAGGGATATTCAGAAGACCTATAAATCCTCAGTGGAATTAATAATTGAGGCTCTTGAAAGCTCTAAAAGGAAATATTAAATATGCAAAATCTTGGTGAAAAGCATAATTAAGGCCATAAATGCCTAAAAGTTTAAAGGGCAGGCTACCTCTCTGAAAGATTTCCCACTATAACATTTACATGAAGGTATAATACAATACATTTTTAAGCAGCATTCTTCGTTACCTTTTTTGAACTGATTTTTGGCTTTCTCTTTCAGTGTTAAATAGTATTTTATATAGACCACAGTTTCCAAGTTCTCCTAAATTAAATGCATGACATGAATGTCCATAGTCTTTTTTTTTCCTGTTATTAAGAGGTTAAAAAACTTCACTTTTGCAGCTTCTTAATGTTAAGAGGGTCTTCTGGGCAGAGTAAATGGCATTTACTCATAGGCCTGAGGTTCCCCACCACCACCTTTTTTTTTTTTTTTTAATCATTCATTCTTTCTCTTCTAATATTCTTGGGTTGGCTCTTCTCCAATTTTAAGAACAGTTTTAAGTTAAGAAAGAAGAAGCCTTCAGCCCTGACACAAAAGCCTTAAGACCTGCAATTGAGTTAGCCCAGCTGTCGATGGAAGAAAATCTTCCCTCCTCAGTTCCAGGCATTACAGCATCACTAATGAATGTTTATAAGGGTATCTGTAAAAAGTCCTCTATTTATATACCTGACGAGCTCTCTCTAAATGGGTATGGGAATATTCATTTCGTATTTCTTATTGAATGGACTAGGATACTGTTTTCGATAATCCTAAATATTTGCAATTGCTTAGCACCTTTGACAGTCAAGTTTTTATGGTTTCCAGAACATGACGACTTGACAAAAATATTGATTTTCAATTGGAGAGGAACAAAATCAGTGGGTTTTTCATTAACTTCCAGATTTTTTTTTCCATTGTGTACAAGGTGACTTGCACAAAAATAGCCATTCATTACAGCACAGCCTATAAATAAATTTCTCCCCCTCTCTAAATTGGCATTTTTTCTCCCAATGCTGACCCCACCCCAAGTACTTGGAACATCTCCCCTCTTGGCAGGGATTTGTTTGCTTTGACATCTAAGCATTTCTGCTCACAGCAGGTTCTGAAGTAATGGAAGTTAAGATCGCCCAATCCTGATAACCACCTTGCCTTTTCTCCCCTAGTTCCACTGGGACATCAATTAAGCAGCTAAAATATCAAAAATCATCCCAGTAGTTTTAAAGATTAGTTTTGTGCCATTTGAAAGAAGGGACTCCTTACTCTTTCATGCTGGCCCATTGCTGGGTAAATCAAGAGACTAACAGAATGGCACAAGTTAAGTGGAATAAAGATAATATTCAGATGACATAACTCTGTGAGATATCTCAGGGCCATTCCAGTTCTAGAGTCCAAAGACTTTTTTTTTCTTAATATGATTACTCATTCTTTCATCCAGCACATATATATATATATTTTTTTTTTCCAGAATCCTGGAACTGATCAACTTAGAAACTTCTGTCCAAAAGCACTTTTACTCTTCCACATCTCTCCATTTTTACAATTTTATAACACATCTTTTGCACTGATGATTTTATGGTAAAAAGGAGAAAGAATTGGTCCATCTTGGCTCAAATATATTCACAAACATTGATTTCCAAACAAATATTCAGATAAATTCCAAAGCAAGCTTTATGAATGCTATATGAAAGCAAAAAGCACGCTATTAATGGTGAGACACTTGCAAGATGCAGCCTTTGGAGTATGTTTGCTACGTGTATCAGTGGGCCCCCAGCACCCTGCAAGGACAGGAGTGCCACTATATTGCTCTATAACGGCTTTGTGAGAATGTCACTGCTTTAGCTGCCTGTTTTCCTGCCATAAAAACGCATATATAAATGGCAGCCAAACTCTTAAGAGCTAATTCAGCCACATAGGCCCAGGTGCCTGGGTAGTACAGAAGTACATAGCTGCATCTGGATTAGGATTAAAAAAAAGATAATGATGGCAAAGGATTTCAGCAGAGGATCCGGAGAGCCCTCTCCCCAGTGCTCTTCCTGCAGATTGGTGCAATTTGATGTTACCATGGGGTGATATTACACGTCACGCTGCCGTTACGATACCCGAGCACTGGACTCTCACGACTATTTAGTGACAACAGGAGCCTGATTATCGGGTTGTTATTTTTCTTTGCACAGCTGCTGTTCTCCGTGTTTTATATGTTCCTGCAGGAAGGAGTGAAACAGGACTCCCTGGACAACTTTTGGAGAATTGGGCTGTAAGCTTGTTTGTAGCTTCATGACATCTGCTATTCAGGCATTTAGCTCCTCTAGTTTCCCTCAGCTATTTTTAAGCTTCAGTTTGCCTTTGGTCAGGTTCAAAGCTTGACTTAAAACACTAATCCCTGTAGCTCCGTTCTACTTTTAATGGATGGTTGTTGGTGTCTTAAATCATGAGCATTACTGAAGTCCAGCCCAGCTGACAGGTAAGGCACAGAGATACAGCAGGCCACCCTGGGCCACAGCTTTACAGCATGTATGGGAAATGCTGTACTTTTGACACCCTTTTAAAACATAAAAAGAAATAAAATATTTGAAAAATATGGGATTTTTGACACTCTCTAAGAATAAATAAAAAGCTAGTGAAACATCTGAGCTGCCTCAAATGCAGCTCTAAAGACTGCAAGGTAACAAAACATAGGATGTCTTCCAGCAAAGCGGATACAAAGGTATATGCTATGTTGGGCTGGCAAGAATATGATATAGCATAATTTTTTGTTTTCCTACATATTTTCCTTTTAAAAATAAGCTATTATAGAGTGCAGAAGAAATATTTTCACAAGATATTTCTTAACAAAAGCCACCAAGTTGTCAGCACCAAGTCACTTTTACTGCCCATAGTAAACCATGTGAAGCAAGAGAGATGCGTGTTAGTCCATCCTGTGCATGGGAAAAACCCCAGACTCCACACACTTCACAAAAAGTCAACCATCTCTCCGGTGATGTGAATTCTATTGTCACGCAGAGTCACAACTAAGGCTAGAAACTAGTATTTTACTGCTTTATCCTATTTTCATTTTTATTATTCCCTCCTTCCCAGAGTTCAGGAGGGGACCACATCACGCTGAGACATTTTGTTGCATGTAGAAAAGCAACCCCCATTAACCATCAGAGTTAAAACATTACTCCTACTATTCAACACTGAAATGCCTGAAGATAGCATATATAAGCTAAAGCTACAAGACAAAATGAGGCTAAAAAGTATAAGAAACAAGTATAAAATGTATCTTCCTTCCCTAGGGAGCACTGATGCAACAGACAATACGCTTTAGAGAATTGCGTATATTGAACTGTTGCCGAATAAATATCTCTTTGTGTAAAAAAAAAAAAAAAAAAAAAAAAACACACACTTCATAAATCCATTGTAGGAGTAACTAACGTAACTGGCCATCACAGGGCAATTTCTAGTAAAGGATTACTATGGAAGCTGTGGAAAATCTTTCATACTTGACATAGCCCAGTGATTCACTAACCCCGGGAACACTTTTCTACATAGAGACCTACATGTTTGCTCACCAGGAGCCCTGCGCAGCGCGTGAGCGAGCTGGATGCGCGCCTCATCCCCAGTGACCAGTGCAGAATTGACAGCCTCTAAATTACTGCCTGGAAAGCATCTTGCATGCTGCTTGACAAAGGAACGAAAAGAGGAGGAAATAAACCTCCAGACTGGATAACACCCACCATTCCTCCAAGGGGATGGCATGTTTCCGTCTTCCCTTTCTTTAACCCAAGGAACTGAATGAAAAATATATGACTACAAACAACCTGCAAACAGTTCCCCATCTATTATACAACTGAAATCATAAGAAATGAGCTCGTTGAAATAACAAATGAACATGCGATTGCTTTGCTCCGTGTAACTCCCATATGCTTTTAGATACGTTTTGAAAGACAACTTTTTTAGATTAATAAGTGCCATATGATGCATCCAATTCTTGTCCACTGAGGACCAGGCGCAATCACAACTAAAAGCTTTTGCCACTTAGAATATGAATGGAGAACATCACAGCACAAATGGAAAAAAAATACATGTTTATGGTTATGAAAATATGCAAATAAGCTGCCTGTTTCCCCCAATGTCCTTGCCAGGCTCATAGACTTGAATTTCTCATGCAGGATTGCATTTGCATGGGGGAAGGAGGCAGAAACGGCAGTTTCCGCAGGGAAGGCCATGACAATCCATATGTGCCCTCCCCAACGCCAAAAAGGTAGGATCAAATAGATCATCAAATAGATCCAGTGAAAACTGCTGTTTGGGGACAGCAGCTCCTGCAGACAGAGCTTAGCTTTGGTGTAAAAGCAGCACATTTCAGAGCAAGTCTCGCAAACTCATGCATGTTTCCTCCTCTCAAAATCAGCACTTTGACTCTCAAAATCAGAATTTGCTCATAAAGATGTCTCTCTGCAAATTGTTCCCTTCATGGCCCAACTTATCAGAACAGTTAAATCAATGAGACTGGATTGCCTCAGTGTACTCACAAAAGGAAAAGAGTGATTATTGGTCAATTCAGTACTAACCGAACCCCTTTCTGGCCTCTTTCTGACACCCTGGGTAATCACTAATTCCACCAAAAGGAAACAGAACCAAACAATATAAAACAATCTATTTGCGAGGACTACTGACCTCTGTAAAGGTTTAAAAACAGTTATTAATTCTCAAACTAAATAAATAATACTCAAAAAAAGCTTTGCTAAGTAAAGCTTCCAGATATGTCTTAAATTTACTCTGTGTCTATGCCTTCCCATAGCCGGTAGCACCATTTGCACAGGAGACCCAGTGTTTTCTGTTACGTATTTAACAGCATAGCACTCTCAAATACTTCAGCGGGAACCTCCTAATGCAAGCTTGAGAAGCTAAGTTAATAGAAGTGAAATGTCCACGACAGAGGTAATGGGTGTAGGGGGATGGAGACATTTATTTAACGCCCACATAGAGTTTATTCATGGCCATCCCTCTTTCCTTATTAAATGTCACTGCCATGGATGAGTGGTCTGATATGTGTGTGTGTGATCCAGTTGCAGCACTGTATTTAGCATACATGTTCATCATACAGCATGCAAGTCTGCAGGGATACTCCTGAGTTTTCATTTTCCTTGTCATTATTTAATTGCATGGGCGTAACAGTTTTTATGCTTTAAAAAAAAAAATCTGAAAATCGTCTTCACATTCTACAAGCAATACGTGAGTAAATATTAAATGAGGGTTAGGGAGTACTCTGCTTGGACCACTATCTCACCGTAATCTGCGATACAGATCACAGCCTTACAAGAGTAAGTCTTTGGTGTGGGAAAGCAGAGATTATGAAACGATCAGAAGACGACATTATAATAACAAAGAAAGAAATCTTAATATCACTGGTATTACACATTTGTTTTTATTTAAATGTTTATGATCTTCGAAAAACATCTTTTGAAAGTGATGTTATATCTTTAAGATATTGTTTTACTGCCTAGTCATCACTCTGCTGTAACAGCACAAAAATAGGAGCAGAGGATACCAGATACACTGTACTTCTGAGAGACTGGAAAAAACAAAGATGAATTTGAAAGACAGACCTTTTTATACAGAAAAGTTTTATTATATATAACATGTAATTTATAGAATTTAATATGCAATATTACATTCCAAATGATGTTAGTACTCTGTTTTATGACCATTGAAGACAACACTGCACTGCAAATCCATCTACTGACTGAAGAACTGCTTAAAATTCCCCAAGCTCTGCCTCAGAACTGCTGCTGCGCTTGCCATCAAGTGTCACTAGCACGTCATAGAGTAAGTGTGACTTTTTTTTAGGTAGCAGCACTGAGATAAAGAAGTGGCTGAGGGAATTAGTGATCATAGCCAACCTCCGATTAGAAAAAAGGATGACTCAGCCCAAAACTCACATCAAGTGGACACTAAAATTACTAAAATAATTATATAACTTATTACTACTACTTCTGTCAAATCCTTAAAGCATGGGTTCAAGCCACAGGGAATATTCAAGCAAGCAAGCAGTTCTGCTTACCTATGCTTAGACCACCAAAATTATCAATAAACATGTGGCTCTATGACAGGCCTAAATGCTATATGCTTTTAGAAACACCTCTCTGGAACACACCATTGAAAATATGCTTTCAAATTTGCTAAAGCACACCTATTGACATCTGCAGAGTTCACTTCTTCTTCTTTATTACATTAGAAAAAGTGGATGAAAGGAAAGGTTCCTGAAATTTTAGCAAGAGGATAAGCTGAGGGAGCCCCATGGGGACAGCTAGTCCTGATGTACTGAGCTCCCCAACATTCCCCGACAGGGAGGTCTACTCTGTGTTTGCCCACTTTACATGCCAAGCTTTGTTTCACACTGCTTGTGCCAACTATTACCAAAGCCACAGCAATCAGTTATCCGACCCTACACAGCAGGACTTCGCAAATAGAGTTCTAGTGGTCAATTACGATCACTAAAAAAGCATATTTTCAATGGGGAAAGAAGGGTGGAAGAAGAGGTTCAGAAACTTGACAAATTTCACATGGTGAATAAAGAATCAACTGAGAGGGGTTTAAACCTAGTGTCAAGTTTAACCAAGTCTGAGACCCTGTAAGAGGTTCACAGATAAATCATTATGCTACTTGGGGTATATGCAGAAATGAAAAGATACAGAGCAGAAAAAGCAGAAGTTCATGAATAAGTAGCAAATTATTTGAAGGACAAAAGACACTAAAAATTACCATGTTCTCGTATCTATTGAATTCTTCTTTAAAAAAATCACTACCACTTCTTAAGAGTTTTGTTTGTTTGTTTGTTTGACAAATTACAAATTGAATTTTGCATAGCAATTTAGTCACTTCTGAGTTTGAGCACTCCTCCTGCCTTTTTCATTGACTTCACAAAGCTAGAAGTCTCAAGTATTATAAACGGAAATTCTTGGAACCTCATGACTGGAATCACAATAAAACAAATGTCTGGGGGAAAAGGTTATTCTGGAAATCAGGTCTGTGAAATGTACTGCACTGAGATGCAGCTTGATTGGTCATAGCTGTCATTTTATTATATCTTATAAAGAATACAAAATCATATCTTAGCTCCAACAGACAAAACAAGAGTTCCTAAAAATAAATGATCTTGAAAACCACTGTGCCAGTATATGTGGCAACTAGGTAAGACTCCTGTTCATTGCACACTCCTTATTTCACTGGTAAATAAGAGCTAGACTAACTTGGCTGAAGCCTGATAATCCAAAAAATTTGTAAAAGCTGAAGTATTGGAAGATAGTCCTGTCTCCATGCTTAAAAACAGCTCATCTTTAATGATCCCACTAGTTTTATTTCATAACATCTCTGAGTAGATGTTCCTGATGTATTTTTACAATTTTTCCCTTCACAGAGAAGATCACCGTTAATTTAAGTAAGATGAGAAATGTTTTAGATGGATGGTTTGCATTACTCTCCAGTGACATCCAAGCAGTTTATTACATAAGTAGTTTACTGCAGTAAAGTCATTACATTGAGTCCAACTACTGAATGTCTTTTATTTGCTGAATTCCTCAACTACTGTTTAACCACTTTCCTCCAAACACATAAGCATGCTTCCTTGCTATTGCACACCTTTACTTTTACCCATTTGTTTTTGGTTGACATTTCTCTCTTTTTTTAAAAAAAGCTAATATACTGTAGATTATTACACAAGTGATTTATTACAGGAGCCTTACTGTACGAGGGGCAAAACTTGTTTAAAATAAATCCTACAGCTACGGTAATCCCTTAGGGCAAAATGTACTTCTACTTAATTTCTCTACTGTGTATTACACACCATATAATTGCTTAAAACAGAAGCTACACATACAAATTTTGCTTGGCACCGAATACCTGGCTTCGGAGAGCACACTCAAGTTACATGCTGTGTTTTGCTACAAATCCATTGCACCACCTAAAGTAATTCAAAGAGATCACTAATAGAAATATTTTCAACTACCTAAAATAAATCAGCAAGTAAGCAAACCACAGTGTTTTGCTAAAGGTTATATTAAAATAAGCCTCAGTGTTGTTAGAGGATATTTTATATGTGCGTGGATTTAGCTTTCCTTGTTCCCTTTTTCCAACACACTAAATACAATCATGAGACAAACTTTAGAGATGGAAAATATCTGTTAGATCATTTAGCCCATTGCAATGACAGTTCAGGATTGTTTCCTTTATTTTCTAGTACTATGTCAAACCTACTTTTAAATATGTTGTATGTTCCAAGTAATGAGATTTCCACTACCTTCCCCTGGGAAATACATTTATATAACAACTTTCTTCCCCAAGGATCCCAAAGTGTTTTATAAAAATATACATACCAATCATTTCCCCACCAGAGTACAATCACTTATGAGGTACAGGGTGGCAGCCAGCAGGGAAATGATGCATAGTGCTCTGCAAATTTATAAGGAGGGAAATTCCTGCCCAAGGACAGAATGGCAAAGCCCTGTGCTTATAACAAATGCCAGGAACTCATAAGTGTCCACAGATAGCAAACAGAACCCTGGGTTCAACTGAGAGACGGAGAAAGGAGTTAGAATACTTTAAAATGCAAAGATGGAATTTGAACATACTTCCCCAAAGACTTGAGGTAACAAGCCAAAATTGTCCTTCAACAGATTAAACAGGCTGATCCTACTAGGGATATCAAAACAGTGACTTTATTTCTGAAAGAAGAGTCTAACTTGAGTATTATGATCTGGATCTGCTGCCCAAACTGAGCCTGATGGCAGGCACATCCTTCCCCTGAAGGCCTGGCCACCCTTAGCTGCAGCCCACATGTGTCATTCCTGCAGTGCCCAAAGCCCATCTACACAACAGAGGACCACTCAATTCCACCGACACCGCAGACAGTGGTGGGAACGAGGATCCCAGAGAAAGGAATGATGGGTTGCTGCTGGCAGGCTTCTGCTTTGGGACTTTAATGCCTTGGTACATTGCAATACCAAGGAACTGCAATGGCTACGAAGCAAGAAATGCCAAAAACATCATCATATTTAGAAGGTTAGCAAGGATCCAAGTTCAGACAATTTGGGTGGAGCGCAGGGACTTTCAGTACACATGTTTTGTAGGCAGAGGTCGAGGGTAATGGGAGGGTCAGGCCTAATTATCAGTGTTGTTTTAGCAACCTTTGCTCATCGTGGAGCAGAAAGGAAAGAGAACAGACTGTGTTCGTATTCTTCCTTATCGGGCATGAAGCTTGTCTGCATAGCTCCAATCTCTTTGCCTGTTGCCAGTGCTCACCCAGAAACTAGTCTTATACAGCCCACATAAGCAACGTGTTCATCTTTATCAAACTAGCAAGCCCAGAACTAGCTTCTTGCATGCTCTTTTCCTGAAAGTTTATACAGTATTTTTGTAACTGGACTAAAACAATCTGGAAAAAAACAGCGTTTGACAAACACGGTGGTGGCAGCAGCTACCTCTGCATTTAGTAAACACAAAACAGATGTGTCATATTCCTCCATCTTCACTCAGGAGAACCTCCCCTTTCCCTAAAATGCAGGCATCAAGTTGGAGGAACATAGATGCAATTTCTGAGGGGTTTGCCTAAGTTTCCAGCTGGAGAAATTGTGGATATGCAGTACAGTTCCTAGAGATCTACGTTGTTGCCAAGATGATGCTGATATGAGGTGTATTAGCAATGCAGAGACGGACAGACAGATAAGCCGTTTTTCTGGGGATTAGCTCAGCTCTTCCATGCCCGCTCTGAACAAGAAGCCAATACTGCTAGCTAAAAACAAACACGGAACACATCCGAAAAGCAAAATACCTCCATGCCCTCTCCAGGTATCCAAATCTCAAAAACTCTAACCCAAAATCCACATACAAGATTATGAATATTCATAGCTTTGTTCCCAGACTTTTACACATGTCCAAGCAGATAGCACAGACAAGGACAGCACCCACTGGGGACTAGACTAGTCCAGACCATCCCAAGTCAGCAAGCGCATGGTGCAAGCATGCCCGAGAGAGCAGACGAGGCAGAAAGTACTCAGATAGCAGTTCATTTTTCTGAAAACACTGGATTACAACATTTTAAATCCTCTCAAGTAATGATACCTATGTGTTAAGCTCAGTTACAAGAAAGATATTTAGACAGACATACAGCTGTTGAGAAAGGTATGAGTGTTTCAGCCGTTTTCTTTCTGTATGACAACAAAATCAGCAATAATAAATCCGGGGTGCTACTGAGCCGTTAACTACAACTGCTCTATTTAAGGGTAGAAAGTCTTCAATGTGATAGAGCCAAGCAGGGCTTTCTTTCCATGGGAGGAGCCCAGTGTCCTCCTGCTCCAGAGGTATTTACTGGCACAGCTTGGGCTCCCAGGACTCCAGATCGCATGTGTACGGGGATGCACAAGGCCATGCAAGCAGCCACTGTGCTGGTTTGGAGCACGCAGCCCTTTCTCCAGCCACATACAACAGCCAAATAGGCAGCACAGGCAACCTAGAGGCTGCCAGAATTGAGATATTCACACTTTTTTTTTTTCTTTTCTTCTCCTTAAAGAGTTTAAAGATTTGGAAACCAGGAGAGAAATAACCTGCAGTGGCCAGTGACACACAAACTCTCTCCAACACCTCCTAGTACACAGCATTAGCATCACATGAGCCCACATTACATCATTAATCAAAAATTATGAAGGACACTGTGGTAGTCTAAGCTGTGCAAACAAGTAGGGGTCTACACATTCACATCCTTAATGTATCAGTGAATATATTTTTTAAATAAAAAATGGATTTGGTGACACTTATCTTTTCAGAATGCAGAACCTCTTGGCTATTGGGAAAAAAGAAATCCTCCACATTCAAAAATCATTAAAACAAACAAAATCCATCCAAGTACCTTTAAAAGAAAAAAAAAAGAAAAAGAATCTGCTAATACATTTACAGGGATTTATTTTGCTAAATACTAACAAAGTAACTGGAAATTGGATCACTCCAGTTGGAGGAAGCATAGATGTGGTATGAGAAGGGTGATTCTGTGCTCCAGCAACAGCAGGCAGAAGGATGCTGACCTGTTCCACTGCCCAGGGGTCATGCTAATTGCTGCTTTTTAGGAATTTCACAGCAGAGGAACACATGGAGGAGCTGGGAGGAGGCAGAGGAATCTTTGCTATTTTATCAATATTTTAATCAGATAACATCAACTGCTTTATATACTTTTGAATCCTCACTGCCTTCCATGGATTCCCCTACTTGCATGTGAACGGAAAACTCCCCTTCAGCACCTGCCAAATTAAACTGCAACTCCTTGAAAGTCTTTGTGAAGAGCTTTGGCGAAGCGGAGTGCTCATAAACACCTTCCTGCAATTCAGAGAGATCTCTTTAATAAATTAACAAAGCTGTCACAGAAGTATAAATGGGAAATCATTTTTTAAAATAGAACCATTTAAGATCACACAATTTCAGAAGCCTTTTGCAACATTTTATAATTCCTTCAGGCCACTGCAGGTCTCCTTTACACTTGCAACGATGCCCCTTTCAATTTGCATTTAAAAGACAGTAAATTGCAGGGTTCATAAACATTTTTATAGTGATTTATTGAAGACGAGAATGTCACTCCTGTTCTTCACACTTTAGCAGTCCTGGGAATCGGCTGCAGGGCTGTATGTGTAATCTTGCTTTACCCATAAACTAGACAAGAACAAGCCAGTTCTGAATTCTATTATTTATTTATTTTTGGCTTGAAAGGCATTTGTGGCACTGTTTTACATCTATATTTATCTTTGAGTTATAAGATGACCCATTTTATTCAGCCTCCAAGTTATAACCAGGTTTCCACACTTTACAAAGTACTTGGTTTGCAAATGAGAAGTGTTCAGAAACAGGATTTCATTATGCCAACAAACAAAGGCTCTTTTTTTTTTTTTTTATAAATAACACACACAAAATCCACAGACTATTGGATTTATTATCACCACTAGATAACTTTACCGTACAGGAATGCACCGAGTTGGTTTTATTTATTATTTTTTAATTGAAAATCCAAACCACAAAAACGCACTCTAAAACTTCAGCCCAGGAGTATTCAAAAGACAAAAGTGGAGCAGATGTAACATTGCAGCCAGGCCTTCGATACTCCCATCCTCCTTCGCAGGCAGCAAAGTCACAAAAGAAGGTAAACAGTGCCAAGAAGGGCTGTTTATAAGGGCACTGTGATCTTCCCTGCATCCCAGTGGAGCTTTACCAGGGGGAATCTAGAAACCTCCCTGCACAAATAGCGAATAAAGAGAGGAAGCAGGAGAGAGAGACAGAAGAAAAAAAAAAAAAAAAAAGAGCCTGCACCTCTTTTGCCCTTCCAGTGACCAGGAGGGAGTATTTCTTTCTACTTTTTTCACATTACAATAATGGCTTCACAGCTCTTGAAAAGAGCGCTAGTGCAACAGCAAATGGTGCATGACACGCTGAAGCCCTGGTCTTTGTCGCAACAGCTTCGCTCCAAAGAAAGTCCTTCCTTGCCTTCTTTTCCTTGCCATTAACTGTGATGAAATGAGTTTTTCCCCCTTTTGATTCCACCCCCCGCTGTCTATTACAGTCTGACCTGATTGCACTTATGCACAGATTATTTCATAGAGACATCCTTTTATTCAGGTTTGCGAGTTCATGCCTGCAAGGTTATCTGTTCACAAAGCAAAGCCTCATTCCTTGTATTCTTTTTTTTTTTTTCTCTGAAACCTGATCTCATTGATAAGAATGAGACCATTCCCATTGCATTTGTCAGATAAGTAGCTCCATGCCGAAGCAATAATTTTTTTTGTGACTATTGTCAGGGCTCCAGTTAAAATACATCAACCGATAAAAATGCAAGTATTGTAAAAATAACCTTGCATCAAAAGTGTTGGCCCTCCATTTTTTTTTTTCCAAGGCACGTTATGTCCTTTTTCTTAGCAATTTATGATAGACACAGCAGGCTCCTTTCTTCATGATTTTCAGAATTATTTTAAAACATTTCTCTTCCAGGGATGTTAGCGCTAGGACTGAACTTGCAATAAATACACAGAGACTTGGGTTGAACCGGGCTGGCGCTGGGGGCGTCCCCAGCGCCTCAAGGACCGAGGAACC